>OY757020.1:21397043-21997043 GCA_963580285.1 Lucinisca nassula | reverse complement strand
ATTCAGTTTTTGAATTTAAATGGCTATCATATATCAAGTAATTTGATTGGTTGATAGTCAGAAATGGGAGTGGCAAAATTAAATATTCACCAGGATAAGGGTGAATTAGTATTCTAATGCATCTGGCGTATGCATCGCTACATTTGATTGGATAAAATAAAAAATTTATGACAGTTTATCACAGAGTACTGTAAAATGTCTATATTTAGACCACCTTTGGGACTGTTCAAAAGTGGTCTTAAGACCACTTTTGAACAGTCCCAAAGGCGGTCTCTTTTTAGGAGACACTGGCCGTACAAGTTTAACACAAAGAAAGAATAATTGAAACCTTCTCAATTAGTTTTTAAATGTAGATTTAGTCTGAATTTCAGGTGGTCTTTACCCATTTGGTACCAGAAACCCCAAAACGGGTATTTGACAAACAGTGCAGGCCCAGAAGATCAGGGCTCACACTGTTTGCAAAAGTTCAGACATTTTCCTAAATTTTTAAGAAAACATAACCTGACACCCCTAAATTTTGAAATGGACTCCTGCCATATATACGGAGGAAGATTCCATTTGGTACAAGCGGAATTTTACTGTATAATCTACCGCCCATAGGGGCTTGAAGAAATATATGGGCTGCATGATGCTTCCACGTAGAGCTGAATCCCGCCTGCACACCAGTACTGGTAAACCGCTTAGAGGATCTAAGCCTGTCCAGGAACCGCGGTTCGAGGCGGACCGTCCATGCTAATAAACCATTTTGGTTTCATTGGGCGACAGGGCTTGAGATGTCATTTCATCTCAATGTCGGGTAAAGTCCCACAAAATTGGAAGCAACGTCTCCTAAATGACCTTTACGGTGTTGACGGGGATGTTAAACCTCAAATCAAACAAACAAAACTGTAAATCTACAATATACTGTTGGTACCCGGACTTCATGATGAAATGACGGTTTTTCGTTGGGTAGCTCGATCACTTACCCTTTGAGCAAAGTAGTACAATTTTTAACAAAATAACTGAGTAAATGCACTAGACTGGGGTTAATTGCATTGAAAATTGTCATTTTGGGAAGTAAATTGTCAGTTTTACGGTCGTAAATTTTTTTCCGGTTCATCACGAAAGCAAGCCTATATAATATTGACCCCCTTGAACCCCACTTTTATATAGGAAAACTGGGGTTTATGGGGGTAAACCTTATTTTTCTTATTTCTGCTCTAAAATATGGATTGAGGGTACTCATTAGAACCGCCTCAATGAGGCGGTTATAACAAGTACGGTGAGTACCCACAATCTATATTTTGAGATGGAATAAGAAAAACCACAATTTTTCATCTAAAAATTGTAGTGTTTTGGGCGATAAAGTTAACATCGCTGAACCACCTTTCTATAAACGAAAATGGAGTTTACCGGGATAGTCACTATTTTCCTGACATGGGATGTGGGTATTTGTTTGAACCGCCGATGGAAAGGAAAATATACAATTTTTTTGTCAGAAAGATGACCTTTTTTTGAGATATAAAAACTGTACTATTTCTGCGATGTACCTAAATACAGTAATGATGCGTAATGTGGCGTAATGATGCGTAATGTGGCGTAATGTAGCGTAATGATGCCTAAAATGGCGTAATGATGCCTGAAAAAGCATAATGATGCGTAATGTAGCCTATTTTATGAATTTATATTTACTCCAGAACAGTTTTTTTTCCCCGCATCCTGATACCCACAGTCAATAGCCCAACTCCATGGTGGAGATAAACTAATAGAGTTTAAAATCGCCTCGTTGAGACGGTTCTAACGAGTACCTACAACCTATATATTGGTATAAGTTGTGTGCGCTCATTAGAACCGCCTCGTTGTGGCGGTTCTAACGAGTACCCACAACCTATGTCTTTTCTCTCTGGCGAAAATCCGTTGAAGTTTTCTTATTAAAACTGCAAAAAAACAAAATCGTGGGCGTTCGTTAGAATCACCTCGTTGAGATGGTTCTAACCGAGTACCCACAACCTATGTCTTGGTATAAGTTGTGTGCGCTCATTAGAACCGCCTCGTTTTTTTTTTGTTGTTGAAGTTTTTATATATCGTTGTAACTCCATAACACATCAGTGTGCTAAAATGGCCCATATTAACTTTTTTCGCCAAAATAATGAAAACCCCCGTAAACCCGATTTTTTTCTCTGTATCAGGTGTGGTTTAGAGGAATGTTCATTACACGGACTTATTAACCCGATGTGATAACATTCCTATGTAATATGACCTTTACAGTGTTGACGGGGACGTTAAACCTCAAATCAAACAAACAAAAATCCTATGTAATATATGAAAGAATTTCGTATTTCTATTCCAAACATAGATTGTAAATGCGTACTCGTATCATCGCAGGAATGCATGGTTCCAATGGCCTAAACCCAAAGGTATCTTATAAAATGTATCAGTGTTATGTCCTACCTAGACTACTTTTTGGTCTTGAAACAATATTTCTATTGAAAAAGCATATCAAAATGTTATCAGATTTTCATTTGGACACACTTCGAAAATTGCAAGCTCTTCCAAATAGAACTTCCTGTGCTGCAGTGCTCCTATTGTTAGGTGCTCTGCCGCTGGAGGCTGAACTAGATAAGAGACATTTAAGCTTATTGTTCTCCTGTTTAAAATCTGGTAACTCTAAACTTGTCTCCCTGGCAAAAAGACAATCTTTATTCCATGACTCTGAAGGAAGAAGTTTTTATGAGAGTGCATTGTATGTTGGATAAGTATGGTCTACCAGGTATAGATTCTATATGTAACCTGAATATTTCAAAAGATCAGTGGAAAATTAAAACAAAATATGCAATAAGGCAATATTGGTCTGAGAAATTACGCTTAGATGCATATGAAAAATCAACACTCAAATATTGTAATATCCCATGTCTACAGATCGGACAGACTCATCATGTATGGGACTCGATTGAATCTACAAGGCTGGAAGTACGGCGTGGAGTTATAAAATGTCGTATTGTTACAGGAACTTACATAGTACAAACACTACGCTCAAAATTCAACCAGTACCAAATTGATTCCACATGTCCCTTGTGTCGAGTTGAAGATGAGGATATCGAGCATATGCTACTACGTTGTTCAGCTTTACATTCCACTAGAAAAGAACCTTTTAAGAAACTTAAGGACTATATTGTCAGCATAACAGACATAAATTTCTGGAGATCATTTTTCTCAAATAGAGAGAACCTTATCAAATTGATAATCGACTGTAGTCAACTCACGGAATTACAAACAGTTGCCAATATGGATATCTCAAATGTTGAAAGGCTATCAAGAAACTTGTGCTTCGCGTTACACACAAAAAGGCTAAATAAGTTAAATGAGGGGTGAAGACCGTGTTAACGTCACTATAATCTGGTTGCTGCCATATGTATATACGTCAGTGTATAGTTGTGTATATAAACTTTTAAAACCTATTTTACCTTTATAAACATTCTTAACGGAGATCAGTCAATACCATTTTATGGGTGCTCCCAGCGGTTGGAGGAAAATACTCTTAAAGAAAGAAAGAAAGGCGGTGTAGCGTGAGATCTTTAAACCCGTGAGAACCTTAATACCAAGGTATATCTGCGCATGCGCAAGAAGGCCGTGAGAAATGTCATCCACTTCCTGTGAGCCTCTGCTCCTTTGTTTAAAATGTCAAAAGAAATCTGCTTATATTACGAACTTTAAATAGAACATTTTTTATTACAGGCTTTATTTCTTTATTTTTATTTGTTTGTTTATTTATTTATTTATTCGAAAGATGCGCGTATTAAATATGCCATAAATAGGTTTCCACGTGTCCAAAAAGAACAAAATATATGCGGGTACATGTATTTTCTTGAAATTATTACGAACCCCATTAAACTCCACTTTTATACAGTAAAACTGGGGTTTACAGCGGTGTACATTATTTTCATATTTCCGCTGGAAAACAAAGATTTACGTACTGGTTAGAAGCGTCTCGCCGAGGCGATTCTAAAGATTACCTACAATCTATGTTTTCCAGCGGAAAAATGAAATACATCAGAATATTTTATCTAAAAGTTTGACGGTAAAATTTCAATATATTTTTAATAGGCGTGTTCTCGCAATTAATACTTTTAAAAAACAAGTTCTGTGGAAATTTTAAAATTATTATTCTGCCTAAATGGATTGGAACACTGTAGCGTAAGCCTGATCTATCTCAATATAAGTGCCTTTTTACAACAATAATAATAATTATAATAATATAACAGGAATAATAACAATTATAATGAATAATAATGATAATATTAATCATAATTCGAGGCTTAAAGAAAACATATACTCTCTTACCTTTTCAGTTCTACTGTGTATTCCTAGCTTCCAAACGATATTGAACCCTTCATGGAATTTAAATTTTAGTTATATACCAAGGTGATTAACATGTGTGATTTATGGTTTGACATTTCCTGTTGTCCCCATGCTTATCAAAACACACTGACTAATTTTCACACCTTTCTGCTTATATGGTTTTCTCTTAACCCTTTCAATAAAAATTAATAATAATAATAATAATAATAATAATAATAATAATAATAATAATAAACAGAAGTAATTACTGAACTAACTGCTTACTTTCAACCAATCAAAATCGACCCCACCAGCCGGGGCTTGAAGAAACAGATGGGCTGCATGATAGCTAGGTAGGTAGGTAGGTATGTAGGTAGGGTGAATGGTCTGGTGGGCAGGTAGGTAGGCAGGTTTACTTTTAACGTCTTCCTTCGACGTTGTTTGTTTGTTTGTTTTGTTTGATTTGAGGTTTAACGTCACCGTCAACACTGCATAGGTCATTTTGGAGACGTTGCTTCCAATGTTGGACTTTTACCCGACATTGAGATGAAATGACATCTCAAGCCCTGTCGCCCAATGAAACCAATAGGGTTTATAAGCATGGACGGGCCGACTCGCACCGTTTTGCCTGGACAGGCTTAGATCCTCTAAGCAGTTTACCAGTCCTCGTGTGCGGTCAGTTTCAGCTTTGCGTGGAAGCATCATGCAGCCCATCTATTTCTTAAAGCCCCGATGGGCGGGCCAACCCTGACGTTGTAGGTAGGTAGGAAGTTAGGTAGATAGATTTTGTTTGTTTGTTTGATTTGAGGTTTAACGTCCCCGTCATCACGGTACAGGTCATTTTGGAGACGTTGCTTTCATTTTTGTGTGACTTATGCCCGACATTGAGATGAAATGACATCTCAAGCCCTGTCGCCCAATGATACCTATAGGGTTTATAAGCATGAACGGTCCGACTCCGACCGCTTTGTCTGGACAGTCTTAGAGCCTCTATGCGGTTTACCAGTACTCGTGTGCGGTCGGTTTTAGCTCTGCGGGGACATCATGCAGCGCATATATTTCTTGGAACCTCGACGGGCGGGTGCGACAGGTAGGTAGAGTGGAGGTATGCATGTAGGTAGGTTTATCACAAAAACACGCCTATTCAAATATATTGACAAAATTTTACAACCAAAAACGAAATTTTTCAGATAAAAGTCTAAATATATTTTCCTATTTCTGTACAATACATAGATTGTGGGTACTCGTTAGAAGCGCCTCGGCGCGTAGGTTCTAACGAGTACCCACAATCTATGTTTTTGAGCAGAAATAAGACAAATAATAAATATCCCTGCAAACCCCAGTTTTACTATCTAAAAGTGGGGTTTAAGGGGATCAAAATTAAATTGGCGTGTTTGCGTGATGAGGTATGAATGGTAGGTTTAGGCTAGTGGCGATTGGTATGTAGGTAGATCTATAGGAAGGTCGTAGGTATGATCGTAGATATGTATGTTTTGTTAGGTAGGTAGGCAGGCAGAAATGTAGGTAAGTGGGTATTACGTATGTATATCGATAGAAAGGTATGCAGACGTATAGACAGGTGGGAATGTAACTAAGTAGGAATGTTTTTGTTTGAATTGGGGGTTTAATGTCCCCGTCAACACTGTATAGGTCATTTTGGAGACGTTGCTTCCAATGTGGGACTTTTACCCGACATTGAGATGAAATGACTTCTCAAGCCCTGTTGCTCAATCAAACCAATATGGTATATAAGCATGGACGGGCCGACTCGCACCGCTTTGCCTGGACAGCCTTAGGTCCTCTAAGCGGTTTACCAGTACTCGTGTGCGGTCAGTTTCAGCTTTGCGTGGAAGCATCATGCAGCCCATCTATTTCTTCAAGTCCCGATGGGCGGGGGCCAACCCTCGACGTTATAGGTAGGTAGGAAGTTAGGTAGATAGATTTTGTTTGTTCGTTTGATTTGAGGTTTAACGTCCCCGTCATCACAGTACAGGTCATTTTGGAGACGTTGCTTTCATTTTTATGTGACTTATGCCCGACATTGAGATGAAATGACATCTCAAGCCCTGTCGCCCAATGAAACCTATAGAGTTTATAAGCATGAACGGTCCGACTCCGACCGCTTTGTCTGGACAGTCTTAGAGCCTCTGTGCGGTTTACCAGTACTCGTGTGCGGTCGGTTTCAGCTCTGCGCGGAGACATCATGCAGCCTATATATTTCTTGAAGCCCCGATGGGCAGGTGCGACAGGTAGGTAGAGTGGAGGTATGCATGTGAGTAGGTTTATCACGAAACCACGCCTATTCAAATATAATGACAAAATTTTACAACCAAAATCGGTTTTTATTTCAGATAAAAATCTTGATATATTTTCTACTCGTTAGAACCGCCTCGGCGCGTCGGTTCTAACGAGTACCCACAATCTATGTTTTTGAGCAGAATTAAGACAAATAATAAATATCCCCGTAAACCCCAGTTTTACTATCTAAAAGTGGGGTTTAAGGGGATCAAAATTATACAGGCGTGTTTGCGTGATGAGGTAGGAATGGTAGGTTTGGGCTAGTGGCGATGGGTATGTACCGGTAGGTAGATCTATAGGAAGGTCGTATGTAGGGTCGTAGACATGTATGTTTTGTTAGGTAGGTAGGTAGGCAGGAATGTAGGTAAGTAGGTATTACGTACGTAGATCGATAGGAAGGTATGTAGACGTATAGGCAGGTAGAAATGTAACTAAGTAGGTATGTTTAGTTTGAATTGGGGGTGTAATGTCCCCGTCAACACTATTTAGAGACGTTGCTTCCAATTTTTTGGGACCTTTACCCGACACTGAGATGAAATGACAGCTCTAGCCTTGCCGCCCAATGAAACCAAAAGGCTTTGGACGGACTGACTCATCAGCTTAGTCCTTCTAAGCGGTTTACCAGAACTCATGTGTGGTCAGTTTCAGCCCTGCGTGGAAGCACCATCCAGTCGATCTATTTATCCAAGCCCCGAATGGCGGGGCGACTAAGTCGGTATGTGCGTACGTAGGTAGGTAGGTAGGTATGCAGTACTGCCCCGCCCACCCGGGCTTGAAGAAATAGATGGACTGCATGGTAGCTAGGTAGGCAGGTAGGTACGTTGGCAGGGAAATGGTCTGGTGGCGTCGTGGCTCAGTGGGTATGTAGACAGGTAGGCATTGTATCGAATATGTAACCCCAGGTCTATGAGGCCAGTAACATAACCACTACACCACGGAGGCTGATTTCCGTATGGGAACGGACGGTCAGACATACATTTACTTATTTCTACCTGCCTACCTACCTACCTACCCAAGTCCCCTACTGGTTTCATAAGGCGGCAGGACTTGAGATGTCAGTTCATCTCAATGTCGGGTAAAAGTCCAACAAATTGTTCGCAATTGGTCGCAATGTCTCCAAAATGACTTTCACAGTGTCAAACAAACAAACAAACAAACAAACAAACAAACACCTACCTACCTTCCCACCAAGACACCCCATTACCTGCCTACCTAAATCAATCCCGCCCATCGGGACTTGAAGAACTAGATGGGCTGCATGATTCCCTACCACACCTGAGTACTGGTAAACCGCAAAAGCCTGCCCAGACGGGTGATGCGAGTCGGACCGTCCATGAATAAAAACCTTATTGGTTCATTTGGGCGGCAGGTCTTGAGATGTCTTTTCATCTCAAAGTCGGGTCCCACGAAATTGGAAGCATCGTCTCCAAATGACCTATATAGTATTGACGGGGACGTTAAACCTCAAATCAAACCTACCAACATCCCTCCTTACCTACCTACCTACCGACCCACCAAGACACATATCCTTACCTACCTACTTAAATCTATCCCGCCCATCGGGACTTGAAGAAATAGATGGGCTGCATGATGCCCGCACATGAGTACTGGTAAACCTGCCCGGGCAAAGTGATGCGAGTCGGACCATTTATGCATATAAACCCTATTAGTTCCATTGGGCAGCATGTCTTGAGATGTCTTTTTACCTCAGTCGGGTCCTACGAAATTGGAAGCATCGTCTCCGAATGACCTATATAGTATTGACGGGGACGTTTAACCTCAAACCCAACCTATCTACCTGCCAAGCCACCCATCTTCTTTACCTATCTAGCCACCAAAACACCTACCTACTTACTTACCTACCTATACAACGTAAAAGCAGAAGTTAGAAGTACGAAGTCAGCTTGCCCCCGCCTATTGGCATCACGCAAACACGTCTATACTAATACATTGCCACCTTTATCGCCGAAAAAATGAAAATTTTATGATGATAAAATGCGATATTTTTCTTATTTCTGCTCCAAATATAGATTGTCGAGGCTCTAACAAGTACCCACAATCTAAATTTTAGAGCAGGAACAAGAAAAATAAGGTATACCCCCGGAAACCCCAGTTTTACTATATAAAAGTGGGGTTCAATGGGGTCAAAATTATACAGGCGTGTTTTCGTGATGGGGGCGTGAAGAAATAGATGGACTGCAAGAGGCTTCCATACAGAGCTGAAACCGACCGCACACGAGTACTGGTAAACCGCTTAGAGGATCTAAGCCTGCCCAGGCAAAGCGATGCGAGTCGGACCGTCTATGCTCATAAACCCTATTGGTTTCATTGGGCGACAGGGCTTGAAATTTCATTACATCTCAATGTCGGGAAAAATTGGACGCAACGTCTCCAAAATGACCTTATACATTGTTGACGGGGACGTTAAACCTCAAATCAAACAAAACAAACAAGAAATGTCCCTACAGTTTTTCTTTTTTTCTTTTTTTTTGTAATTTGATAATCAACACCAATATGAATACGGACCATTTCGACCCTAAGTCCAGTCGCCCTGAGTGATCTCGGGCGTTGCAGTTTGGCTTTGGTCAAGCCGGACCCCAATATAAGTTCAGCTTGACAGAGTTGTCTTTAATCAAGATAATATCTTTCTACATTCTATAGTATCTGTTTGTCATTGGCCCCCGTCGATCGGGGCTTGGTTCATAAATAAATAAATAAATAAATAAATAAATAAATAAAATCACTAGTAACACAGCTTCTAACTTAAAGTTTAATTAATGTACCATCATAATTTATCATTTAATATACTAAGAGAGTTCGATACCCCAGTCTCTTATAGAGTTATCGTATATATTACAATTCTCACGACTCAATTCTCTCACACCCCTCCGTGAGGGATTTCAGCCACTTCCGGTGCGACTGAAGAATCTCACGGGATCAATAATCTCACGCTACAGCGGCTCAAACTGTACCACAACGTATGATTGGAGTATAACCATGAAAATGCATAGGGGACCTATTTAAACCCCACATCTTATCAGGTTTAACAACTTAGCGATTAATATATTAGTTTTGGCTTATTATCAAGATCTATACTTGCTATGTAAGGGAAAGAACATAAAATATTGTTCAAAGAATACAATCATAAGTTATGTCATGTTCATTCCAAAATGACGATAAGTCCAATTTATCTTTCAGTTCATTTTAATTTTCTTTTTTTTTCTTTCTTTCCTTCTTTCTCTATTAAATGATTTTCGCACCTTCTTTATAATTGGGCGCGCGATTAAAGGTGCTCGTGCTGATTTATATTAACATGCTTTTCACACCTGAAGTGAGACGGGCAGGTATCCATTGTTTAACAGAATGCCATTATGGATTAAGGCATATCAATTAAAGCAGACAAGACATCATACGCTATTATCATTAAAGACACATGCCGAATTATAAAGTCATTAAAATTCACACGTTGAAGTCCGTTCATTTGTATTTATTTGGTTTGATTAAACTAAGAAGATCATATTGGAGCAGATCAGCCTAAGCAAACAGTGCAGACCCAGATCAGAATGCTCCTGAATGGGGAAGTCTGAACACGGTCTACACTGTTTCCCATTATTTGTACCTTTTGGGCTCCTTGCTGGATTGTGAAAGATTTTTTGATAATTACAGGAATTTCTCAGTGTCAGAGTTAGAGGATTTTTACGGTATCCTTATTGGCAAACAGTACAGGCCCAGAACACTGTCTGATCAGGACCTCCACTGTTTGCTGGTATTATTTAACCCCAAAACCTTTTGGCAAACAGTGCAGACCCAGAACACTGTCTGATCAGGGCCTCCACTGTTTGCTGGTATCCTTTAACCCCAAAACCTTTTGGCAAACAGTGCAGGCCCAGAACACTGTCTGATCAGGACCTCCACTGTTTGCTGGTATCCTTTAACCCCAAAACCTATTGGGAAACAGTGCAAGCCCAGTACACTGTCTGATCAGGACCTCCACTGTTTGCTGGTATCCTTTAACCCCAAAACCTATTGGGAAACAGTGCAGACCCAGTACACTGTCTGATCAGGACCTCCACTGTTTGCTGGTATCCTTTAACCCCAAAACCTATTGGGAAACAGTGCAAGCCCAGTACACTGTCTGATCAGGACCTCCACTGTTTGCTGGTATCCTTTAACCCCAAAACCTATTGGGAAACAGTGCAAGCCCAGTACACTGTCTGATCAGGGCCTCCACTGTTTGCTGGTATCCTTTAACCCCAAAACCTATTGGGAAACAGTGCAAGCCCAGTACACTGTCTGATCAGAGCCTCCACTGTTTGCTGGTATCCTTTAATTCAAAAACCTTTTGGCAAACAGTGCATGCCCAGAACACTGTCTGATCAGGGCCTCCACTGTTTGCTGGTATCCTTTAACCCTAAAACCTTTTGGCAAACGGTGCAGGCCCAGAACACTGTCTGATCAGGGCCTCCACTGTTTGCTTAAAAGTCTTTTCCCAAATAAATTTTGAGAAAACAACCCGTCACCCCTAAATTTTGAAATGGGCTCCTGCTTATGTAAGGAGGAAGATTCCATTTGGTACAAAAAGGGATTTCTGCGTATGAAGTGGGGTTTACAGGGGTTTTCATTAAATGGACTTGTAAATATGACATTTGAGACGAACATGTACAAGCAGTGATTTCTCCAGTCACCTCGTTGACATCTCCAAACTGGCTACTTTTCTGATGAAGATCTGTTTTATTTTTCATCCTGCAAAGATAGGTTGTGTGTGCTCGTTAGAACCACCTCGGTGAGGTGGTTCTGACGAGTACCCACAACCTATGTCTTGGAAAGGGGTTTAAAGGGGTGATCAAATCACGGAGTTGTTTACGTGAATTTCTTTCAATATTTCTTTCTTTCTTTCTTTCAATCTCATTAAGATAATGTACCCGTGCGATATATAGATTTCTTTTTTACATCTCCCAACTCTACTTTTCTGCTGAAAATATAGTTTGTCTTGAGGCAAAAACATAGTAATGTATACCTCCACCCCCATAAACCCGAGTTTTCTCTCTGATGGAAATCGGCCCCGCCCACCGGGGCTTGAAGAAATAGATTTGCTGCATAATGCTTCCATGCAGAGCTGAAACTGATCGCACACGAGTACTGGTAAACCGCTAAGATGATCTAAGCCTGCCCAGGCAAAGCGAGAGGCTAAGAAATGGTCTGCTTCAGTTGCAGCAACAAGACCTAGTCAGACCTCCACGCGACACAAGAGCGACGTCAGTCAAAATGAAGACTAAACCATTCATACTGGAGATAAACCTTATGCATTTATCATGAACAAAACAAATACGTTCGCTCTTGTGCGGTGCCAGCTGGAAACTATGGATAATATATTATCTATTGGCTAACATGACAGGTCGCTTATTAATTGGGATGGTATCTCATTCGACATCAAATTATCTATAAAAAAAAACCTTTCCTTTCGTAGCGAATATCTTCCGTTCGCGAAAGGAACCTTCCTTTCGCGAAAGGAACCTTCCTTTCGCGAAAGGAAGGTTCCTTTCGCAGATCAATCCGTCTTCTTTTAGACATTTAGGAGTAACAAGTCTGTAACAAAGATAGGTGGTCATTTTCAGGCATAAATTGTTCATCTTTACGCTACATTACGCTACATTACGCATCATTACGCATCATTACGCTACATTACGCATCATTACGCTACATTACGCATCATTACTGTTTTAAGGCAGACCCCTATTTCTGACGATCTTGTTATTGTAATGAAACAAAATTTCGGACCGTAAAACAGCACATTTAACCATCCCAAATGACAATTTGAAAACGGTTATCCACTGGTTGCTCACCCACGAGAAATGATGATTATCCTCATAATGACAATAAACTTGATTGAAATAGTGTCGTCTTCCTTCTCTGCCATATTTAAATTTCCAGATTAACCATTTATTGGTTGCTGGCCTCACATCACGAAAACACACCCATATAATTTTGACCCCCTTGAACCCCACTTTTATATAGTTAAACTAGGGTTTACAGAGTTAAACCTTATTTTTCTTATTTCTGCTTTAAAATATAAATTGTGGGTACCCGTTAGAACCGCCTCATGGAGGCAGTTCTAACGAGTGCCCGCAATCTATATTTTGAGCAGAAATAAGAAAATATCACAATTTTTCATCTTAATTTTTTTTTCGACGGTAAAGTTTACAATACATTTGTATACCGTAAAAAATCGGCTATAAGAAAAGGATTTTTCCCTCCAAAATGAGCTCCAAAAATGACCCCGTCTTATAGCCGAGGTCATGGACTGCATGCTTTTTTCCGGCAATGCCCGGCGAAGACCAGACATACGGAAAAAGCCGATCGATGATTTTTGAATTGATATAAATCGTCCCCACAAATCACCGCTACCATTTTTTCTGCACGGGATCAGTAAATAACGTCATCAGAATCAGAATTGTTACTGGTGACACGTCAAATGACATTCATACACCAGGACCTGTGATATGGGAAGTTAGTCCCTAGCTCTTACCAAAGAGGCAAACCTAGCTACACAGTCATCAGCGGGTAGGTGTAATACTTTGACCAAACCACTCTGACCACTCTGACTTTGACCAGTCCAAGTAAGTCCAACTTGGACCAACTGGGGTGTAAAACTCTGACCATTTACCTGTCTGACCATGATAGATAATGCATATAATCACCCTGAATAAACATTTTAATAGCCTTTTTACAGGTAATAAATGGGTAATTTTAAGCAATATCACTTTAAGGACTTTAAATAAGAATTAACAAAATTTAATCGCTTGTCATCATTAATTATTTTAAAATTACAAAACTGGGCTTTAACGAACATAATGAATATAATATATATGTTAACCCTTATCTTGCTGTTTACGACGACCCCTATCTTTGCAAATAGTGTAGGTCCAGATCAGATGGCTTCTGATCAGGATCTACCCTGTTTGGCATTCAGTTTATGAATTTGTAGCAATAAATTACATCAAGTAATTTGATTGGTTGATAGACAGAAATGGGTGTGGCTTAAATGAATATGCAGCAAGATAAGGGTTAAGTAGATCTATCCACTTATCAATCAAGACTCAGTATGGAGAATTTTTTTCTCTATATAAAAGGGGTGGCCTGTTTAATCATCTCAAATAAACAATTCCTCCGGCCATAGTGCACATCAAAGGCGTATCTGATCTAAGTGATTAAGTGGTGATTTTGAGCAGAGATTCTCTGCATAATCATTTATGACTTGGTAGGAGAAAGATCGAATTTTGCTGTATGGGTGTGTAGAATCCTAATTAATTAGTCTCAAAAAATTAATCTCAAAAAAAGAAAAAAAAAAAAAAAAAAATACCATTACGAAAACAGACCTATACAAATGTATTGAAAATTTAACCAAGAATAAATGGAAAATTTTCTGATAAAAATTCTGATTTTTTTTTCTTATTTCTACTCAAAACATAGATTGTGGGAACTCGATAGAACCACTCCGACGAGGTGGTTCTATCAAGTACCCACAATCTATATTTTTAGCAGAAATAAGAAAAATAATGTTTGCCCCCTTAAACCCCAGTTTTACTATATAAAAGTGTGGTTCAAGGGGGTCAAGATTGTATAAGCATGTTTTTTTTTGTGATGTTTGTTTGATTTTAGGTTTAACGTCCCCGTCAACTCTGTAAAGGTCATTTTGGAGACGTTGCTTCCGATTTTTGGGACTTTTACCCGACCTTTAGATGAAATGACATCTCAAGCCCTGCCGCCCAATGAAACCAATAGAGTTTATTAGCATGGATGGGCCGACTTGCACCGCTTTGCCTGGGCAGGCTTAGATCCTCTAAGCGGTTTACCAGTACTCGTGTGCGGGTCCGTTTCAGCTCTGCGTGGAAGCATCATGCAGCCCATCTATTTCTTCAAGCCCCGATGGGCGGGGGTCGTTTTTTGTGATATATTTTCACAGAGAAGAACATGGTTAACATGTTCAATCACCCATGTAAAGAAATGAACAAAGAAAGAAAGAAAACTTTAAACCTCTGGCCACTCTGACTTTGACCGGTCAAAGTAAGTCCAGCTTGGACAAACTGGGGTGTAAAACTCTGACCAGTTACCTGTTTGACCAAAACATTCTTGTAAGTAAATTGTTTTATAGAAATAAATATTTTCAGGGATTATGATATTCTTTAATACATCCTGTATTTCAGTAGGATAGGTAAGTATTTTTCAAGAAACATTTAATTTTACGGGGAATTCTTACACGTTATTTATTCCAATTTTTCCCTAGTGTGCAAACAGAAATCCACTTATTCCACTTACGTAAATTTAGTTGTACTCAGTACTTTTTTCATTTAAATGCATTTTTTTTTTATTTTCTGAAAGAGGTTTCCAAATGATTTTCCGTAAAACAGAAAACATATGCAAATTCAGTGCAGAACCCTTGTTCATGCATGGAAAAGGTAGCTCATTGAGAAAAGTAAGGTATGCATGCAAGTTTTTACATTATTATCCTTATGTTAGCTTTTCACTTATTATTAAGCTATTTATTAACACTTTTTGCACCAAATGGAATCTTCCTCCTTCTATATACCAGGAGTCAATTCCAAAATTAAGGTTGTCAGGTTTTGTTTTCTTCAAAATTCATTATGAAAATGGCTGAACTTTTTGCAAACAGTGTAGGCCCTGATCAGACGCCACGTTCTGAATATCCGTTTTGGGGTTTCTGGTACTAAATGGATTAAATGAAAACATGTCTAGACAAAGATATTGAAAAGTGAAGGAATTTTAAAAGATAGAAAAAAAAAAATGGTATTTTCCTTTTTTTCTCAAAACAGTGATTCATCATCATCATCTTCAGTAATTGCCTCCCTCAGTAGTTGAGTATTCTCGGCAAGTATCAACACTCCTTGTCTTTAAACAGAAAAATCATGTGAACCCCTGTAAAGCCGATTTTTACTGTATTAAAGGAGAGTTTAATGGGGATGGAAATACATAGGCATGTTTTTATAATGTTAAGCTTAATTCTAAACTCAGTCGAGCACATACTTAGTCTTGATTCATACATGGATAGATCTACATGACATACATTTTATATTTCTTATGTTCGTTATATAATGTTTATTCAGGGTGATTATATGCATTATCTATCATGGTCAGACAGGTAAATGGTCAGAGTTTTACACCCGAGTTGGTCCAAGTTGGACTTACTTGGACTGGTCAAAAGTCAGAGTGGGCAGAGTGGTTTGGTCAAAGTATTACACCTACCCGCTGATGACTGTGTAGCTAGGTTTGCCTCTTTGGTTAGAGCTAGGGACTAACTTCCCATATCACAGGTCCTGGTAAATCCTTTGTATAAAAGGATGAGCCTACTGTTTTTCCTCCTTTTCTTGAGAGACTCCCATTTTAATTTTCCAAGTATTCCAGTCATGCCCCCAGTTTCAAAGCAGAAATTGGCCTGTTACTAATCTAGCAGCTCTATTCTGAACTTTTTCAATTTCTTCGTTAAGGACCACTCCACTGGGGTCCCAGATACAACTGCCATATTCCAAGATTGGGCGAACAATCTTGGAATATCTTTATATGCTGCCTCTTTTACATCCTGAGGGTACTGATGAAGATTACGCCTCAGGAATCCAAGTGTTCCATTTGCCTTAGTACACATGTTGCTAATATGAGTTTTCCATCTCAAGTTGTGTGCGATTGTCACTCCAAGGTATTTAATGGAGTCCACATTCTCGAGGACGGTTCCCTCTAAGGTGTAAGAAGCCCCAACCTTATTAGATCTCTTCCTAGTTATCTGCATAATGTTGCATTTAACTGGCTGAAATCTCATGCCCCATTTTCGGGCCCAACATCCTAATCTATCTATGTCATTCTGAAGTTTCAGTGAGTCATCTTTATCTCTAATTTCCCGGTAGCAAACACAGTCGTCTGCGAACAGTTTTATTTCTGAGCCAATGTCAGTGGAAATATCATTTCGTCTGCGAACAGTTTTATTTCTGAGGCAATGTCAGAGGAAATATCATTGATGTACAGGGAGAACAACAGCGGACCAAGAACAGTCCCTTGTGGGACTCCAGACAGAACTGGAGCCCACTCTGAAGATTCACCATTAACAACAACACGCTGTTTTCTGTAGCAAAGAAAGGAATCTATCACTGGGTTACCCAAAAATGCGAAAAGGGCTTACCCTAAAATGCGAAAAGGACTTTTTAATACGAAAAGGAGTCATTGCATTGAAAATGTCTGTCAGTTGAGTGAAAAGGATCTTGATTAAAGTTTAACCTGTGTTTCCAGCTGGCACCGCACAGTGGAGGTGTGGCTAGTAGAAGTAAAACAAAGATCAGGAATCGATACAATTGACTTACTCCACCCATCAACGACACCAAAGGGAAAGAAACACAAACATTAAGCGACCAGACCATAATTGAAACCTAAACAAAGGAAGGCCATAAGGACAGTTACTTTCCCACAAAATGGCCATATGGCCATCCAAAATAAAAATACACAAGTGATACACACAGTAAGTAACAAACAACAACATAAATAAATCGCCACAGAAGAACCGCCTTGGAACGGTCAGTGGAAAGATTTCCACTGGGGGGGGGGGGGGGTGTGTGTGGGGGGGGGGGCTTAAATCGATTTTACGTGGCCACAATCCTCGCCCTTACTTCCGTCGCGATTTAGATAAATAATTTGTTCAGTCCGCATGAAGGCCTCCTAACTCATCAGTGCAACATCTCCGTGAACACAAATAATCAAAGAACCACAGAGGTGAGACAACGGTGAGGACTCGACAGCAAGAAACCACTGAAATGCGGGAGCAAAAGAAAACCAACAGTTAGACTCCGATGGGCCCGACTAGAGACAGAGCATTAGGCACCAACCAACATTACCTTGAATTAGATTTCTCTAATTCTCAATAAGCCTTTACATTGGAACCGTCATAGAATCTGAGGCCTGACCCACCGGCGTGCAATTAAAGAGGGAAGCAAAGTTGCCAACCGTGATTGGGTTAACTACCATGCATGCAGTCTGTCGTATAATTTTCATGTTGTACCTAATCTTTATATATCGAAGAATGATTTTACGAAATTGGGTGCTAAAGTCGTAGCGGTTATATATTTTTCTGAATTTATATACTAAGTCACCATAAAATTCGGGTTCCTATAAACCTTATTGCAGAAGAGTTTGTAGTCCAATATTGAATTTTGAAATTAAATCAGAATGGCGTCTATAAAATTTTGAAAAGGCTTTGCGTAGTTTATGGTACCGATAACCCTGATTAAGAAGTTTAGCCGTTAATAATTTATTACGAGTGTTGAAGTCAGTTACACGAATACACACTCTAGCAAATCGAATTAATTGCGAAATATAAACGCCATAGTATGGCGCACGAGGAACATCACCATCCAAAAAAAAAAAAAGGAAAATTTACAATCTCAAAATCAAAGTCATCGCGTTTATCATTAATTTTGCACGAAACAAACCCATCTACAATAGATAAATGTAAATCCAAAAACGGGGCCTCGGTATCAGAAGAATTTGCTTTATTTAACTTCTGGGGGGTAAATCTGACTGATCAAACCATCGAAATAGGTATTATCAATATTTAATAAATCATCTAAATATCTAGAAGTGGAGCGAAAAGCTTCAATAATTTCAGATTGGTTATCAATGGAAAGAGACAACATGAAGTCTCTTTCATAACAATACAAGAATAGATCAGCCACAAGAGGTGCGCAATTCGTACCCATCACACATGACAATTTGTCTAAATAACTTAGTACCGAATCTAATATAAATATTGTCAAGTAGAAAGGTGAGGGCACCACACACTTTCTGACATGACCAAAATGTATAATTCTTATGCTCTTTAGAAGTGAAAAATGCATTTCTGACATAACATGACATTAGGACTTGTCACCCACAAAACAAGACACCACCTGGCACATGTCTGGAACATGAAAAGCAAAATAATGTTTTTGTTTACAGTCGAACTTCGGTGGGTCGACCCCTCTTGGAACAATAAAATTTGTTTGAGAGAAGGGTAGTTCGCCCCACTGAGGGTTACTAATAGTGCCACACAGAAAGCATAATGTAGATAATTTTGGGGATTTTTTCAGTGTTCTTTAATATCCAGCAACCTATCCATCACTATATCGAAGCTGAAGGAATTCCACTGGGACTAAAAATATGTTTCGACTCACACATGGTAAATGAGCCATCTGAATTCTAGCCATAGAAGTTTTGCTGTATTTTGGAGTTTAATGGTCGCGTCACGACTGGCCATAGAAGTTTTGCTGTGTTTTGGAGTACGGCACATGTAATCAAAATTGTATTAATAAAGCTGTTGACATTAATGACTATATCTTAGTTTAACCGCCGCCTATGCAATATAATATCAATACCCACACTTTTCCTAGGCACGCATATGGTTTCTTTCCGGTATGCATGCTTCTAAGTTTTTTACCTGTAATAACGGATTATTGCATACGGCACGTGTCATCAAAATTGTATTAATAAAGCTGTTGACATTAATGACTATCTTACTTTAACCACCGCCTATGCAATATAATTCTAATTTAATATAAGAAATCATTTTGAAAAATTGTGATTTTTTTGTCTTATTTCTGCTCTAAATCTTATTTCTGCTAACGAGTACCCACAATCTATATTTTGGAGAAGAAATAAGGTTTACCCCTGTAAACCTCAGTTTTACTATATAAAAGTGGGGTTCAAGGGGATCAAAATTATATAGGTGTGTTTTCGTGATGAAGAGAAAAAAACATAACAAAACAAAATGAAAACTGTTCTGAGAGAGAGAGAGAGACAGACAGACAGGCATTGATATGTATACATTATTTTTCTTCTTATCCAAGCTGTTGTGTGTACTCGTTAAAACCTAAAACCGCTCCATCTTTTTTCAAAGCCCCAATGAGCGGGGGCGAGACAGATAATATAATTGGAGAGAGAGAATGAGAGAGAGAGATTGTTTTGAGTTTACATGTCAAACAATGAGAGAGAGAGAGAGAGATAGACAGACAGACAGATAGACAGATGATGATGATGATGATTTCGTGTTTAACGACGCGTCAACCCTCTTTGTGGGTCATAAGCGTCAAACGGTTAATGGTTAAACGGCATGAACAATTATGATGATATTAAAAGTAAAAAGTCAGAATGACGATGTATAAAAATTTGAAACAGTTAAATCTTATGAAAAAGTCCAACTTCTTTTAAGAATAAAATAATATTATCAACAGGTACATCTCGAAACAGCTGTTGCAAAGTGCCAGCCCTGAAACACAAAATACGTGAGGGCGAAAAGTCAACACAGTCAATTAAGATATGTTTCACAGTGAATGGCTGATCACAACCTACACATGAAGGCTGATCATCACAATTAAAAATATAAGAATGAGTAACTCTAGTATGGCCGATGCGCAGTCGTGTTAATACTACGTCCTCTTTTCTGGAAAACTGTGGAGGAGAGCATTTTGTACTAACGACAGGTTTAATGGCCCGGAGTTTGTTATTTATTGCACGGTCCCATTCGCCTTGCCATTCCGACAAGATGTATCTGTTGATAAATGGTTTAAAATTATTAAAGGGAATTTTAAAAACGGATGGATCAAGATTGAGCGATTCCTTTGCTTTCTTGTCAGCATATTCATTGCCGACAATGCCAATATGGCTCGGAAGCCAACAAAACAAGATTTGGTGTGTTTTAGAAATTTCATGATGTTTTTCGATCAATTTTTGAATTTGAGGATTTTTAGATGATGAATGGTCTAAAGCCTTAAGCACAGAAAGTGAATCAGAAAATATAATTGCTTTTTTAATTATTGAAGAACTGATAAAATCTAAAGCTAGGTCTATTGCTTTGGCTTCAGCTGTAAAAATAGATGAACCATCTGGAAGGCGCATGGTTTTGTGCGTATCTTTAGAAACAAACGCACAACCAACCTTATCTCCTTCTTTGGAACCATCAGTATAGACTTGCTGGTATTCATTGTAACGTGACTGCAGTACCTGGAAGTTTTGTTTGAGAAGTATCGGATTTGATTCGGATTTTTTGCCATCATGCAAGTCGAACAGAATAGAAGGTTGTTTAATACACCAAGATGGAACTTCGGCCGTTTCATGTTTTTGAATATTTTTAAGGTCGATGCCTGAATTTTCTAGCAGTGGTAAAATTCGTAATCCAAAAGGTTTGATTGCTTAGGGTTTAGTTTCATACTTATCTACAAATTCAGGTGGAAATGAAATTTGGAATGCCGGGTTAGATGGATTAGCAGCAAGTCTGATAGCATACTGAAGAGAAAGTTTCTCTCTGCGCGAAGTTAAAGATGGTTCACCTGCTTCCACATAAAGGTTTAATACTGGAGAAGTACGGAAGGCCCCCATAGCCAGACGAAGGCCTTGGTGATGGATAGTATCCAAAGATTTTAAATAAGACTTTCTGGCAGAACCATAAACAACAGACCCATAATCTAATTAAGATCTTATTAAAGACCGGTAAAGATGTAATAAAGTATACCGATCTGCTCCCCAACTTGTATGGGCTAAAACTTTCAAAAGATTCAAAGCTTTTAAGCATTTCGCTTTAAGATATTTAATATGGGGAATAAAAGATAACTTTTGATCAAATATGACCCCAAGAAATTTGACTTATTCAACAACAGGAATTTGTGATCCGTATAAAAACAAGGAAGGATGTTCGTGTTTCTTCCGTAGTTTACAAAAATGAACACACTGCGTTTTCGACTTGGAGAACTTGAAACCATTTTTATCAGTCCATTCTTCTATTCGTTTTAAATTTTGTTGCAACTTTCGTTCAATTGTTTTCATATTGTTTGAACGGTAACATATACAGAAATCGTCAACATACAAGGAACAATCAGTTTTGTCGTCCAAACATTGTACAATATTGTTTATTTTGATGTTAAATAGCGTAGTTGAAAGAATACTACCCTGTGGGACACCCTGTTCTTGATCATAGAAATCTGACAGGGTAGACCCCACCCGCACCTGAAACATGCGCTCCCCTAAAAAGCTTTCAATAAAACTGGGAAGTTTTCCTCTTAAGCCAATGTTATGGAGATCTTTCAATATACCATAACGCCATGTTGTATCATATGCTTTCTCCAAGTCGAAAAAGACAGCTACTACGTGTTCTTTGTTAATAAAAGCATCTCGTATAAATGTTTCTAGTCTTATTAAATTGTCATTGGTACTGCGTTCCGAACGAAAACCGGATTGATATTCTGAAATGAGGTTGTTGGACTCTAAGTACCAGACTAATCTCTTGTTTATCATTCTCTCCAATGTTTTACACAAACAACTTGTCAAAGCTATCGGACGATAATTTGTAGGTTCTGCATGATCTTTCCCTGGTTTCGGAATTGGTACAACTGTAGCTACACGCCAGCTCTCAGGACAGACCCCCGTTTCCCAAATATTATTAAAGATATCTAAAAGTGTTGTAAGAGAACTTTTTGGCAGATGCTTAAGCATCTGATAATGAATTTCATCGGGGCCGGTTGCCGTATCATGTGATTTTTCAATGGCTTCAACTAGTTCGGTTAAAAAGGTGTGTTGTATTCTTCGTGATTAAGGGATTTGAAGTTAAGTTTTCTTTTCTCCTGGTCCTTTTTGAAATTTCTAAAAGTGTCAGAATAATTACGCGATGATGAATTATTCAAGAATATGCTCCCAAGAGTATCTGAAATATCTTTTTTTGTTGAAGCTATTGTGTCAAATTCAGTATTTAAATGTGTAAAACTAGAGGACTTTGTTTTTCCTGAAATTTTTCGTACCATATCCCAAACCTTTTTAATGGGGGTTTTGTAGTTCAATTTGGAGACATATTCTCTCCATGACTTTCGTTTTGAAGCTCGGATTGTTCGCCGAGCTTTAGCTCTAAAAACTTTTACGTCGTTTAGCTTTTCTGAAGTGGGACTTTTGCAGATGATGATGATGATGATTTCGTGTTTAACGACGCGTCAACCCTCTTTGTGGGTCATAAGCGTCAAACGGTTGATGGTTAAACGGCATGAATAATTATGATGATATTAAAAGTAAAAAGTCAGAATGATAATGTATAAAAATCTGAAACAGTTAAATCTTATGAAAAAGTCCAATTTCTTTTAAGAATAAAATAATATTATCAACAGGTACATCTCGAAACAGTTGTTGCAAAGTGTCAGCTTTGAAATATAAAATACGTGAGAGTGAAAAGTCAACACAGTCAATTAAGATATGTTTCACAATGAATGGCTGATCACAACCTACACAAGAAGGCTGATCATCACCATTAAAAATATAAGAATGAGTAACTCGAGTATGGCCGATGCGCAGTCGTGTTAATACTACGTCCTCTTTTCTGGAAAACTGTGGAGGAGAGCATTTTGTACTAACGACAGGTTTAATGGCATGGAGTTTGTTATTTATTGCACGGTCCCATTCGCCTTGCCATTCCGACAAGATGTATCTGTTGATAAATGGTTTAAAATTGTTAAAAGGAATTTTCAAAACATATGGATCAAGATTGAGCGATTCCTTTGCTTTCTTGTCAGCATATTCATTGCCGACAATGCCAATATGGCTCGGAAGCCAACAAAACAAGATTTGGTGTGTTTTAGAAATTTCATGATGTTTTTCGATCAATTTTTGAGTTTGAGGATTTTTAGACGATGAATGGTCTAAAGCCTTAAGCACAGAAAGTGAATCCGAAAATATAATTCCTTTTTGAATTGTTGAAGAACTGATAAAATCTAAAGCTAGGTCTATTGCTTTGGCTTCAGCTGTAAAAATAGATGAACCATCTGGAAGGCGCATGGTTTTGTGCGTATCTTTAGAAACATACGCACAGCCAACTTTATCTCCTTCTTTGGAACCATCAGTATAGACTTGCTGGTAATCATTGTAACGTGACTGCAGTACCTGAAAGTTTTGTTTGAGAAGTATTGGATTTGATTCGGATTTTTTTCCATCATGTAAGTCGAACAGAATAGAAGGTTGTTTAATACACCAAGATGGAACTTCGGCGGTTTCATGTTTTTGAATATTTTTAAGGTCGATACCTGAATTTTCCAGCAGTGGTAAAATACGTAATCCAAAAGGTTTGATTGCTGTGGGTTTTGTTTCATACTTATCTACAAATTGAGGTGGAAATGAAATTTTGGATGCCGGGTTAGATGGATTTGCAGCAAGTCTGATAGCATACTGAAGAGAAAGTTTCTCTCTGCGCGAGGTTAAAGATGGTTCACCTGCTTCTACATAAAGGCTTAATACGGGAGAAGTACGGAAGGCTCCCATGGCCAGACGAAGGCCTTGGTGATGGATAGTATCCAAGGATTTTAAATAGGACTTTCTGGCAGAACCATAAACAACAGACCCATAATCTAATTTAGATCTTATTAAAGACCGGTAAAGATGTAATAAAGTATACCGATCTGCTCCCCAACTTGTATGAGCTAAAACTTTCAAAAGATTCAAAGCTTTTAAGCATTTCGCTTTAAGATATTTAATATGTGGAATAAAAGATAACTTTTGATCAAATATGACCCCAAGAAATTTGGCTTCTTCAACAACAGGAATTTGTGATCCGTATAAAAACAGGGAAGGATGTTCGTGTTTCTTCCGTAGTTTACAAAAATGAACACACTGCGTTTTTGACTTGGAGAACTTGAAACCATTTTTATCAGTCCATTCTTCTATTCTTTTTAAATTTTGTTGTAACTTTCGTTCAATTGTTTTCATATTTTTTGAACGGTAACATATACAAAAATCATCAACATACAATGAACAATCAGTTTTGTCGTCCAAACATTGTACAATATTGTTTATTTTGATGTTAAATAGCGTAGTTGAAAGAATACTACCCTGTGGGACACCCTGTTCTTGATCATAGAAATCTGACAGGGTAGATCCCACACGCACCTGAAACATGCGCTCCCCTAAAAAGCTTTCAATAAAACTGGGAAGTTTTCCTCTTAAGCCAATGTTATGTAGATCTTTCAATATTCCATAACGCCATGTTGTATCATATGCTTTCTCCAAGTCGAAAAAGACAGCCACTACGTGTTCTTTGTTAATAAAAGCATCTCGTATAAATGTTTCTAGTCTTATTAAATTGTCATTGGTACTACGTTCCGAACGAAAACCCGATGGATATTCTGAAATGAGGTTGTTGGACTCTAAGTACCAGACTAATCTCTTGTTTATCATTCTCTCCAATGTTTTACACAAACAACTTGTCAAAGCTATCGGACGATAATTTGTAGGTTCTGCATGATCTTTCCCTGGTTTCGGAATTGGTACAACTGTAGCTACACGCCAACTCTCAGGACAGACCCCCGTTTCCCAAATATTATTAAAGATATCTAAAAGTGTTGTAAGAGAACTTTTTGGCAGATGCTTAAGCATCTGATAATGAATTTCATCGGGGCCGGTTGCCGTATCATGTGATTTTTCAATGGCTTCAACGAGTTCGGATAAGTTAAAAGGTGTGTTGTATTCTTCGTGATTAAGGGATTTGAAGTTAAGTTTTATTTTCTCCTGGTCCTTTTTGAAATTTCTAAAAGTGTCAGAATAATTACGCGATGATGAATTTCTCAAAAATGTGTGACCAAGAGTATCTGAAATATCTTTTTTTGTTGAAGCTATTGTGTCAAATTCAGTATTTAAATGTGTAAAACTAGAGGACTTTGTTTTTCCTGTAATTTTTCGTACCATATCCCAAACCTTTTTAATGGGGGTTTTGTAGTTCAATTTGGAGACATGTTCTCTCCATGACTTTCGTTTTGAAGCTCGGATTGTTCGCCGAGCTTTAGCTCTAAAAAGTTTTACGTCGTTTAGCTTTTCTGAAGTGGGACTTTTGCAGAACTTATTTAGAGCCTGTTTACGCTTTTTAATAGCTTCTTTACAGTCATTATTATACCAAGGCTTGCTTCTCGTAGTATTTGTGGAGGTCTTTGGAATGCATTGCTCTGATATATTAATAAGTGTATCTGTGAAATCAGAAACAATGTCAGATGATTCATTTAAGTGATCAACTGATAACTCTTCTTCACATAATTTATGGAATAATTCCCAGTCGGCTTTATTCATTTTCCATTTCTGGTTACAGTCTTCATCTGGTTCGTTTACGCTCTCTATTATAACAGGAAAGTGATCACTTCCGCACTGATCATCATGAACAGACCAGTCATAGTCCAAGAAGAGAGATGGGTGACACAAAGAGAGATCTAAAGAAGACAAATGACCTGTCGCAGGGTGAAGGTAAGTATAAGATTTATCATTCATCAAGCAAAGGTCGTTCTGTGCAATAAAATCTTCAATAAGTGCTCCTCTGTTATTGACATCTTTACAGCCCCATAGAATATTGTGACCATTGAAGTCGCCAACTAAAAGATATGGCGATGGAAGTTGACTCAGCAATGAGTCAAGATGTTCGGGCTTTAAAGAAAATGAGGGTGGGATATATAGAGAGCAAATTGTAGTTTCTTTATCCAGAGAAACCGATACTGCTACAGCTTGAAGGTCTGTTTTTAATTTGATCTCTCTTTGTGGTAAACATGATTTAACAAAAATTGAGCTGCCACCAGATGGTTTGTTACCATCAGAATAGATATAGTTGTATGTATTGAAACCCCTGACATCTATGTGTCATCAGTTTTTAAAAAAGTTTCTTGCAAACAAAACACCGATGGGGTTAGTAGCGAAATAAGTAATAAGAGTTCATTATAATTTGATTTAAGACCTCGACAATTCCATTGTATTATTTTGTGTTTTAAATCCATTTTAAGGAGAGATATTTAAAGACTAGAAACTATTATGGAGGTGCAATTGGTGATATAGATCTGCTACCACCAGCTCGTGGTGTGGCAGACCTCGATCTGTTATTGCCACTTGGTGATGATGGAGTTTCAGTCAACTCCATATCACTGTCACTCAAAGATCCGAATCTGTTCTGAAATTTTATATTGTCTCTTTCCATTTTACGTTGTCTGTCTGTTTGTCTTTGAGACAATTGATGTTTTTTGATCGGATCTTGCGACCCCTTATTAGTTCGACCTGAGTCGGGTTTCTCTTTTACATTCGGCGCTGGCTTCGGTACGGTCGCTGTCGACCGATCCGAAGCAACCTGGATTGCGCCTTTTGATAAATTGGTTGAACTTTGTGGTGCTGGAGTGGATTTACTCCATGCACCAGACTTTTTCAGTTCAGCAATGTATGATTCAGCAGTCTGTGTTGCGGAGCTGGTACATTTTACACTAGCACCCTTTGTGATGCTGGCGAAACTGGTGGTTGGTGTTATGTATCGCTCTTCGACAATCTTCCGCGCTTCTGGGAATGTTATCCCCCTTTGGTATTTGACGGTAAGTATTTCTTTTTCTTTTTTTCCACGCCGGACAGTCTCGGGAGAAAACAGCATGTTTGCCATCACAATTTACGCATTTGGGTTCATTTTTGCAGTTTAGGTGATTATCAACATGCTTTTCTTCACCACAATTAGGACAGAGTTGTTTTCTCTGACATCTGCTTTCGTGATGGCCAAAAGCCTGACAAGAGTAACATCTAAGAGGGTTTGGGATGTATACCTCTACGTTAATGGAAAGATATGCTACTTTGATTTTCTTGGGTAGAATTGGTGTATTAAAAGTCAACACATAAGTTGCTGTTGGTTTTAGTACACCATTTCTACGGACTTTGATGTTACGAACACCAATAACCCCTTGATCTTTCAGGTTATCAATGATCTCTTCGTCTGAACAAGGACGCAGTTCTGGACTGCGAATCACTCCTTTAGATGAGTTTAGTGTGTTGTGAAGAGATATTTTTACCGAAAGATCAAAGAGTTTTTTGGTGGCGAGCAGGCTTACAACTTGCGGTTTTCTCTCGAGTTCCAAGAGAAGGTCACCTGATTTGAGTGATTTAATACTCTTTGGGTGTCCGGCTATGGCGACAATACTTTTCTCGATAACAAAGGGAGAAAGGCTTGACACAGTTCGTGTATCGTCAAGCGACGTGACGACCAAGAAACGCGGAACATTGTCAAAGTAGAAGTAAAACAAAGATCAGGAATTGATACAATTAACTTACTCCACCCATAAAAGACACCAAAGGGAAAGAAATACAAACATTAAGCGACCAGACCATAATGGAAACCTAAACAAAGGAAGGCCATAAGGACAGTTTGGTTCAGCAGACTGCTGACTCGATTGTTGACTTGACTGCTGACTGGATTTTTGACTGCGTTCATCCGATTCGGATGAATCCTCGTCTTTCTTACGTTTAGGTGCGTTGCGGTTAGGTGCGTGGTTGCGGTTATGTTTGTTTTTAGGAGCCATAAGAAAAAAATCCTAGTTTCGTCCCAAATGCTCTCCGCCCTCCACGGAGCCCTACAAGGGAACACCATAATGGAGTGGTTATCCAACTCGCAGGTGTTAGAGATACACCTGAGATATACTCGTATAAACAAAATGCCTACACGATTGATCCGTTAAGCCACCGCCTTCTAGAGATAAAAAGACAGAAAAGGGTAAGGTAAATGGGCATATGGTTGGTATCAGGAAAGATACAAAAAGAGTTGAAGAGAAAGCAAAGCGGTATCTCTAGGGCTCGGCGTGACCAGCCGATTGACCGTGCCGGACCGCACGGCCACCCGTCTACACCGAAAAGCCAGGCCAAAGAGGCGTGTTGGGTACCTGAAGCACCGCCACCTCAGGTAACCCTCAACCTCCAGGATCCCTTCTTCCGGCTTACAGGACGCCACCCACGGCAAACGGGTGGTACTTCCTTTAGCTCTTCCCAGTGGGCACAAAGACCACAGCAGCAATGTGCCCAGTGGGAATTGAGCCCCCAGGGCCACGGCAAGGCAGGAAGTCTAATACCTGGGGGGGGGACTTTTGCAGAACTTATTTAGAGCCTGTTTACGCTTTTTAATAGCTTCTTTACAGTCATTATTAAACCAAGGCTTGCTTTTCTTAGTATTTGTGGAGGTCTTTGGAATGCATTGTTCTGATATATTAATAAGTGTATCTGTGAAATCAGAAACAATGTCGGATGATTCATTTAAGTAATCAACTGTTAACTCTTCTTCACATAAATTATGGAATAATTCCCAGTCGGCTTTATTCATTTTCCACTTCTGGTTACAGTCTTCATCTGGTTCGTTTACGCTCTCAATTATAACAGGGAAGTGATCACTTCCGCACTGATCATCATGAACAGACCAGTCATAGTCCAAGAAGAGAGATGGGTGACACAAAGAGAGATCTAAAGAAGACAAATGACCTGTCGCAGGGTGAAGGTAAGTATAAGATTTATCATTCATCAAGCAAAGATCGCTCTTTGCAATAAAATCTTCGACAAGTGCTCCTCTGTTATTGATATCTTTACAGCCCCATAGAATATTGTGACCATTGAAGTCGCCAACTAAAAGATATGGCGTTGGAAGTTGACTCAGCAATGAGTCAAGATGTTCGGGCTTTAAAGAAAATGAGGGTGGGATATATAGAGAGCAAATTGTAGTTTCTTTATCCAGAGAAACCGATACTGCTACAGCTTGTAGGTCTGTTTTTAATTTGATCTCTCTTTGTGGTAAACATGATTTAACAAACATTGAGCTGCCACCAGATGGTTTGTTACCATCAGAATAGATATAGTTGTATGTATTGAAACCCCTGACATCTATGTTGTCATCAGTTTTTAAAAAAGTTTCTTGCAAACAAAAAACCGATGGGTTTAATAACGAAATAAGTAATAACAGGTCGTTATAATTTGATTTAAGACCTCGACAATTCCATTGTATTATTTTGTGTTTTAAATCCATTTTATGAAGAGATTAAGACTAGAAACTATATTGGAGCTGCAATTGGTGATATAGATCTGCTACCACCAGCTCGTGGTGTTGCAGACCTCGATCTGTTATTGCTACTTGGTGACGATGGAGCTTCAAACTCCATATCACTGTCACTCAAAGATCCGAATCTGTTCTGAAATTTTATATTGTCTCTTTCCATTTTACGTTGTCTGTCTGTTTGTTTTTGAGACAAGTGTTGTTTCTTCGGATCTTCTGATCCCTTAGTTCGACCTAAGTCGAGTTTCTCTTTTACATGCGGCGCTGGCTTCGGTTCGGTCGCTGTCGACCGATCCGAAGCAACCTGGATTGCGCCATTTGATAAACTGGTTGAACTTTGTGGTGCCGGAGTGGATTTACTCCATGCACCAGATTTTTTCAGTTCAGCTATGTATGATTCAGCAGTCTGTGTTTCGGAGCTAGAAACTTTTACACCAGCACCCTTTGTGATGCTGGCGTAACTAGTGGTTGGTGTTCTGTATCGCTCATCAACAATTTTCCGCGCTTCTGGGAATGTTATCCCCCTTTGGTATTTGACAGTGAGTATTTCTTTTTCTTTTTTCCATGCCGGACAATCTCGAGAGAAAACAGCATGCTTGCCACCACAATTGACGCATTTGGGTTCATTTTTGCAGTTTTGGTGGTTATCGACATGTTTTTCCTCACCACAGTTTGGACAGAGTTGTTTCTTCTGACATCTGCTTTCGTGGTGACCAAAAACCTGACAATGATAACATCTGAGAGGGTTTGGTATATACACCTCTACGTTAACAGATAGATATGCAACTTTTATTTTCTTGGGCAGAACTGGTGTATTAAATGTCAACACGTAGGTACTTGTTGGTTTTAATACACCACCTCTACGAACTTGGATGTTACGTACACCAATGACGCCTTCATCTCTCAAATTCTCAACAATCTCGGTATCGTTGCACGGGCGTAGCTCTGGGCTGCGGATGACACCTTTACATGAATTTAGGGTTTTGTGCAACGATACTTTGACGTTGAGATCGAAGAGCTTTGTGGTACTAAGCAGGTTTTTGACCTGCTGTTCTCTCTCGATTTCCAAGAGGAGATCACCTGACTTCAGTTTCTTGATACTTTTTGGATGTCCGGTAATGGACACTATACTCTTTTCGATCACAAAAGGTGATAAATCTGACACCGTACGTGTATCATCACGTGATGTTATCATCAAGAAGCGTGGAAAATTGTTAAGCGTTTGAGTTTCAGACTGCTGACTAGACTGCTGACTTGACTGCTGACTTGACTGTTGACTGGGTTCATCCGTTCCGGATGAATCTTCGTCTTTTTTACGTTTAGCTGCGTTGCGGTTATGTTTTTTTCCATGAGGCATAAGGAAAAATTTCTAGTTTCGTCCCAAGTGCTCTCCGCCCTCCGTGGAGCCCTACAAGGGAACACCATAATGGAGTGGTTATCCAACTCGCAGGTGTTAGAGATACACGTGAGATATACTCGTATAAACAAAATGCCTACACGATTGATCCGTTTAGCCACCGCCTTCTAGAGATAAAAAGATAGAAAAGGGTAAGGTAAATGGGCATATGGTTGGTATCAGGAAAGATACAAAAAGAGTTGAAGAGAAAGCAAAGCGGTATCTCTAGGGCTCGGCGCGACCAGCCGATTGACCGTGCCGGACCGCACGGCCACCCGTCTACACCGAAAAGCCAGGCCAAAGAGGCGTGTTGGGTACCTGAAGCACCGCCACCTCAGGTAACCCTCAACCTCCAGGATCCCTTCTTCCGGCTTACAGGACGCCACCCACGGCAAACGGGTGGTACTTCCTTTAGCTCTTCCCAGTGGGCACAAAGACCACAGCGGCAATGTGCCCAGTGGGAATTGAGCCCCCAGGGCCACGGCAAGGCAGGAAGTCTAATACCTGGGGGACAGATAGACAGCAGACAGACATAGATATGTATACATTTTTTTTCTTACCCGAGATGACGTTGTGTGTACTCGTTAAAACAGCCGTGTGTACTCGTTAAAACAGCCTCCGTGAGTCATTTATAATGGTTTCAGTTCTGCGTTGAAGCATCATGCAGCTCAATCTATTTTTCCAAGCCCCGATGGGCGGGGGCGAGACAGATAGTATAGTTGGAGAGAGAGAGAGAGAGAGAGAGAGAGAGAGAGAGAATTAAACATACGCAACTATATAAAACGACTAAAATACGATGATGATGATGATGATTTCGTGTTTAACGACGCGTCAACCCTCTTGGTGGGTCATAAGCGTCAGTCGGTTAATGGTTAAACTGCATGAATAATTATGACGATATTAAAAGTAACAAGTCAGAATGATATATATAAAAATCTGAAACAGTTAAATCTTATGAAAAAGACCAATTTCTTTTAAGAATCAAATAATGTTATCAACAGGTACATCTCGAAACAGTTGTTGCAAAGTGTCAGCTTTGAAATATAAAATACGTGAGGGTGAAAAGTCAACACAGTCAATTAAGATATGTTTCACAGTGAATGGCTGATCACAACCTACACAAGAAGGCTGATCATCACCATTAAAAATATAAGAATGAGTAACTCTAGTATGGCCGATGCGCAGTCGTGTTAATACTACGTCCTCTTTTCTGGAAAACTGTGGAGGAGAGCATTTTGTACTAACGACAGGCTTAATGGCATGGAGTTTGTTATTTATTGCACGGTCCCATTCGCCTTGCCATTCCGACAAGACGTATCTGTTGATAAATGGTTTAAAATTATTAAAAGGAATTTTAAAAACAGATGAATCAAGATTGAGCGATTCCTTTGCTTTCTTGTCAGCATATTCATTTCCGACAATGCCAATATGGCTCGGAAGCCAACAAAACAAGATTTGGTGTGTTTTAGAAATTTCATGATGTTTTTCGATCAATTTTTGAATTTAAGGATTTTTAGATGATGAATGGTCTAAAGCTTTAAGCACAGAAAGTGAATCAGAAAATATAATTGCTTTTTGAATTGTTGAAGAACTGATAAAATCTAAAGCTAGGTCTATTGCTTTGGCTTCAGCTGTAAAAATAGATGAGCCATCTGGAAGGCGCATGGTTTTGTGCGTATCTTTAGAAACATACGCACAACCAACTTTATCTCCTTCTTTGGAACCATCAGTATAGACTTGCTGGTAATCATTGTAACGTGACTGCAGTACCTGAAAGTTTTCTTTGAGAAGTACTGGATTTGATTCGGATTTTTTGCCATCATGTAAGTCGAACAGACTAGAATGTTTTTTAATACACCAAGATGGAACTTCGGCCGTTTCATGTTTTTGAATATTTCTAAGGTCGATACCTGAATTTTCTAGCAGTGGTAAAATACGTAATCCAAAAGGTTTGATTGCTGTGGGTTTTGTTTCATACTTGTCTACAAATTGAGGTGGAAATGAAATTTTGGATGCCGGGTTAGATGGATTTGCAGCAAGTCTAATAGCATACTGAAGAGAAAGTTTCTCTCTACGCGAAGTTAAAGATGGTTCACCTGCTTCTACATAAAGGCTTAATACGGGAGAAGTACAGAAGGCTCCCATAGCCAGACGAAGGCCTTGGTGATGGGTAGTATCCAAGGATTTTAAATAGGAATTTCTGGCAGAACCATAAACAACAGACCCATAATCTAATTTAGATCTTATTAAAGACCGGTAAAGATGTAATAAAGTATACCGATCTGCTCCCAAACTTGAATGAGCTAAAACTTTCAAAAGCTTCAAAGCTTTTAAGCATTTCGCTTTAAGATATTTAATATGGGGTATAAAAGATAACTTTTGGTCAAATATGACCCCAAGAAATTTGGCTTCTTCAACAACAGGAATTTGTGATCCGTATAAGAACAGGGAAGGATGGTCGTGTTTCTTCCGTAGCTTACAAAAATGAACACACTGCGTTTTCGACTTGGAGAACTTGAAACCATTTTTATCAGTCCATTCTTCTATTCGTTTTAAATTTTGTTGTAACTTTCGTTCAATTGTTTTCATGTTTTTTGAACGGTAACATATACAAAAATCATCAACATACAATGAACAGTCTGTTTTGTCGTCCAAACATTGTACAATATTATTTATTTTGATGTTAAATAGCGTAGTTGAGAGAATGCTACCCTGTGGGACATCCTGCTCTTGTGCATAGAGATCTGATAGGGTAGATCCCACGCGGACTTGAAATACACGCTCACCTAAAAAACTTTGAATAAAACTGGGAAGTTTCCCCTTAAGCCGAGGTTATGGAGATCTCTCAATATTCCATAACGCCACGTGGTATCATATGCTTTCTCCAAGTCGAAAAAGACAGCTACTACGTGTTCTTTGTTAATAAAAGCATCTCGTATAAATGTTTCTAGTCTTATTAAATTGTCGTTGGTACTACGTTCCGAACGAAAACCTGACTGATATTCTGAAATGAGGTTGTTGGACTCTAAGTACCAGACTAATCTCTTGTTTATCATTCTCTCCAATGTTTTACACAAACAACTTGTCAAAGCTATCGGTCGATAATTCGTAGGTTCTGCATGATCTTTCCCTGGTTTTGGAATTGGTACAACTGTAGCAAAACGCCAGCTCTCAGGACAGACCCCAGTTTCCCAAATATTATTAAAGATATCTAAAAGTGTTGAAAGAGAACTTTTTGGCAGTTGCTTAAGCATCTGATAATGAATTTCATCGGGGCCGGTTGCTGTATCGTGTGATTTTTCAATGGTTCGGATAAGTTTGTTAGGTATTCTTCGTGATTGTGGGATTTGAAGTTTAGATTTCTTTTCTCTTGGTCCTTTTGGAAATTTCTAAAAGTGTCAGAATAATTACGCGGTGATGAATTGCTCAAAAATGTGCTAACAAGAGTATCTGAAATATCTTTTTTAGTTGAAGCTTTTGTGTCAAAACCAGTATTTAAATGTGTAAAACTAGAGGACTTTGTTTTTCCTGAAATTTTTCGTACCATATCCCAAACCTTTTTAATGGGGGTTTTGTAGTTCAATTTGGAGACATATTCTCTCCATGACTTTCGTTTGGGTGCTCGGATTGTTCGCCGAGCTTTAGCTCTAAAAACTTTAACGTCGTTTAGCTTTTCTGAAGTGGGACTTTTGCAGAACTTATTTAGAGCCTGTTTGCGCTTTTGAATAGCTTCTTTACAGTCATTATTAAACCAAGGCTTGCTTTTCTTGGTATTTGTGGAGGTCTTTGTAATGTATTGTTCTGATATATCAATTAGTTTATCTGTGAAATCAGAAACAATGTCAGATGATTCATTTAAGTGATCAACTGATAACTCTTCTTCACATAAATTACGGAATAATTCCCAGTCGGCTTTATTCATTTTCCATTTCTGGCTACATTCATCATCTTGTTCGTTTACGCTCTCAATTATAACAGGGAAGTGATCACTTCCGCACTGATCATCATGAACAGACCAGTCATAGTCCAAGAAGAGAGATGGGTGACACAAAGAGAGATCAAAAGAAGACAAATGACCTGTCGCTGGGTGAAGGTAAGTATAAGATTTATCATTCATCAAGCAAAGATCGCTCTTTGCAATAAAATCTTCAACAAGTGCTCCTCTGTTATTGATATCTTTACAGCCCCATAGAATATTGTGACCATTGAAGTCGCCAACTAAAAGATATGGGGATGGAAGCTGACTCAGCAATGAGTCAAGATGTTCGGGCTCTGTCTCTGGTCGGGCTCATCGGAGTCTAACTGTTGGTTTTCTTTTGCTCCAGCATTTCAGTGGTTTCTTGCTGTCGAGTCCTCACCGTTGTCTCACCTCTGTGGTTCTTTGATTTCTGTGTTCACGGAGATGTTGCACTGATGAGTTAGGAGGCCTTCATGCGGACTGAACAAATTATTTGTCTAAATCGCGACGGAAGTAAGGGCGAGGATTGTGGCCACGTAAAATCGATTTAAGCCCCCCAGTGGAAATCTTCCACTGACCGTTCCAAGGCGGCTCTTCTGTGGCGATTTATTTATGTTGTTGTTTGTTACTTACTGTGTGTATCACTTGTGTCTTTTAATTTTGGATGGCCATATGGCCATTTTGTGGGAAAGTAACTGTCCATATGGCCTTCCTTTGTTTAGGTTTCCATTATGGTCTGGTCGCTTAATGTTTGTATTTCTTTCCCTTTGGTGTCTTTTATGGATGATGTAAGTTAATTGTATCAATTCCTGATCTTTGTTTTACTTCTACTTTAAAGAAAATGAGGGTGGAATATATAAAGAGCATATTGTAGTTTCTTTATCCAGAGAAACCGATACTGCTACAGCTTGTAGGTCTGTTTTTAATTTGATCTCTCTTTGTGGTAAACATGATTTAACAAAAATTGAACTGCCACCAGATGGTTTGTTACCATCAGAATAGATATAGTTGTATGTATTGAAACCCCTGACATCAATGTTGTCATCAGTTTTTAAAAACGTTTCTTGCAAACAAAAAACCGATGGGTTTAATAATGAAATAAGTAATAACAGTTCGTTATAATTTGATTTAAGACCTCGACAATTCCATTGTATTATTTTGTGTTTTAAATCCATTTTATGAAGAGATTAAGACTAGAAACTATATTGGAGCTGCAATTGGTGATATAGATCTGCTACCACCAGCTCGTGGTGTTGCAGACCTCGATCTGTTATTGCTACTTGGTGATGATGGAGCTTCAAACTCCATATCACTGTCACTCAAAGATCCGAATCTGTTCTGAAATTTTATATTGTCTCTTTCCATTTTACGTTGTCTGTCTGTTTGTTTTTGAGACAAGTGTTGTTTCTTCGGATCTTCTGATCCCTTAGTTCGACCTAAGTCGAGTTTCTCTTTTACATGCGGCGCTGGCTTCGGTACGGTCGCTGTCGACCGATCCGAAGCAACCTGTATTGCGCCATTTGATAAACTGGTTGAACTTTGTGGTGCCGGAGTGGATTTACTCCATACACCAGATTTTTTTCAGTTCAGCTATCATGTATGATTCAGCAGTCTGTGTTTCGGAGCTAGAAACTTTTACACCAGCACCCTTTGTGATGCTGGCGTAACTAGTGGTTGGTGTTCTGTATCGCTCATCAACAATTTTCCGCGCTTCTGGGAATGTTATCCCCCTTTGGTATTTGACAGTGAGTATTTCTTTTTCTTTTTTCCATGCCGGACAATCTCGAGAGAAAACAGCATGCTTGCCAACACAATTGACGCATTTGGGTTCATTTTTGCAGTTTTGGGGGTTATCGACATGTTTTTCCTCACCACACTTTGGACAGAGTTGTTTCTTCTGACATCTGCTTTCGTGGTGACCAAAAACCTGACAATGATAACATCTGAGAGGGTTTGGTATATACACCTCTACGTTAACAGATAGATATGCAACTTTTATTTTCTTGGGCAGAACTGGTGTATTAAATGTCAACACGTAGGTACTTGTTGGCTTTAATACACCACCTCTACGAACTTGGATGTTACGTACACCAATGACGCCTTCATCTCTCAAATTCTCAACAATCTCGGTATCGTTGCACGGGCGTAGCTCTGGGCTGCGGATGACACCTTTACATGAATTTAGGGTTTTGTGCAGCGATACTTTGACGTTGAGATCGAAGAGCTTTGTGGTACCAAGCAGGTTTTTGACCTGCTGTTCTCTCTCGATTTCCAAGAGGAGATCACCTGACTTCAGTTTCTTGATACTTTTTGGATGTCCGGCAATGGACACTATACTCTTTTCGATCACAAAAGATGATAAATCTGACACCGTACATGTATCATCACGTGATGTTATCACCAGGAAGCGTGGAAATTGTTAAGCTTTTGAGTTTCAGACTGCTGACTTGACTGTTGACTGGGTTCATCCGTTCCGGATGAATCCTCGTCTTTTTTTACGTTTAGCTGCGTTGCGGTTATGTTTTTTTCCATGAGGCATAAGGAAAAAATTCTAGTTTCGTCCCAAGTGCTCTCCGCCCTCCGTGTAGCCCTACAAGGGAACACCATAATGGAGTGGTTATCCAACTCGCAGGTGTTAGAGATACACGTGAGATATACTCGTATAAACAAAATGCCTACACGATTGATCCGTTTAGCCACCGCCTTCTAGAGATAAAAAGACAGAAAAGGGTAAGGTAAATGGGCATATGGTTGGTATCAGGAAAGATACATAAAGAGTTGAAGAGAAAGCAAAGCGGTATCTCTAGGGCTCGGCGCGACCAGCCGATTGACCGTGCCGAACCGCACGGCCACCCGTCTACACCGAAAAGCCAGGCCAAAGAGGCGTGTTGGATACATGAAGCACCGCCACCTCAGGTAACCCTCAACCTCCAGGATCCCTTCTTCCGGCTTACAGGACGCCACCCACGGCAAACGGGTGGTACTTCCTTTAGCTCTTCCCAGTGGGCACAGAGACCACAGCGGCAATGTGCCCAGTGGGAATTGAGCCCCCAGGGCCACGGCAAGGCAGGAAGTCTAATACCTGGGGGACTAAAATACGAGGACGGGACAGAGAGAGAGAGACTAACTCCTCGAAATATACAATTCGCGAAGTTCAGGGTACTCGTTAGAACCGCCTTAATTAATGAATTATAAAGAGCAATTACATCGCGAAAACACGAATTCATAATATTGAAACCACAAACAGGTAAAAATGAGGTTTAGAGCTATATATTATGTTTACTTCTGTTCAAAACACCTTTAATTTGTGTTTCTTTGAAAGTCTCTCTTTTTCAATTATAAAGAACTTAACTACATCGTTAATCCAATTAAGTAATGACGTCCATCGGATTACCTACCTGTACGTAGTTTGTTTGCGAAGGTAAGACAGGAAGAGAGACAGAAAGACAGATGCAGAGAGAGAGAGAGAGAGAGAGAGACGTAAAGACGAAGGAAGGAAGAGGCTGATAGTCTTTTCAACAAACAAATATAGATTGTGGTGCTATTAGAGCCGTCTCATTGAGGCGGTTCTAACGAGTACCCACAATCCATATTTTAGAGCAGAAATAAGAAAAATAAGATATACCCTTTAAACATCGGTTTTTACATAAATGTTATACGACAGACTGCATCAGGGTAGTTAACACAATCACGGTTGACAACTTTGCTTCCCTTTTTAATTGGACGCCGGTGGGTCAGGCCTCAGATTCTATGACGGTTCCACCCCCAGGTATTAGACTTCCTGCCTTGCCGTGGCCCTGGGGGCTCAATTCCCACCGGGCACATTGCCACTGTGGTCTTTGTGCCCACTGAGAAGAGCTAAAGGAAGTACCACCCGTTTGCCGTGGGTGGCGTCCTGTAAGCCGGAAGAAGGGATCCTGGAGGTTGAGGGTTACCTGAGGTGGCGGTGCTTCAGGTACCCAACACGCCTCTTTGGCCTGGCTTTTCGGTGTAGACGGGTGGCCGTGCGGTCCGGCTTTTCGGTGTAGACGGGTGGCCGTGCGGTCCGGCACGGTCAATCGGCTGGTTACGCCGAGCTCTAGAGATACCGCTTTGCTTTCTCTTCAACTCTTTTTGTATCTTTCCTGACACCAACCATATGCCCATTTACCTTACCCTTTTCTGTCTTTTTATCTCTAGAAGGCGGTGGCTAAACGGATCAATCGTGTAGGCATTTTGTTTATACGAGTATATCTCACGTGTATCTCTAACACCTGCGAGTTGGATAACCACTCCATTATGGTGTTCCCTTGTAGGGCTCCACGGAGGGCGGAGAGCACTTGGGACGAAACTAGAACTTTTTCCTTATGCCAAATGGAAAAAAACATAACCGCAACGCAGCTAAACGTAAAAAAGACGAGGATTCATCCGAAACGGATGAACCCAGTCAGCAGTCAAGTCAGCAGTCTGAAACTCAAAAGATAACAATTTTCCACGCTTCTTGGTGATAACATCACGTGATGATACACGTACGGTGTCAGATTTATCACCCTTTGTGATCGAAAAGAGTATAATGTCCATTGCCGGACATCCAAAAAGTATAAAAAAAACTGAAGTCAGGTGATCTCCTCTTGAAAGTCGAGAGAACAGCAGGTCAAAAACCTGCTTGGTACCAAAAAGCTGTTTGATCTCAACGTCAAAGTATCGTTGCACAAAACCCTAAATTCATGTAAAGGTGTCATCCGCAGCCCAGAGCTACGTCCGTGCAACGATGCCGAGATTGTTGAGAATTTAAGAGATGAAGGCATCATTGGTGTACGTAACATCCAAGTTCGTAGAGGTGGTGTATTAAAGCCAACAAGTACCTACGTGTTGACATTTGATACACCAGTTCTGCCCAAGAAAATAAAAGTTGCATATCTATCTGTTAACGTAGAGGTGTATATACCAATAATAATCAAAAATAATCAAACCCTCTCAGATGCTACATTGTCAGGTTTTTGGTCACCACGAAAGCAGATGTCAGAAGAAACAACTCTGTCCAAAGTGTGGTGAGGAAAAACATGTCGATAACCATCAAAACTGCAAAAATGAGGCCAATTGCGTCAATTGTGGTGACAAGCATGCTGTTTTCTCTCGAGATTGTCCGGCATGGAAAAAGAAAATGAAATACTCACTGTCAAATACCAAATGGGGATAACATTCCCAGAAGCGCGGAAAATTGTTGATGAGCGATACACAACACCAACCACAAGTTACGCCAGCATCACAAAGGGTGCTGGTGTAAAAGTTTCCAGCTCCGCAACACAGACTGCTGAATCATACATAGCTGTACTGAAAAAATCTGGTGCATGGAGTAAATCCACGCCAGCATCAAAAAGTTCAACCAGTTTATCAAATGGCGCAATCCAGGTTGCTTCGGATCGGTCGACAGCGACCGTACCGAAGCCAGCGCCGCATGCAAAAGAGAAACTCGACTCAGGTCGAACTAATAAGGGATCAGAAGATCCGAAGAAACAACACTTGTCTCAAAAACAAACAGACAGACAACGTAAAATGGAAAGAGACAATATAAAATTCCAGAACAGATTCGGATCTTTGAGTGACAGTGATATGGAGTTCAATGAAACTCCATCATCACCAAGCGGCAATAACAGATCGAGGTCAGCAACACCACAAGCTGGTGGTAGCAGATCTATATCACCAATTGCAGCTCCAATATAGTTTCTAGTCTTAATCTCTTCATAAAATGGATTTAAAACACAAAATAATACAATGGAATTGTCGAGGTCTTAAATTAAATTATAATGAACTCTTATTACTTATTCCGTTATTAAACCCATCGGTTTTTTGTTTGGAAGAAACTTTTTTAAAAACTGATGACAACATTGATATCAGGGGTTTCAATACATGCAACTATATCTATTCTGATGGTAACAAACCATCTGGTGGCAGTTCAATTTTTGTGAAATCATGTTTACCACAAAGAGAGATCAAATTAAAAACAGACCTACAAGCTGTAGCAGTATCGGTTTCTTTGGATAAAGAAACTACAATTTGCTCTCTATATATACCGCCCTCATTGTCTTTAAAGCCCGAACACCTTGACTCATTGCTGAGTCAACTTCCATCGCCATATCTATTAGTTGGCGACTTCAATGGTCACAATATTCTATAGAGCTGTAAAGATATCAATAACAGAGGAGCACTCGTCGAAGATTTTATTGCAAAAAGCGATCTTTGCTTGATGAATGATAAATCTTATACTTACCTTCACCCAGATGACGACTGTAACCAGAAATGGAAAATGAATAAAGCCGACTGGGAATTATTCCATAATTTATGTGAAGAAGAGTTATCAGTAGATCACTTTAATGAATTATCCGACATTGTTTCTGATTTCACAGATACACTTATTAATATATCAGAACAATGCATGCCAAAGACCTCCACAAATACTAAGAAAAGCAAGCCTTGGTTTAATAATGACGGTAAAGAAGCTATTAAAAGCGTAAACAGGCTCTAAATAAGTTCTGTAAAAGTCCCACCTCAGAAAAGCTAAACGACGTTAAAGTATTTAGAGCTAAAGCTCGGCGAACAATCCGAGCTTCAAAGCGAAAGTCATGGAGGGAATATGTTTCAAAATTGAACTACAAAACCTCCATTAAAAAGGTTTGGAATGTGGTACGAAAAATTTCAGGAAAAACAAAGTCCTCTAGTTTTACACATTTAAATACTGAATTTGACACAATAGCTTCAACAAAAAAGATATTTCAGATACTCTTGGGAGCACATTCTTGAGAAATTCATCATCGCGTAACTATTCTGACACTTTTAGAAATTTCAAAAAGGACCAAGAGAAAAGAAATCTAAACTTCAAATCCCTTAATCACTAAGAATACAACACACCTTTTAACTTATCCGAACTCGTTGAAGCCATTGAAAAATCACATGATACGGCAACCGGCCCGATGAAATTCATTATCAGATGCTTAAGCATTTGCCAAAAAGTTCTCTTTCAACACTTTTAGATATCTTTAATAACATTTGGGAAACGGGGGTTTGTCCTGAGAGCTGGCGTGTAGCTACAGTTGTACCAATTCCGAAACCAGGGAAAGATCATGCAGAACCTACAAATTATCGTCCGATAGCTTTGACAAGTTGTTTGTGTAAAACATTGGAGAGAATGATAAACAAGAGATTAGTCCAACAACCTCATATCAGAATATCAATCGGGTTTTCGTTCGGAACGTAGTACCAATGACAATTTAATAAGACTAGAAACATTTATACGAGATGCTTTTATTAACAAAGAACACGTAGCAGCTGTCTTTTTCGAATTGGAGAAAGCATATGATACATGGCGTTATGGAATATTGAAAGATCTACATAACATTGGCTTAAGAGGAAAACTTCCCAGTTTTATTGAAAGCTTTTTAGGGGAGTGCATGTTTCAGGTGCGTGTGGGGTCTACCGTGTCAGATTTCTATGATCAAGAACAGGGTGTCCCACAGGGTAGTATTCTTTCAACTACGCTATTTAACATCAAAATAAACAATATTGTACAATGTTTGGACGACAAAACTGATTGTTCCTTGTATGTTGACGATTTCTGTATATGTTACCGTTCAAAAATATGAAAACAATTGAACGAAAGTTACAAGAAAATTTAAAAAGAATAGAAGAATGGACTGATAAAAATGGTTTCAAGTTCTCCAAGTCGAAAACGCAGAGTGTTCATTTTTGTAAGCTACGGAAGAAACACGAACATCCTTCCTTGTTTTTATACGGATCACAAATTCCTGTTGTTGACGAAGCCAAATTTCTTGGGGTCATATTTGATCAAAAGTTATCTTTTATTCCCCATATTAAATATCTTAAAGCGAAATTCTTAAAAGCTTTGAATCTTTTGAAAGTTTCAGCTCATACAAGTTGGGGAGCAGATCGGTATACTTTATTACATCTTTACCGGTCTTTAATAAGATCTAAATTAGATTATGGTTCTGTTGTTTATGGTTCTGCCAGAAAGTCCTATTTAAAATCATTGGATACTATCCATCACCAAGGCCTTCGTCTGGCTATGGGAGCCTTCCGTACTTCTCCCGTATTAAGCCTTTATGTAGAAGCAGGTGAACCATTTTAACTTCGCGCAGAGGGAAACTTTCTCTTCAGTATGCTATTAGACTTGCTGCTAATCCATCTAACCCGGCATCCAAAATTTCATTTCCACCTCAATTTGTGGATAAGTATGAAACTAAACCCACAGAAATTAAACCTTTTGGATTACGTATTTTACCAATGCTAGAAAATTCGATATCGACCTTAAAAATATTCAAAAACATGAAACGGCGGAAGTTCCATCTTGGTGTATTAAAAAACCTTCTATTCTGTTTGACTTACATGATGGTAAAAAATCCGAATCAAATCCAATGCTTCTCAAACAAAACTTTCAGGTACTGCAATCACGTTATGATGATTACCAGGAAGTCGATACTGATGGTTCCAAAGAAGGAGAAAAAGTTGGTTGTGCGTATGTTTCTCAAGATACACACCAAACCTTGCGCCTTCCAGATGGTTCATCTATTTTTACAGCTGAAGCCAAAGCAATAGACCTAGCTTTAGATGTTTTCAGTTCTTCATCATTTCAAAAAGCAATTATATTTTCTGATTCACTTTCTGTGCTTAAGGCTTTAGACCATTCATCATCTAAAAATCCTCAAATACAAAAACTGATCGAAAAATATCATGAAATTTCTAAAACGCACCAAATCTTGTTTTGTTGGCTTCCGAGCCATATTGACATTGTGGGCAATGAGTTTGCAGACAAGAAAGCAAAGAAATCGCTCAATCTTGATCCGTCTGTTTTTAAAATTCCTTTTAATAATTTTAAACCATTTATCAACAGATACATCTTGTCGGAATGGCAAGGTGAATGGGACCGTGCAATAAATAACAAACTGTATGCCATTAAAAGTAGAAGTAAAACAAAGATCAGGAATTGATACAATTAACTTGCTCCACCCATAAAAGACACCAAAGGGAAAGAAATACAAACATTAAGCGACCAGACCATAATGGAAACCTAAACAAAGGAAGGCCATAAGGACAGTTACTTTCCCACAAAATGGCCATATGGCCATCCAAAATTAAAAGACACAAGTGATACACACAGTAAGTAACAAACAACAACATAAATAAATCGCCACAGAAGAGCCGCCTTGGAACGGTCAGTGGAAGATTTCCACTGGGGGGCTTAAATCGATTTTACGTGGCCACAATCCTCGCCCTTACTTCCGTCGCGATTTAAACAAATAATTTGTTCAGTCCGCATGAAGGCCTCCTTACTCATCAGTGCAACATCTCCGTGAACACAAAAATCAAAGAACCACAGAGGTGAGACAACGGTGAGGACTCGACAGCAAGAAACCACTGAAATGCTGGAGCAAAAGAAAACCAACAGTTAGACTCCGATGAGCCCAACCAGAGACAGAGCACCAAGCACCAACCAACATTATGTCTCTAATTCTCAATAAGCCTTTACGTTGGAGCCGTCATAGAATCTGAGGCCTGACCCACCGGCATGCAATTAAAGAGGGAAGCAAAGTTGCCAACCGTGATTGGGTTAACTACCATGCATGCAGTCTGTCGTATAATATCCATGTTGTACCCAATCTTTTTATATCGAAGAACGATTTTACGAAATCGGGTGCTGAAGTCATTGCGGTTATATATTTTTATGAATTTATATACTAAGTCACCATAAAATTCGGGTTCCGATAGACCTTGTTGCAGAAGAGATTTAAGTCCAATATTGAATTTTGAAATTAAATCAGAATGGCGTTTATAAAATTTTGAAAAGGCTTTGCGTAGTTTATGGTACCGATAACCCTGATTAAGGAGTTTAGCCGTTAATAATTTATTACGAGTGTTGAAGTCAGTTACATGACTACACACTCTAGCAAATCGAATTAATTGCGAAATATAAACGCCATAGGATGGCGCACGAGGAACATCACCATCCAAAAAAGGAAAATTTACAATCTCAAAATCAAAGTCATCGCGTTTATCATAAATTTTGTACGAAACAAATCCATCTACAATAGATAGATGTAAATCCACAAACGGGGCCTCGGTATCAGAAGAATTTGCTTTATTTAACTGAAGTTCTAGGGGGTAAATCTGACTGATCAAACCATCAAAATAGGTATTATCAATATTTAATAAATCATCTAAATATCTAGAAGTAGAGCTAAAAGCTTCAATAATTCCAGATTGGTTATCAATGGAAAGCGACAAAATGAAGTCTCTTTCATAACAATACAAGAACTGATCAGCCACAAGAGGTGCGCAATTAGTACCCATGGGAATACCCACAATTTCTCTAAATAACTTAGTACCGAATCTAATATAAATATTGTCAAGTAGAAAGGTGAGGGCATCACACATTAAACCTGTCGTTGGAACAAAATGCTCTCCTCCACAGTTTTCCAGGAAAGAGGATGTAGTATTAACACGACTGCGCATTGGCCATACTAGAGTTACTCATTCTTATGTGTAGGCTGTGATCAGCCATTCACTGTGAAACATATCTTAATTGAATGTGTAGACTTTATTACAGTCCCGTAACTTATACATCAAAGCTGACACTATGCAACAATTGTTTCAAGATGTACCTTTTGAAAATATTATTTTATTCTTAAAAGAAATTGGACTTTTTCATAAGATTTAACTGTTTAAGATTTTTATACATATCAAACTAACTTTTTTACTTTTAATATCCTCATAATTCTCAATGCCGTTAACCATTAACCGTTTGACGCTTATAACCCATAAAGATGATGATGATGATGATTTCGTGTTTAACGACGCGTTAACCCTGTTTGTGGGTCATAAGCGTCAAACCGTTAATGGCATGGAGAAGTATGAGGATATTCACTTTACATAGGCTTATATAGGGAAAATCTTTAAAAAACCAAAGGGCCCCGGGGCGGGGGCATTTTTGGCCCTTGGGCAATGATTTGAACAATCTTGATAGAGGTCCACTAGATGAAGCTTCACACTAAATATCAAAGACTTGGGCCTTGTGGTAAAAGAGAAGAAGATTTTTAAAGATTTTCCCTATATAAGCCTATGTAAAACCAAAGGCCCCCGGGGCGGGGGCATTTTTGGCCCCAGGGCTATAATTTGAACAATCTTGGTAAAGGTCCATTAGATGAAGCTTAATACTGAATATCAAAGATCTCGGCCTTGTGGTTTCAGAGAAGAAGATTTTTAAAGATTTTCCCTATATAAGTTCTATAAAAGGATTATCCTTTGGAAGCAAGGAATCCACAATGGAATCAATGATCCCAAAGGACAAGAAAATATAATCTACACTATGATGTAGGGCAGGGAGACGTTTTACCGCCGCCACACATTCCCACACACCAGCTGTAGTGAAGTTAAATATGTTCTATAAAAGGATTATCCTTTGGAAGCAAGGAATCCACAATGGAATCAATGATCCCAAAGGGCAAGAAAATATAATCTACACTATGATTGAGGTGGAAATGAAATTTTGGATGCCGGGTTAGATGGATTTGCAGCAAGTCTAATAGCATACTGAAGAGAAAGTTTCTCTCTGCGCGAGGTTAAAGATGGTTCACCTGCTTCTACATAAAGGGTTAATACGGGAGAAGTACGGAAGGCTCCCATGGCCAGACGAAGTTTTTGGTGATGGATAGTATCCAAGGATTTTAAATAGGACTTTCTGGCAGAACCATAAACAACAGAACCATAATCTAATTTAGATCTTATTAAAGACCGGTAAAGATGTAATAAAGTATACCGATCTGCTCCCCAACTTGTATGAGCTAAGACTTTCAAAAGATTCAAAGCTTTTAAGCATTTCGCTTTAAGATATTTAATATGGGGAATAAAAGATAACTTTTGATCAAATATGACCCCAAGAAATTTGGCTTCTTCAACAACAGGAATTTGTGATCCGTATAAAAACAGGGAAGGATTTTCGTGTTTCTTCCGTAGTTTACAAAAATGAACACACTGCGTTTTCGACTTGGAGAACTTGAAACCATTTTTATCAGTCCATTCTTCTATTCTTTTTAAATTTTGTTGTAACTTTCGTTCAATTGTTTTCATATTTTTTGAACGGTAACATATACAAAAATCATCAACATACAATGAAAAGTAGAAGTAAAACAAAGATCAGGAATTGATACAATTAACTTACTCCATCCATAAAAGACACCAAAGGGAAAGAAATACAAACATTAAGCGACCAGACCATAATGGAAACCTAAACAAAGGAAGGCCATATGGACAGTTACTTTCCCACAAAATGGCCATATGGCCATCCAAAATTAAAAGACACATGTGATACACACAGTAAGTAACAAACAACAACATAAATAAATCGCCACAGAAGAGCCGCCTTGGAACGGTCAGTGGAAGGTTTCCACTGGGGGGCTTAAATCGATTTTACGTGGCCACAATCCTCGCCCTTACTTCCGTCGCGATTTAGACAAATAATTTGTTCAGTCCGCATGAAGGCCTCCTAAGTAGAAGTAAAACAAAGATCAGGAATTGATACAATTAACTTACTCCACCCATAAAAGACACCAAAGGGAAAGAAATACAAACATTAAGCGACCAGACCATAATGGAAACCTAAACAAAAGAAGGCCATAAGGACAGTTACTTTCCCACAAAATGGCCATATGGCCATCCAAAATTAAAAGACACAAGTGATACACACACTAAGTAACAAACAACAACATAAATAAATCGCCACAGAAGATCCGCCTTGGAACGGTCAGTGGAAGATTTCCACTGGGGGGCTTAAATCGATTTTACGTGGCCACAATCCTCGCCCTTACTTCCGTCGCGATTTAGACAAATAATTTGTTCAGTCCGCATGAAGGCCTCCTAACTCATCAGTGCAACATCTCCGTGAACACAAAAATCAAAGTCATCAGTGCAACCTCTCCGTGAACACAGAAATCAAAGAACCACAGAGGTGAGACAACGGTGAGGACTCGACAGCAAGAAACCACTGAAATGCTGGAGCAAAAGAAAACCAACAGTTAGATTCCGATGAGCCCGACCAGAGACAGAGCATCAGTTTTGTCGTCCAAACATTGTACGATATTGTTTATTTTGATGTTAAATAGCGTAGTTGAAAGAATACTACCCTGTGGGACACCCTGTTCTTGATCATAGAAATCTGACACGGTAGACCCCACACGCACCTGAAACATGCGCTCCCCTAAAAAGCTTTCAATAAGTAGAAGTAAAACAAAGATCAGGAATTGATACAATTAACTTACTCCATCCATAAAAGACACCAAAGGGAAAGAAATACAAACATTAAGCGACCAGACCATAATGGAAACCTAAACAAAGGAAGGCCATATGGACAGTTACTTTCCCACAAAATGGCCATATGGCCATCCAAAATTAAAAAACACAAGTGATACACACAGTAAGTAACAAACAACAACATAAATAAATCGCCACAGAAGAGCCGCCTTGGAACGGTCAGTGGAAGATTTCCACTGGGGGGCTTAAATCGATTTTACGTGGCCACAATCCTCGCCCTTACTTCCGTCGCGTTTCCTCTTAAGCCAATGTTATGTAGATCTTTCAATATTCCATACCGCCATGTTGTATCATATGCTTTCTCCAAGTCGAAAAAGACAGCTACTACGTGTTCTTTGTTAATAAAAGCATCTCGTATAAATGTTTCTAGTCTTATTAAATTGTCATTGGTACTACGTTCCGAACGAAAACCCGATTGATATTCTGAAATGAGGTTGTTGGACTCTAAGTACAAGACTAATATCTTGTTTATCATTCTCTCCAATGTTTTACACAAACAACTTGTCAAAGCTATCGGACGATAATTTGTAGGTCCTGCATGATCTTTCCCTGGTTTCGGAATTGATACAACTGTAGTTACACGCCAGCTCTCAGGACAGACCCCCGTTTCCCAATATTATTACAGATATCTAAAAGTGTTGAAAGAGAACTTTTTGGCAGATGCTTAAGCATCTGATAATGAATTTCATCGGGGCCGGTTGCCGTATCATGTGATTTTTCAATGGCTTCAACGAGTTCGGATAAGTTAAAAGGTTTGTTATATTCTTCGTGATTAATGGATTTAAAGTTTAGATTTCTTTTCTCTTGGTCCTTTTTTTAAATTTCTAAAAGTGTCGGAATAATTACGCGATGATGAATTTCTCAAGAATGTGCTCCCAAGGGTATCTGAAATATCTTTTTTTGTTGAAGCTATTGTGTCAAATTCAGTATCTAAATGTGTAAAACTAGAAGACTTTGTTTTTCCTGAAATTTTTCGTACCATATCCAAAACCTTTTTAATGGGGGTTTTATAGTTCAATTTGGAGACATATTCTCTCCATGACTTTCGTTTGGAAGCTCGGATTGTTCGCCGAGCTTTAGCTCTAAAAACTTTTACGTCGTTTAGCTTTTCTGAAGTGGGATTTTTGCAGAACTTATTTAGAGCCTGTTTACGCTTTTTAATAGCTTGTGTACATTCATTATTAAACCAAGACTTGCTTTTCTTAGTATTTGTGGAGGTCTTTGGAATGCATTGTTCTGATATATTAATAAGTGTATCTGTGAAATCAGAAACAATGTCGGATGATTCATTAAAATGATCAACTGATAACTCTTCTTCACATAAATTATGGAATAATTCCCAGTCGGCTTTATTCATTTTCCATTTCTGGTTACAGTCCTCATCTAGTTCGTTTAAGCTCTCAATTATAACAGGATAACCCATACAGAGGGTTGACGCGTCGTTAAACACGAAATCATCATCATCATCATCTATAACGGTTCCAACGTAAAGGCCAATCTTGGTTGGTACCTGATGCTCTGTCTCTGGTCGGGCCCACTGGTGTCCAACTGTTGGTTTTCTTTTGCTCCAGCATTTCTGTTGTTTCTTGCTGTCGAGTCCTCACCATTGTTTCGTCTCTGTGTTTTTTTTTTGTGACCACGTAAAATCGATTTAAGCGCCCCCCACCCCTAACACCCCAGTGGAATAAGTTTCCGCTGACCTTCCAAAGCGGTTCTTCTGTCGCGGTTTATTTTTGTTATGGTTTGTCTTTGGGTGTTTCTGTCGCTTATATTATTTTATTTTGGATTGCCTTTTGGCCATTTTTTGGGAAAGTAACTGTCTTTTTGGCTTTCCGCTGTTGGTGTTTCCGTTGGGGTCTGTTACTTCATGTTTGTGTTTCTTTCCCTTTGGTGTCTCTGATGGGAGCTGTGGGTTAATTGTATCGATTCCTGCTCATTGCCTCTATTTCTATTTTTCAAGGGGGGGGGGGGGGGGGGGGGTCAAAATTATATAGACGTGTTTTCGTGATGATTTATTTATTTTATGAATATTTTAAAATATCAAAATATCTCATTAAGCTAACACACTCGTGCGACATAGTGCATTTTTCACATCTCCAGAATGGCTACTTTTCTGATGAAAATGCGTGGTATTTTTTATTTTTACTGCCATATTATGTCGTGGGTGCTCGTTTGAACCGCGTTCTAAATAGTACCCACAACCTTTGTCTTGGAGCAGAAATAAGAAAAATATTGAACAATCCGGTAAACCCAGTTTTCTCTATATAAAGTGGGGTTTACGATGACATGTCCGAAATGGCTACTTTTCTGATGAAAATGTGTGGTATTTTTATTGTTTGACTGCAATCATAGGTCTTGGTAGCTCGTTAGATCCGCGTTCTAACGAGTATGCACAACCTATTGGGGCTTTACGAAATAGATTGGGCTGCACGATGCTTCAACGCAGAGCTGAAAGCGACCGCGCACATGTGTACTGGTAAACAGCTTATAGAGGATCTAAGCCCGCCCGAGTTTATATTTATAAACCGTTTTGGTTTCATTGGGCAGCAGGCCATTAGATGTCATTTCATCTCAATGTCCGGAACAAGTCCCACAAAATTGGAAACAACGTCTCCAAAATGACCTAAATATTGTTGACGGGGCCGTTAAACCCAAAATCAATCCAAATGCAAGGAACATCATCAAAATCAAATTTAAAAAAGATATATATATTCATTTTAATGAAAGAGATTACTACAAGAACTTCCATGTCCCATCTCGTCCGCAACAAAAGTATAGAGCAGTCCTTTTCGCTAACAGTAATTGTATAAAAAAGTCCTTTTCGCATTTTAGGGTAAGTCCTTTTCGCGAAAAGGACTCCTTTTCGCACTTTAGGGTAACCGTTTTTCAACCCCCCCCCCCCAATTCGGTAACCAAATAACTTAGATTTAAGAAGTTAATGAGGTGGGGTGTCGAAAGCCTTCTCAAAGTCCAGAATAAATATGTCCACCTGTCCCCCGTTGTCCAAGATGTTTGCCCAGTTATTAATAACTGTGCTCAGCTGGGCGATAATTACAGGCAAGAGCCCTATCTCCTTCTTTAAAGGGTGGACAATGTTCGCTAAGAGCCATTTCGCCTCAACATCACCAACCAAGTTATTCACATACAAATCATGCTGATTTTTTTTATATCAGTCTTGATTTCACGTCTCAAGTTTTCAAATGTTGTCCTGAGTTTACCACTTCCTGTCCTTTTTGCCTTTGCATGAATCTTATTCCTTCTGCGAATTTTTCTTCTTATCTCTGGTGTGATCCAGGGAATCGAAGATACAGACCTACTAGTTTTTGAGGGGATATGATTTTCGGCCGAAGTATGAATGAAATAATCAGAATCAGAATTGTTACTGGTGACAAGTCAAATGACATTCATACACCAGGACCTGTGATGTGGGAAGTTAGTCCCTAGCTCTAACCAAAGAGGTAAATTTAGCTACACAATCATTAGCACCTTCAGATGTCGAAATAATCGAATCGGGATGGGCAAGTTATCAAGTCGAAGTTCTCCTGGACAGACCGAGCATCTGAATGACCATATAAGTATTTCCCCCTTGCAAATCTGAGCGCAGCCTTCCTCGTAGTTTCATAGTCACCTTTCTGATACGAGTACACCTTCCTCCGAGGTTTTTTTTTGTTGGTGGAATGTGAATTTTTAAATATCCGGAGACAATATCATGATCACTTAGTTTATCCGGAGACTGAATACATGTATCTTCAAACTGTCCTGGCAAAGTCGTAAGGATCAAATCTAATGTGTTCTTATCACGAGTGGGGAAGTTAACAATTTGTTCTACTCCATGGTCGTTCATAATGTCAATTAATATTTGTCCTTCAGACTGACTCAGCATTGTGCCTTGTTTGCTGAGCCTGTCAGGCCAAACACTCTCTCTGAAGTTGAGGTCACCTAGAACATGTACAGCCGGGAGTTTTTTACCCTTATGTTGCGACTTAATGCAATCCATCTGGTCTTTAAACAACTGGAAGTTTTCGACCGTACCATTTGGTGGTCGATACCAACTTGCTACGAAGTGAGAGGTTTATTTGCAAAAACCTTAACCCATACCGATTCTGTGTCGTTTTCCAGTTCCATGAAAGGCATGTGAGGGATGTCTCTGTGAATGAGCAACATCACTCCACCGCCATGAGAGATCCTTCTTTTCTATAGACACTATAGACATATCCAAAGTCTACGTCACACAAGGTCAAAGGTCATTAGCCTCGTTTTATCTGGTGGGCAAAAAAAAAAAACTTTTGGTTCCATACTCTACCGTTGATGTAGCACGAATTGTTTTCTGTAATAACTATTGTTTAATCGTCTTTCTATCGAAACTTTTTGCCACAAACAATTTTTGACATTAAACTACTACTTTTTCGAAAAAAAAATTGGATAGAAAATATACATGCTTTAATCTTATTACCATTCGTTAAATAAAGCGCATCGACTACGTTTTGGCATGATGGTGGGTAGATTTAAAACGCTTTTTAGGCAAAAAAATGTGCGATAAAATGTCAGAAGAGACTGGTTCTATATCATTTATTACTTCAAAAACACAACATGACAAGGATCAGTTAATTTTGTGGAGAAGAAATGAGTTTAATCACACGATAAATATTCGAAATTCTCATTGACACTGTACGGCAACAGTCATGTTTTGCGAACCAGATAAAAGAGTACCTCTGCAGGGGAGGTAATTGGCGCATGCGCAGTGAAATGTAAACAGTGTCACGTGGCAAAACATTGGATCCGTCTATACTAAGAAGTTTCAGGGAAAAGCTCAGATGTGTTAATTGAACTGTCAATCTTTGTTTCAACGGGCCTCCGTGGCCTAGTGGTTAAGAGCGCTGACTCTTGATCATAAGGTCTCTCACCGCTGTTGTTCGAGCCTCGCTCGGGTCACATGAGAGACGCCAAGTTCTGCAACCGAAGGTCAGGTGGTTTTTCTCCGGGTACTCCGGTTTTCGCCCACCTCTGATTAACGATCGGCTCGATATGAGTGAAATAATCTTGAAAGGGCCGTAAAACCAAAACCAAAAAAAAAAAAAAAAAAAAAAAAACTTTGTTTCTTGAATAGCCGCGATATGCGGTTGAAACGTATCGAAGAAAGCTAAAAGTTCGAGAATTTTTCCTCTTAATCCATTTATGTTTATACTGCAAAGTTTCAAACCTTTTACAAAATTTGGCTTAGTTTTTTTTTTGTTTTTTTGGGGGGTTTGGGTTTTACGGCCCTTTCAAGATTATTTCACTCATATCGAGCCGATCGTTAATCATAGGTGGGCGAAAACCGGAGTACCCGGAGAAAAACCACCTGACCTTCCGTTGCAGAACTTGGCGTCTCACACGTGACCCGAGCGAGGCTCGAACCCACGGCGGTGAGAGACCTAATGACTAAGAGTCAGCGCTCTTATCCATTAGGCCACGGAGGCCCGTTTGGCTTAGTTTTATCAGCAGTCGAAGATTTATCTTTCTTATCCTTTGACAGAGGTTCAAATCTGTTTGGCTTACTCAGTTCTTTATATTCATTGAAGAAGGAGTCTGAAAAATTGCACACCTCGTATTTTGGACAAATCCATTGGCAGTTTGAGTTTACCAAAGTGCCATATTCCGCATCTGAAATGAAAGAACATTCGGTGTGTATCCACATTTCACAGTGATCACATTGAACCGCTTTGTGGCCATTAAGTACAGCACCACTGCAAAGACCACAGTCAGCTTTGCAGTCTTAGCAATACCAAGTTCCAGCTCCAGATTCAATTTCTAACAATTGACTGTTATCCAAATCAAAACATGAGGAATGAAAACGTTTTTCACAGTCCTCACATTTCTGAGAGTCTTTGCAGTATTTTTTGCACTGCCCACAGCGAAATCTTGGACCGGGGTTAGATTCAATGTCTCCGGCCAAGATTAGAAGCATAGCCAAATTTGTTCCACCGGAGGACTTGAAGTTCCGTAAGCCCTCCGAACATCTTCTGTTCCCTAGCTTCCAAGTTAAAGCCAAGTACTGCGAAACTCTATCGCAGTGATTCTCATTTGCTACCCTGCACTCCTGATTTCCATCATCCGAATGTTTTCTGTTACTTAGTTTCCAAAGGGTGAACAAAAGAACCAAGGCTGTGGTGGAGCGCTGTGGTGCAGTGGTAAAGTATCGGCCTCGGGATCGAGAGGTACCGGGTGCGAACCCCACGAGCGGCAAGCGTAGTTTCCTTGAGCAAGAAACTTTATCCACATTGCTTAGTACTGGTTTCTTCCCAGGAAAAGAGGGCCACATGGAGGATTAGTACTAGTTTACTAAATGTGTTACCCTCTATAAATAAGGTCGATTATTATTATTATTATTATTAAGGCCATGGGAAACAGGGAGACCTCCATTTTAATATACCGGGCAATTGTCTGCCAACAACAATACAGAATAAAGGGACAGATCTCAGAACAATTGTGTTTCCAGCGGTCTGCCAGCTGTACGGACAGTCCACACTCGCTGACGCCATCCGACGCCAGTACCCCAACATGTGTTTATGTCATTGTGTGTTAATCTTTCATAAAAAAAACAACAAAAAAAAAAACAACATTAGGAACCGGTAAAAAATATGTTCTCGATAGCTTAACGGTTGTGAATATAGGTGGATAGAAAACCAGCGCTTTGCACAGCTCCCGAATTATCCCCAGAAGCTCCGTGTCAATAACCAACACAAGCGATCGACTTTTCCCACCCAGCGTCTGCTATTTGGCGCCAAAACCTAACCATACTAGTCCATTTTTATAATGCAAACATCTATCGTTAGATGTTTTCTGAGGAGCGATTAAATCATTTTCACATTGATTGTGGATTAAATTTTATGATTGGAGGATAAACGCAAATAAGAGACATAACTTGACCATATTTTCACACCTTATCGTCACGCATCGCAGGGTGGCAATTATATGGCAGGGATTAACAATAGTGTCATACTTGCACCGTAATAAATACACAGATGGTTTTGTCTCTGAATTGACAGTGAAGTAATTATTGCGATTTATTTACTGGTCTAGTTTTACCGGATTTAAGGACTCAAAAAGACTGACAGTTGTAGACGTTTTTTTTTTTTGCACTAGGCCGACCGGGCGTCATAAGGTCAAAGTGCACCTGCCCGGCGCGATTTCGGTCTTGTCCCGGGCAGCCGGGAAATGGATTTGTCAGCCCTGTCGTCTAATAAATAGAAGTCTGTGTAGCTGTCTAGCCTTTGCCAGCAAAGCATGTACCGGGCCAACTTCGGGCCGACAGCGAAACGACGTATCGGCCCGACGTTTGCCCGCTATCTTGGTTTGACAGCTCAGTTGATGATAATGAACCACAACAATTTTCTGGTAATAAATGTCCTTTCATAAAATAAAACAACAGGGCCATGATTACCCTGGATCGCTCACCTGGGCCATAGTGTATTAAGTGGGCCCTTACAAGGGACATTTTGGGTAGAGGTCCACTAGACCAAGCTTTAGTGACCAGAGGCTTCTGGTTTCAGAAAAAAAGATATTAAAAGATATTCCCTTTTTTGGGGGGGGGGGGGGTTACGGCCCTTTCAAGATTATTTCACTCATATCGAGCCGATCGTTAATCATATGGTGGGCGAAAACCGGAGAAAAACCACCTGACCTTCCGTCGCAGAACATGGCGTCTAACACGTGGCCCAAGCAAGGCTCGAAGCCATGGTGGTGAGAGACCTAATGACTAAGAGTCAGCGCTCTTATCCATTAGGCCACGGAGGCCCTCATTTTTTTACTGTTAGACCCATATTGCACAGGTACAGAAATTTCTGGGCAGAGTTGATTGAGGAAGCAAGGAATACACCACAGAAGATAAAAATATGCAGTGTACATGTTCTCTGGCCAGATGATGATGATTTCGTGTTTAACGACGCGTCAATCCTCTTGGTGGGTCATAAGCGTCAGTCGGTTAATGGTTAAACGGCATGAATAATTATGACGATATTAAAAGTAACAAGTCAGAATGATAATGTATAAAAATCTGAAACAGTTAAATCTTATGAAAAAGACCAATTTCTTTTAAGAATAAAATAATGTTGTCAACAGGTACATCTCGAAACAGTTTTTGCAAAGTGTCAGCTTTGAAATATAAAATACGTGAGGGTGAAAAGTCAACACAGTCGATTAAGATATGTTTCACAGTGAATGGCTGATCACAACCTACACAAGAAGGCTGATCATCACCATTAAAAATATAAGAATGAGTAACTCTAGTATGGCCGATGCGCAGTCGTGTTAATACTACGTCCTCTTTTCTGGAAAACTGTGGAGGAGAGCATTTTGTACTAACGACAGGTTTAATGGCATGGAGTTTGTTATTTATTGCACGGTCCCATTCGCCTTGCCATTCCGACAAGATGTATCTGTTGATAAATGGTTTAAAATTATTAAAAGGAATTTTAAAAACAGATGGATCAAGATTGAGCGATTCCTTTGCTTTCTTGTCAGCATATTCATTGCCGACAATGCCAATATGGCTCGGAAGCCAACAAAACAAGATTTGGTGTGTTTTAGAAATTTCATGATGTTTTTCGATCAATTTTTGAATTTGAGGATTTTTAGATGTTGAATGGTCTAAAGCCTTAAGCACAGAAAGTGAATCAGAAAATATAATTGCTTTTTGAATTGTTGAAGAACTGATAAAATCTAACGCTAGGTCTATTGCTTTGGCTTCAACTGTAAAAATAGATGAACCATCTGGAAGGCGCATGGTTTTGTGCGTATCTTTAGAAACATACGCACAACCAACTTTATCTCCTTCTTTGGAACCATCAGTATAGACTTGCTGATAATCATTGTAACGTGACTGCAGTACCTGAAAGTTTTGTTTGAGAAGTATTGGATTTGATTCGGATTTTTGCCATCATGTAAGTTGGACAGAATAGAAGGTTTTTTAATACACCAAGATGGAACTTCGGCCGTTTCATGTTTTTGAATATTTTTAAGGTCGATACCTGAATTTTCTAGCAGTGGTAAAATACGTAATCCAAAAGGTTTGATTGCTGTGGGTTTTGTTTCATACTTATCTACAAATTGAGGTGGAAATGAAATTTTGGATGCCGGGTTAGATGGATTTGCAGCAAGTCTAATAGCATACTGAAGAGAAAGTTTCTCTCTACGCGAAGTTAAAGATGGTTCACCTGCTTCTACATAAAGGCTTAATACGGGATAAGTACGGAAGGCTCCCATAGCCAGACGAAGGCCTTGGTGATGGATAGTATCCAAGGATTTTAAATAGGACTTTCTGGCAGAACCATAAACAACAGACCCATAATCTAATTTAGATCTTATTAAAGACCGGTAAAGATGTAATAAAGTATACCGATCTGCTCCCCAACTTGAATGAGCTAAAACTTTCAAAAGATTCAAAGCTTTTAAGCATTTCGCTTTAAGATATTTAATATGTGGTATAAAAGATAACTTTTGGTCAAATATGACCCCAAGAAATTTGGCTTCTTCAACAACAGGAATTTGTGATCCGTATAAGAACAGGGAAGGATGGTCGTGTTTCTTCCGTAGCTTACAAAAATGAACACACTGCGTTTTCGACTTGGAGAACTTGAAACCATTTTTATCAGTCCATTCTTCTATTCGTTTTAAATTTTGTTGTAACTTTCGTTCAATTGTTTTCATGTTTTTTGAACGGTAACATATACAAAAATCATCAACATACAATGAACAGTCTGTTTTGTCGTCCAAACATTGTACAATATTATTTATTTTGATGTTAAATAGCGTAGTTGAGAGAATGACACCCTGCTCTTGTGCATAGAGATCTGATAGGGTAGATCCCACGCGGACTTGAAATACACGCTCACCTAAAAAACTTTGAATAAAACTGGGAAGTTTTCCTCTTAAGCCGAGGTTATGGAGATCTCTCAATATTCCATAACGCCAAGTGGTATCATATGCTTTCTCCAAGTCGAAAAAGACAGCTACTACGTGTTCTTTGTTAATAAAAGCATCTCGTATAAATGTTTCTAGTCTTATTAAATTGTCATTGGTACTACGTTCCGAACGAAAACCTGACTGATATTCTGAAATGAGGTTGTTGGACTCTAAGTACCAGACTAATCTCTTGTTTATCATTCTCTCCAATGTTTTATACAAACAACTTGTCAAAGCTATCGGTCGATAATTCGTAGGTTCTGCATGATCTTTCCCTGGTTTTGGAATTGGTACAACTGTAGCAAAACGCCAGCTCTCAGGACAGACCCCAGTTTCCCAAATATTATTAAAGATATCTAAAAGTGTTGAAAGAGAACTTTTTGGCAGATGCTTAAGCATCTGATAATGAATTTCATCGGGGCCGGTTGCTGTATCGTGTGATTTTTCAATGGCTTCCACTAGTTCGGATAAGTTAAAAGGTTTGTTGTATTCTTCGTGATTGTGGGATTTGAAGTTTAGATTTCTTTTCTCTTGGTCCTTTTGGAAATTTCTAAAACTGTCAGAATAATTACGAGGTGATGAATTGCTCAAGAATGTGCTACCAAGAGTATCTGAAATATCTTTTTTAGTTGCAGCTTTTGTGTCAAAACCAGTATTTAAATGTGTAAAACTAGAGGACTTTGTTTTTCCTGAAATTTTTCGTACCATATCCCAAACCTTTTTAATGGGGGTTTTGTAGTTTAATTTGGAGACATATTCTCTCCATGACTTTCGTTTGGAAGCTCGGATTGTTCGCCGAGCTTTAGCTCTAAAAACTTTAACGTCGTTTAGCTTTTCTGAAGTGGGACTTTTGCAGAACTTATTTAGAGCCTGTTTGCGCTTTTGAATAGCTTCTTTACAGTCATTATTAAACCAAGGCTTGCTTTTCTTGGTATTTGTGGAGGTCTTTGGAATGCATTGTTCTGATATAGTAATTAGTTTATCTGTGAAATCAGAAACAATGTCAGATGATTCATTTAAGTGATCAACTGATAACTCTTCTTCACATAAATTACGGAATAATTCCCAGTCGGCTTTATTCATTTTCCATTTCTGGCTACAGTCCTCATCTGGTTCGTTTACGCTCTCAATTATAACAGGGAAGTGATCACTTCTGCACTGATCATCATGAACAGACCAGTCATAGTCCAAGAAAAGAGATGGGTGACACAAAGAGAGATCTAAAGAAGACAAATGACCTGTCGCTGGGTGAAGGTAAGTATAAGATTTATCATTCATCAAGCAAAGGTCGCTCTTTGCAATAAGATCTTCAACAAGTGCTCCTCTGTTATTGATATCTTTACAGCCCATAGAATATTGTGACCATTGAAGTCGCCAACTAAAAGATATGGGGATGGAAGCTGACTCAGCAATGAGTCAATATGTTCGGGCTTTAAATAAAATGAGGGTGGAATATATAAAGAGCATATTGTAATTTCTTTATCCAGAGAAACCGATACTGCTACAGCTTGTAGGTCTGTTTTTAATTTGATCTCTCTTTGTGGTAAACATGATTTAACGAAAATTGAACTGCCACCAGATGGTTTGTTGCCATCAAAATAGATATAGTTATATGTATTGAAACCCCTGACATCTATGTTGTCATCAGTTTTTAAAAAAGTTCCTTGCAAACAAAAAACCGATGGGTTTAATAACGAAATCAGTAATAAGAGTTCGTTATAATTTGATTTAAGACCTCGACAATTCCATTGTATTATTTTGTGTTTAAAATCCATTTTATGAAGAGATTAAGACTAGAAACTATTTTGGAGCTGCAATTGGTGATATAGAACTGCTACCACCAGCTCGTGGTGTTGCTGACCTCGATCTGTTATTGCCACTTGGTGATGATGGAGTTTCAGCGAACTCCATATCACTATCACTCAAAGATCCGAATCTGTTCTGAAATTTTATATTGTCTCTTTCCATTTTACGTTGTCTGTCTGTCTGTCTTTGAGACAATTGATGTTTTTTGATCGGATCTTCCGATCCCTTATTAGTTCGACATGAGTCGAGTTTCTCTTTTACGTGCGGCGCTGGCTTCGGTACGGTCGCTGTCGACCGATCCGAAGCAACCTGGATTGCGCCATTTGATAAATTGGTTGACTTTTGCGGTGCTGGAGTGGGTTTACTCCATGCACCAGCTTTTTTCAGTTCAGCTATGTATGATTCAGCAGTCTGTGTTGCGGAGCTGGTACATTTTACACCAGCACCCTTTGTGATGCTGGCGAAACTGGTGGTTGGTGTTATGTATCGCTCATCGACAATTTTTCGCGCTTCTGGGAATGTTATCCCCCTTTGGTATTTGACGGTGAGTATTTCTTTTTCTTTTTTCCATGCCGGACAGTCTCGGGAGAAAACAGCATGTTTGCCATCACAATTGACGCATTTGGGTTCATTTTTGCAGTTGACGTGATTATCAACATGCTTTTCTTCACCACAATTAGGACAGAGTTTTTTTCTCTGACATCTGCTTTCATGATGGCCAAAAGCCTGACAAGAGTAACATCTAAGAGGGTTTGGGATGTATACCTCTACGTTAATGGAAAGATATGCTACTTTGATCCTCTTGGGTAGAATTGGTGTATTAAAAGTCAATACATAAGTTGCTGTTTGTTATCAATACACCACTTCTACGGACTTTAATGTTACGAACAACAACAACTCCCTGATCTTTCAAGTTATCGACGATCTCTTCATCTGTACAAGGGCGCAGTTCTGGACTGCGAATCACTCCCTTAGACGAATTTAACGTGTTGTGGAGAGAGACTTTAACCTGAAGATCAAAGAGTTTATTGGTGCTTAGCAGGCTTACAACCTGCTGTTTTCTCTCGACTTCCAAAAGAAGGTCACCTGATTTGAGCTTTTTGATACTCTTAGGGTGTCCGGCTATGGAGTAAATACATTTCTCAATTACGAAGGGAGAAAGGCTGGATACACTTCGTGTATCGTCAAGCGACGAGACAACCAAGAAACGCGGAACATTGTCAAAATTTGGTTCAGCAGACTGCTGACTGGTTTGTTGACTTGACTGCTGACTGGATTGTTGACTGAGTTCATCCGATTCGGATGAATCGTCTTGTTTTTTACGTTTAGGTGGTTTGTGGTTAGATGCGTTGCGGTTATGTTTTTTTCCATGAGGCATAAGGAAAAAATTCTAGTTTCGTCCCAAGTGCTCTCCGCCCTCCGTGGAGCCCTACAAGGGAACACCATAATGGAGTGGTTATCCAACTCGCAGGTGTTAGAGATACACGTGAGATATACTCGTATAAACAAAATGCCTACACGATTGATCCGTTTAGCCACCGCCTTCTAGAGATAAAAAGACAGAAAAGGGTAAGGTAAATGGGCATATGGTTGGTATCAGGAAAGATACAAAAAGAGTTGAAGAGAAAGCAAAGCGGTATCTCTAGGGCTCGGCGCGACCAGCCGATTGACCGTGCCGGACCGCACGGCCACCCGTCTACACCGAAAAGCCAGGCCAAAGAGGCGTGTTGGGTACCTGAAGCACCGCCACCTCAGGTAACCCTCAACCTCTAGGATCCCTTCTTCCGGCTTACAGGACGCCACCCACGGCAAACGGGTGGTACTTCCTTTAGCTCTTCCCAGTGGGCACAAAGACCACAGCGGCAATGTGCCTAGTGGGAATTGAGCCCCCAGGGCCACGGCAAGGCAGGAAGTCTAATACCTGGGGGTTCTCTGGCCAGACTAGGTAGTTTCGGCCTATTAGTGACCCTCAAATATTTTAAAAATGTCACAATGGAATCAATGATCCCAAAGGACAAGAAAATATAAACTACACTATGATGTAAATGCAGTATGAGTGATTTGTCAACTTCCAGTTGACCCAAAATTAAGATTAACTATTAAAACAAGAATTCCGCCGAAAGCTATGTCGCGCCTGTTGGGGCGCTAAGTCCAAAACCATGAAACAATGAAGGTCAAGGTCAAACAAGGATGCTTGAATAAAAGTTGCCATGCAAGTTTGTTACAAGTTTTTACCAAGTATCATTAATGAAGGTCTTATAATAGTAGAGAAATTAGGGTAAACACAATATTTTACAAGGGCAGTGAACCATAAAATGTAGGTCAAGGTCAAATATGGATGCCTGCATAAGGGTTATCTTCTCTAGATGCAACATTGTCCCATGTATCATCAAAGAAGCTCAAATAATTTTTGAGAAATGGAATCTTACGTAAGGGTGAACGCTACCTTTGACGCAATAGATTACAAAGTCAGTGAACCATGAAAATTAGGTCAAGGTGAAATATGGGTACTTGCTTTCAAGTTACCATCCCAAGATACAAGTTTGTACCAAGTGTCATTAATAAGGCTCTAATAGTTGTTGAGAAATGAGCTCTTACATAAGGGTGAACGCTACCTTTGACGCAATAAATTACAAAGTCAGTGAACCATGAAAAGTAGGTCAAGGTGAAATATGGGTACTTGCTTTCAAGTTACCATCCCAAGATGCAAGTTTGTACCAAGTATCATAAATAAGGCTCTAATAGTTGTTGAGAAATGGACTCTTACATTAGGGTGAACGCTAGGGTGAACGCAAATGTTGACGGACAAACGGACGAACGGACGGAAAACCGGACGCCTATATCGCGCCATGCTAATAGCAGGCGCGACAAAAAAAAACACACACACAATATATAGCTATCCCTTGATTCTAATACACTAACAAGAATTCCACCAAAAGGCTTTGTCCTGCCTGTCTGGGCACAAAGTCACTGAACCATGAAATACAGGTCAAGGTCAAACATGGAAGCCTGTTTAAATATTGTCACTCCTGGATGCAAGTTTACCGCAAGTATCAAGGTGGTAGCAAATGTTGACGGATGGATGAACGATTGGAAAACAGGACACCTATATCACTCCATGCTTAATGCACGAACGACAAAAATGGACAATTATTTTTATGTTTTGTCCAAATAAATTCTGGATTTTCACTCGTGCTTCGCACTCATGAAAATGCGGATGTTTTCAGCTCACTTGATGAAATATTTTTGGTATCCACCTCAAAAAAGTAAATATCCTTTATATATTAAGTTTTTGTCAAACACATGATAATGGGACTAGTACTGGCTTTGTTATCTTGATGTCAACTGTGGTGAAGTGATTTAAAAGCAGGAAAAATAGGCAAAGTTCAATCTCATTTTTTTCAATGCTCTTTTGAATTTTTTAACTTCGCCATATATTTGGCTGCATGATGCTTCCATGCAGAGCTGAAGCCGACCACACATGAGTACTGGTAAAACACTTTAAAATTCATAATCCATCCCAGCAATGTTGTGCGAGTCAGTTCATCCATGCATGTAAGCTGTATTTTCTTGTTTTTATTCCATGGGGTATCTGATTGGATAACTTCAAAATTTGCCACTTTCGAAAAACATGACATCTTGAAGTAACGTCCCTTTCCATTGGCTGGCTTCTGGTTTTACGCAGCTCACAGCATTTACTGCTCACTGCAAAGACTGTCGAAAAGGTTGTAAGAGACATAAAAAAGTAGAGAATTGCACAAAAAAAAGCTTGACATGTATGCCATTAATGCTTTTGCTTTGAACTATGTATATATACAGAAAAACAACTAATTTGAAAACTTCTGTGGAGGAACTGGAGCTAGAAGAAGAGCTTGATTCATCTGATTCACAAGTGGAATATAGCTAGGTGGGCTATTAATCATTACACAGAAATACATTGTTTAACAATATATGAGTCATGTCAAATTTTGTGAAAATTTCACTGGCAAGAAAACAAAGTATGAACAAACTCTATTAAAATTAATTGTCTTAACCCTTGTCCTGCTGAATATTCATATATGCCACACCCACTACCCATTATTAACCAATCAGATTAGTTGATGCAAATTATTGCAACAAATTCATAAACTGAATGACAAACAATGTAGATCCTGATCAGATGGCTTCTTCAGAAGCCATCTGATCTGGATCTTCATTGTTTGAAAGATAAGACATATCCGGGATCAGCAGGACAAGGGTTAAACAGTCAAAATATCAATTGACTTCCAGAAATGAGACAAATCTAAGCTTAATCTTAATACTTTGGTTTCAAACTAATGTTGGGAGGCAAAAATGTCTCTACTGTTCCACTTCTTTGTGTGGACTTTTAGCTAAATATGGAATAGCAAATCAAATTCTGTGTTGTTGTTCTCATTAGGTGTTCTAGTTTTCAAATGTTAAGACACTAAAACATGAAAAAATAGATCTTTGTGTATTCGAATTGATGCATAATTGTGTAAATCATTGTAAATCTTTTTTTTATCAACATTAATGTCTTCATTGTCTTCCTAGACTGGCTGTTTTAATAGATAAGGTCTGATGTAAGACAAAGCAAGCGGTTCATACATGAAAATTAGTACCATTCCAGAACAAAAGTTGTTTGTTAACTTAACTTTTTTGCAGAAAAAGTCCCTTGTAACAGTTGAGACATGAATGGTTATATGGTAGGGACATCATGCAACAAAAATTAAATTATTCCTACAAAATGAAAACAAAACCTTAACAAAGCAGAGAGTAATAGCAACAAAAATCCATCAAACAATTCCTCAGGTGGTTACCATTTTGTGTGATGTTATCAAAAAGGTACACCCCAACCCCTTTATAACACTATTTTAGGGGTCCAAAGCAGAGACTGTGTTAGTTAAACAACCATGTTATATTCAAACAAAAATGTATAGATTATATAGAAAAATGACCATGAACATTTGTCTGTATAATCTATACATTTTTGGGATCCATCTGTAAACCGTGTTATATCCAAAACCGTGTTATATTGAACTGTGTTATAACGAGGTTGTGGTGTACTATGATGAAAATACAATTTGTAACAGTAGAGACATTTAAAATATGTCCCTACTGTTACAGTCTCTACTGTTACCATTTAATGAACCATGGCTCAGGAACTTCTTTTTATCGCAAAACTATGAAAAAAAAAATTCTGTGATTAACAAAATATAAACATAAAATGCTTATCAAAATTATTTTGTTGCGGTTATTACATTCAACATATTTTAGATGTAAAAAAGAAGTAATTTGTCTCTACTGTTACAATTCCAGTGGTAACAGTAGAGACTGTAATGGTAACAGATAGAAAAATGGAAATTTTGTAATAATTTCTCCCTCAACGATCAAAACTCATGTAGCCTTGATGGAATTTCCATGGAATCTGATTTACTCCTTCTTGAATTTGAATTTTCTACAGGTGATTTAATATGCATTTTCTGCTGTAACAGTTAAGACACACGGGGGGGGGGGGGGGGTATGTACTGTTATGATCTACTCAAGATATCAACACAAAAAGATTCTGGTCATTATTTAGACATGAAGTTCAGAGAGAGCATGACAAGAAGTAAGCTTTGCAAACACTGGGGATCCTTCTTTTTTCTGGCTTTATGTACTTGTAACATTAGAGACAAGAGACCTTGGGACATAGATATTTTGAAAAAAATTGAAAGTCAGCTGCATCAAATAGCATAAATGCCTTGTATTCAGCTTCTTTAATAGTTTATTTAGTAATCCAAGCACAAAGATTATTTGAAAAACGTCATATTGTCTTCCATTTGGCAGCTTATTTTTTTGTCGTGGGACAGCCAAAAATCATCAAAATTGGACCTTTAAACCTGGAAAAAATCATTTAGACTGTAAATGCAGGTAACTTTTGATGCACATTTGCTTTAACTAGTCAAAATCTATAACATGAACACATTTTTTAAATTTTTCGATGCTGCATTTTCCTTAAAATTGAATCAGACAAGAATTTTCACGAAATTTGACAATGACTCATATATAGTCATGGGACATAACACTCATTCTATAATAAGTTGCAAATCCTCTGTCTCGGGACTCTGAATCGAAATGATAAAGATATAGTTCAAAATATTGTAAAAGTCAATTGTATTTTGAAATTTATGAACTAACTAGATTTAATCCAGACCAAGTCTTGTATCCTATCATTAATTTTATGAATCAAGGTAGTACAGAATAATGCACAACCCTCACGAAAATCCTATGTCACAAACAAGCTATGTAAAATAATGAAGTAGGCCAAAATTTAAAATACTTCTTCTACAAGAAAAATACATCAAACTGTTGACTTCATGTGATGCCCTCATATCAAATCAGGAGTGGTTTTCATATAATTCAAGAGAAACAAAAAATATGCACTATTGATAGGACCAAAAATCATGAAACAGATTTACTGTAATCTACGTGACGCTTCAGAATATATGCTACATCTTAGAGGCAAAATCAGATGCAGGTAATCAGTGTGGTCCATAAAACAATTAAACATATCCTTGAATTTTACAGTAAAACCTTTTTTCCAATTTATAAATAGAGGATCTTACATGAGTGCTCATGTATTATTGAATTTATTAAACGAGTTGAGGGAAAAGGATAAAATGCGAGGCTTTGCCGAGCATTTTATTCCTTTTCCTCAGCGAGTTTAATAAATTCAATAATACATGAACACGAAAGTGAGATTCTATTTATCATATGACTTTAAAACGCAATTTATTCACAATTTGTAAGCAAAAGAGTCAATATTCCGCAACGTCGTTAACGGCGTTGTACGTGTAACGTTACGGAGCGTTACTAACTAATTTGCATATTTAATCCGCTAGTGGATTACGGAATTTAATGCATGACGTTATTACACTCTCAGACACGACGTCATATGATAAACCCATTTCTGTGGAATGAGTTGTTTGACTTGACGATGTCTAACCTTAACGTCCTTTTTAAGAATGTAATCACACGTGACGCAGATTGTGAAGAATTCAAAAGGTATACAGAACAATGTTATTTGTCTAAATAAGCACTATGGCCAGGTGAATTGCCCATACAAAGAAGAGCATATTAGCTGGCGCTATATTGATTAATTGACTGATATATCACTTGGAGGTCAGTTGAAAAATCATGAATGCGTATAGCACGAGTGATTTGTCAACTTATAAATGACAGTGATTCATCACTCAATAAACCACTGCCCCAGAGCTGATCTATATCTGACACTTCTATAACACATTCCAAGTCAAGAAATGATACTGAATCCTTGAGATTCAGCTTATTTTTCACCTTTTTTTAAAGTAAAGGAACCCCACCAATATAACTGACCTTACTTTTTTTGTTTAACAAATATCTCATACAATGATTCAAGAGTAACATATTTCACTATCTATAGTCATGGTAACAGTAAGTGCCATCATGAAATTGGAAATGGATATTTGTGTCATAATCTTCTGCTTACTAACTTTGTATCACTCAATGTATCACTGCATTTGACAATTGGCTATATAAAACCAGTGTTGGAATTTATAGTGAATATTGACCACTGGAAAAAAAATGGTCCATAGATGATACAAAAAAAAAAAAAAATTACAGGCCATCATGAAAATTTTTAGGTCCCTGGTAGTGATAGTTTGGACAATACATATGGAAATTGTTAATGTCCATAAATCTGACAAATGTTAACACATTTTACCTGTTTACAATCAAAATCCTGCTTCTTATGGTGGTCTATATATATCAGTGAAGTATTGTCCATATATTCCATTTAGTAAAGGAATTCCATTCCATTTAGTAAAGGAATATGTGTCCAAAAACCTTTTAATGGGAATTAATTGTTAATAGGCATAACTCTGTTAAATGTATTAAACACATAGTGGCCATTAACAGTCCAAATCACTCATACCCAATGCCAATGTATGTACAAAATTGGAAGAAAATCCTTGGAAAATTTCAAGTTATAGATCAGAAATGCCCTCAAAATCCTAATTTTCGAACTAACAAAGGCTGTGACTATACCAACTATTAACAGATATTGCCCATTAACAATCCCATACCACTCATTCAAAATATAAACATGTAGGCAAAAGTTGAAAAAAGTGAAAATTACTTGATTGGAAATGCTGCAGATGAACGGACAGACACTCGAAAGGATATCATAATACCCCACCACTATAATCACTGTTACATTAATACTGGACAGTTTCCTACATGGAAAATTTATAGGACCACAAATGTTACAATTTATGGTTAGTACTGTTACTGGCATCTAACAACTTAATGTCACCCATGACACATGAAATTATTGAAACTTGCAAGATGCTGTGTTTCAAGATCCAATTTATGGGCAAAATGAGCACTCAGATAAGAGACCATGTCAACAACATTAATGTGAAAGCAATTTGTTAATTGCAAACAAAAGCTCTCTTTTACCTTTTTTTCCCTTCAAGTTGAGAGAAAGCAGCGTGAGGTACCCTCAATTAGATGATGGTAGCCAAACAGATCTAGAGACAGTATTAGATATCGAAGAGGATGTGAAGGTGGGATATTTACTCAAATTCATTTTAAACTAACATCATTTATCACACAACATTGTTTATGCAATTGATAACCTCATGTAATAGATATAGAATGACCACACATTTAATAATACATGTACTTTGGTGGGAACAATTAACGCCATTCACTTTCCATTGAATAATTGCTAACTTTAAAGGTGATAAAATCCAATTTAAAGCGGTCATGTGATGAACATAATCTTACACTTGTGATCATTTCATATGAAATTTATGAAACTTGCCAAAGGTTCCTTTCATAAATTTCATTTGGAATGACAACTCGTGTAAGATCCTCTCTATGTGGCATATGTATGCCTGGTGCCTATCTTGGCTTTGTGACTACAGTCACACAATTCACCTCACCCTATAGAGCCTCTTCATGGTATTTTGTTTTCACTCAGCCCAGAAAATTACTCTGAGAAGAAGTTGAAAGAGTACTGAATGTAATTCATCCACAACAATCTAAGGTCAGCTATTGACTTTCACAAAAATCATATTGAATCAACAAAATTGCAATTAATGTCAAATCTAATGCCAAAGGCTTAAATATTAAGCAATTTTTCTATATAAATGTCTAGAAGTGACCAAAATTGACCTTGATGTAAAATGGTCAATGTCATTGAGTTTTGGGGAGAATAATTTAAATTGTTGTTACTATGTATGCATGTCTTGTGGCACAGTCCTCAAAAAAAAGAAGAATTGTCCCCCCACTCCCACAAAGAGTTGCTAATGAACTCTGAATTCTGATTCTGACTATTGCATATTAGCTGATTGAAAGTATAATTTAAATGCCACAGGCTACCATGTAATACTAGAGCTGTCAGTGAAACTGACTAGGGCCCCGGCAGCGCTATCAGAAATTTGTGGACGAACAGACGGACGGACAGACAGACGGACGGACGGACGTTCCTACAGATGGACACTTGTTGGGTACCGCCATGTTAAATTCCCATTCAAAAATACCCAACAAGCAACAAAGTACCCAACAGGCTACTGGCTACTTATCTTGGACAACAACGGAATAAACGGCAAGTACCCAACTTGTGTCTACCCAACATGTGCCCACGGATGCGCTCAGACAGACAGACGGACGGACGGACAGACAGACAGACAGACAGACAGACGGACGGACAGAGTGATTACTATAGGGCACCCACACTTTCAGTGCGGGGCCCTAATAAAAAAAATCCACTTTTTGGAATTTTTTCCTGTTTAAATGCTTAAGTACCAGTATTCATATTTTAAATTACATTAAACAAGTCAGGATCAACTAAAAGTCATCAGTTGAACAAACTCTTGGTCCCCACTAATGCATGTACAAAGTTTTAAGGTTGGTTCCTGAGGAAAAGATTTTTAATTTTATTTTTCAGTCAAGCTTTATTGGTAATGGGACCCAGTTACATGTATTACAAATACACTTACATGTTCCACCTTCTCATTAGAGGCACCCCATGTAATTTTGTTTCTTTAGCTTCATATTCTATGGAATGCATGTTTTGCAGGAGGAATCAGAGAAAGCAGGTGAAGAAACTTATGTCGAAGGGGAAGGGTGTGCCTGTGATGCTTGTCCCTGGAGAAAGAGGGCACTAGAGCTTGAAAGTGTCGTTGCCAGATGTAAGTGATTTAAATGTCATTTTTAAAGCTCACCTGTCTATTAAAATTATTAAGTCCTCAAGATGAGCTTTATTGTGATCAAACCATGTCCAGTGTCTGTCATGGATCATATACGGCATCTGTGCTACCAGAAAAATATACATCTTTTAATGACAACCAACTTTAACCCTTGTCCTGCTAATCTCGGATATGCCTTATCTTTGAAACAATGTAGATCCAGATCAGATGGCTTCTGACGAAGCCATCTGATCAGGATCTACATTGTTTGCCAGTCAGATTGTGAATTTGTTGCAATAATTTGCATCGTATAATCTGATTGGTAGATAATCATTAGTGGGTGTGGCATATATGAATATTCAGCAGGACAAGGGTTAAGCTCAATATCAATCAAGATGCAGAAAAGTACTGCATTTTTAAAGTAAAGGCCATTATGATCAATACTGCATTTTTAAAGTAAAGGCCCTTATGATCAATACTGCATTTTTAAAGTAAAGGCCCTTATGATCAATACTGCATTTTTAAAGTAAAGGCCCTTATGATCAATCTTGAAAACACAAACATGGCTGGTTGGTCAGTTGTCTCTGAGCTGAATAAAGTAGATAGAATGCATGTAATGTTTAACCCTTCAATTCTGTTTTATCTACATTGGTAGATTCTGATCAGAGGCCACATTATATATGCTTCTTCTGAATTGCCAGTATCCCACAACATAGGCAATTTCCACAAACCTTTCCCAGCACAATTATTCAATCCTTGCATATAAACTCTAATATATATTCTCATTTACAGTGTAAAGCGTAATGTAAACCTATATTAAAAAGCAGTTCATACTCCAATAAACCCATTGCGGAGTCACATGATTTTCAGTGTTGCTAAATGAAGTCAGTATTAACCATGGTTCTCTGCGATCTGATTGGGCTTTGTTGTTGTCAACATTGTTCTCCTTTTTGTAGAAAAAAAAACAGCTTGCAAATGTTTTTTCAACTTTAAAAGTTTGTCCTTTAGGCATGTCTCGTCCACTGATAAGGAGAAAAGAATGAAGCTGTAAGAAATAAACTTATTTTTTTCTGCTGTTATGAAAGTATGCACAACTGCTGCAGTCGCTAGCAGCAAGTGGACATAAGTTTTATTGCAGACGACCCATGGCCTTCATACTTATATGAACAACAGAAAAAAAGTCATTCATGAATTGATTTCATTGGGGTCAGGGTATGAGATATCAATTAATCTCATTGTCGGTTTAAGTCACACAAAATTGACAGCAACATCTCCTAAATGACCTTTACAATGCCAATGATGTCAAACCTCAAACAAAACAAACACATTTATAATAGAAAAGATTGGGACACCTGTAATTCATATTTTCAATTGCCAACTTGATTGACTGAATAGAAATGTTGTACTTATTTAGGTAGGTATGGCATTGAGATCTTCAAATTTCTGGTTCTATGAAACTGTAGGTATTAATTTTAATTGTTTTTGAACACTAGATGTTTACACAAGTTTAAGTATTTTAAATATAGAGGATATTACACGAGCCTTGGCTAGTTTCATAAATTTCATATGAAATGACCATGAGTGTAAGATTCTGTTTATCACATTCTTACGACGTGAAAGCCGTAACAAAGGAATGATGCATAGCGTGAAAAAATCCCCGTCTTTAGTGGGATTCGAACCCGGTCCGCTCGGGTAGAAGTCCACTGCTCTTACCCCTGAGCCAAAGAGTCGACTCCCTGACGCAGTTGTCAGAGAGTGGTTATAAACCTACTAGAAGCTATGCATATGATCTACCAAGGTAGATAATGGAAGGGAGGTAACAACATGACCGTTTTAAATGGGATTTTATCGCCTTTCAAGTTGACAATTATTCAACAAAATATGCATGGTTGACATGGACGTTGTCATGACGTTACTTAAGCCCGCCAAAGTGTTATTACACGTGTGGTCATACGATATTTATTACGTGACGTTATCCACTGCATATCAACGACATCATGTGATAAATATTGTAACAAATTAATAATGAAAAATAGCTAGAACTGTTGCTTTACACTGATAAAAGATTTTCAGTCAAATAAAGTTTTTACTGCTGAACTTTTTTACAGTTGAAAAAAGGCTCGCAATATTACACTTGTAATCCTTTACCTTATATCCCAGCTGTTATTTTGTGTGATTTCCAACTGTAATTATTTATACTTTATCCTGTTCAGGACAACCGCTACTTTTGCCAAAAATGTAGATCCAGATCATATGGCTTCTGATCAGAATCAACATTGTTTGACATGCTGGGAATTTATTACAAGTAACAAAAGTGATAAATGGGTGTGGTAATTTGAATATTAAGCAAGATAAGGGTTAAAATTACAGCTGTAAAATACTGCAGCAGATTTCCAGCAGTAATTTGTCCAGAGCTCATTTACATATTTTGACAAAATTCCAGCAGAATCCAATCTACTTTCTAGACAAAATTTTAGAAGGTTTTAAATTTAAGTATTACACATTTGCAAGTTTGTAATTTAATTATCATGTTTTCCCTATTCTGTTACGTTTCTTATATTGTTTAGGATCATTACATGCAGCCCAAGCTATTTATGCAAGCCCCTTTTGGTAAGGGTTGTGCTTTTTAAGTGTCTGGGCATTTTATGGGAAAATGTGAATAACATGTACATGTTTTTAACAGATAAAACTCCAAAGATGAGGGCTGGTGTATACAGTGCAGAAGAAGCTGTGGCTAATTAGGTACTCTTTACTTACAAATGACCATTTTTCAGGAAGTGTGGCCTGCAAATCATAGCTTCTTAACTGGCCACTATGATAACATAGATTTTCTCGAATACTCTAGTCAAGCATATATCAGATTTTATCACATGACGTTGATATGCAGTGGATAACCTCGTGTAATAAATAGCATATGACCACATGTGTAATAACACTTTGGCACGCTTAATTAATGTCATGACAACATCCATGTCAACCATGCATTTTCTTTTGAATAATTGGAGAAAAAACCTGATTTAAAATGGTCATATGGGAAACAGAATCTTACACTCATGGTCATTTCTTATGAAAGGGGGGGGGGGGGGGGTGCCTATTTGGGGCTTTTTTGGACCCCTACCAAATCTTTTTATTTTTGGCAGATGAATAGCCCATCATAAGTGCTTTATTATGGTATACCTCTTTTCGCGCACAATTATCCGTTTTTTTCGAGCTACAGGCCTTTAAAAGTGGGTGGGGTAACTTAGCATGTCACTATAGTCTATTTTTAAAGTTAATTTTGGTTATTATTTGTGTGTTATTTTACCAATTTTCAAAACAATAATGCAAGTTTTGAAGATTAAATGTATTTACCAAACGTTAAGATACATTTGCTTATTTTTACCCTTAATCATTAAATATTTTAAAATGTTTGGTAATACAATGGTGATTCTTGGTCAATACTAGTATTTTTATCAGCACAATTAAAAGCAGTGTAGAACCGGTGGATTTAGGCTACATTTTATGGTTCAGTGAACTCAGAATTGACAATAGGTGGGGTAAAACAGACGATGAGTACAGTTACTTTCCCACCAATGATACCTTTACCCACGATAATGTATCTGTGTTACCCTACCTTGGGTATTGCTTTGTAACCTCAGATTTACTTTTACAGCTGACAATCTATCTTTATAACCCTATCTTGGGTACATTTGAGGTTACAAAACAGTACCTAAGATAGGCTTATAAAGATAGATTGTCAGGTGTAAAAGTACATCTGATGTTACAAAACAATACCCAAGGTAGGGTTATAAAGATAGATTGTCAGGTGTAAAGGTACATCTGATGTTACAAAACAGTACCTTAGATAGGCTAATAGAGATAGATTGTCAGGTGTAAAGGTACATTTGATGTTAGAAAGCAATACCCAAGGTAGGGTTATATAGATAGATTGTCAGGTGTAAAGGTACATCTGATGTTACAAAACAATACCCAAGGTAGGGTATAAAGATAGATTGCCAGGTGTAAAGGTACATCTGATGTTACAAAGCAATACCCAAGGTAGGGTGATAAAGATAGATTGTCAGGTGTAAAGGTAAATCTGATGTTACAAAACAATACCAAAGGTAGGGTATAAAAATAGATTGTCAGGTGTAAAGGTACATCTGATGTTACAAAGCAATACCCAAGGTAGGGTTATATATTGGATTGTCAGGTGTAACGGTGCATCTGATCTTACAAAACAGTACCTTAGATAGGCTTATAAAGATAGATTGTCAGGTGTAAAAGTACATCTGATGTTACAAAGCAATACCCAAGGTAGGGTTATAAAGATAGATTGTCATGTGCAAAAGTACATCTGATGTTACAAAACAATACCAAAGGTAGGGTTATAAAGATAGATTGTCAGGTGTAAAAGTACATCTAATGTTACAAAACAATACCCAAGGTAGGGTTATAAAGATAGATTGTCAGGTGTAAAGGTAAATCTGAGGTTACAAAACAATACCTAAAGGCGGTATAGAATATGGTACCCAGATCAGCGAATGAATAATCTTGCTGGCATTAAATACACATCATCACTATGAGTTATTTGTAAGTTGGTGGGAAAGTAACTGTACTCATCGTCTGAATTACCCCACCTATTGTCAATTCTGAGTTCACTGAACCATAAAATGTAGCCTAAATCCACCAGTTCTACACTGCTTTTAATTGTGCTGATAAAAATACTAGTATTGACCAAGAATCACCATTGTTTGTCCCCTATATTACCAAACATTTTAAAATATTTAATGATTAAGGGTAAAAATAAGCAAATGTATCTTAACGTTTGGTAAATACATTTAATCTTCAAAACTTGCAATATTGTTTTGAAAAATGTGCCTAAATATCATTTCAGACATCCCTTTGTCTGCATAAGGAGAAAAATTGGTAAAATAACACACAAATGATAACCAAAATTAACTTTAAAAATAGACTATAGTGACATGCTAAGTTACCCCACCCACTTTTAAAGGCCTGTAGCTCGAAAAAACGGATAATTGTGCGCGAAAAGAGGTATACTATAATAAAGCACTTATGATGGGCTATTCACCTGCCAAAAATAAAAAGATTTGGTAGGGGTCCAAAAAAGCCCCAAATAGGCACCCCCCCCCCCCCCCCCCCTTTATGAAACTCATCCAGGACTCGTTTCATAAATTTCATATGAAATGACCACTGGTGTAAGATCCTCTATTTATAACAGGACATCTTTGATATGCAGTGGATAACGTCATGTAATAAATATCGTATGACCACACATGTAATAACACTTTGGCGGTAGCAAGTAATGCCATGACGATGTCCATGTCATTTGTTTGATTTGAGGTTTAACGTCCCCGTCAACACTGTAAAGGTCATTTTGGAGACGTTGCTTCCAATTTTATGGGACTGTTACCCCACATTGAGATGAAATGACATCTGTCGCCCAATGAAACCAATAGGGTTTATTAGCATGGACGGTCCCGCCTCGCACCGCGGTTCCTGGACAGGCTTAGATCCTCTAAGCGGTTTACCGGTACTAGGGTGCGGGCCGGATTCAGCTCTGCGTGGAAGCATCATGCAGCCCATATATTTCTTCAAGCCCCTATGGGCGGGGGCGAATGTCCATGTCAAACATGCATTTTTTGCTGAAAAATTGTCAGCTTTAAAGGAGGTAAAATCCTATTTAAAATGGCCACATGATAAACAGAATCTTACACTCGTAGTCTTTTCATATGAAATTAATGAAAGTCACCGAAGGCTTGTTTCATAAATTTCATAGGAAATGACCACTCGTGTAAGATTCTCTATGTATTATTTCTATGAATTTAGTTAACTTTACTGCTTGCTTTGTCTTCTAAAAAAAATGTGTTACCATTAATCCAAACCTTTGCAATAACATAGATTCCAGTTGAATCAAAGCCAGTTTATGACAAAAGGGACCAATCAAAATCATAAAGGATATTTTAAAATGTTCAGTTTTCCCTGTCAGATCTGTTTCTATATCTATAGAAATTTCCCCATTCAGAGCCACTGGCTCCGATTATGTAGTTAACTACCCATGGCAGGTGCATTCCTTTTTTTCACAGCTGATTGAAATTGTGCCAGGGAGGGGAGTCTGCATTCCCCTGCAGACCAAAGAGCTGTTGTTTTCCAACACATTTTCAAGAACAGAGCTGGTGTCAAAGCTGTTGAAAGTTTTTTACTCACCAGATGAAATTCTACAGGCAGGGTGTTTATCGAAACTCCCTCAATCTGATGACATATTAGATGCAATCATAGGTAATCATTAGATTCATTTCTATGTTTTTTATTCCATTAAACTCTCATGAGCTGTTTTGATTGATTGATTGATGTGTTTAAAATCCCCATCAACACTATTATATTTTAGGTCATTTTGAAGAGGTTCCTTTCAATTTTGTTGGACTTTAAGCTGACATTGAGATGAAAACATCCTAAGTCCTACCATGGAGCCAATGAAACAGTCCAACACACACCATTTTCCTTGGCAGGCTAATAGGCCCTCTTAAGCATTTTACTAGTACACATCTGCCCTGTCAGTTTCAACTCTGTGGGAGGAAGCACCATGCAGCCTGATGAAGCCCTGCAGGGATGGTATCATGGAGTGTAAGTAATGCTTTCATTTATTCTACAGCAAAAGGTTAGATTTTGTTTCCACAGATATACAGTATTGAATATGTTTTCTTGCATAAATACCTATGTGCATGGCTGTTTGAAGCCATAGTCAAATGGATGAAAAGCTGAGCTCAAACAACAAAACCATGTTCAAATCATGAAATTAGCATGCTGTTTGAACATGGTTTTGAACTTTTTATTTCACAGGATGGGCCTGGCTTTGTTTACCTTATGTTGAATGGCTTAACGTGATCATCCTGAACGTAGCTTTTCAAATGATGTCAGAGTGTTACTCCGTAGCAACATCATTGTAAACAAGTCGCTATGTTGGTTAACAGTATAATGAGGAGCTTTTGAGCATTTTCGTCAACATTTGCTGTCGGAAGTGTAAGTTATGCAAGAACAACGATCATCCATGGTTAATTCGTGCGTTAACATTTGCAGGATCCCTCGGATCCTAGCGGCCTCATGTTCAAACAGCTCCCTCGGGACCTGGAAAATGTTAATGCATGAAGAACCATGGTTGATCCCTATAATATATGAGTGATAGACAGAATATTTAACTTATTCGGTTATGTCATAAAATGAATTTTACCAGAGGCTTAATTTTTCAATGAAATTGAAAATAAAAGTAGCTTTATTGATTTATGCAGCATGATAAGACTTACAGTGCAATTTCATTCAAGGGTGTGTTGCTTTAACTGTTATTGGGGATTTGTAATCTGTTCTATGGGCTTTGTCCTGTTGTTTTTTCAGCTTGCAGTCTTAGGGTTAAGAAAGAAAATTTAAAAGAGACAACAACAGCTAAGCTAAAAAAATCGTTAAACAACGCAGTGGCTTTTGTCAAGAGGTATGCCTGTATGTTTCTATCATTTTTCATGCCAGGAAGTTTGGATTAAAGAGTCACTCCAAACAGCGGCGTAGCCAGAAAAAAAATCCAATTATGCACAACAGGGAGCAAATTCTTTCCTTTAAGAGTTGTCCTTATAAATGCTATTATCTTGGTGATATCTCTTTGTTGCACATATTTACATTATGCACATGTGAAAATGCGTAATGGAGCTACGCCTTTGCCAGATAGCACAATACCATTTCCATAAATATGCTATGTATGGTAGAAAATATTGTTAGGTTGGATTAATTGATATCTATTATATGTCGTTGGTAAGCAAAGGATTAAGTGGGATACAGATGATCTTACCCTCGTGGTCATTTCATATGAAATTTATGAAACGAGCCTTTGGCGAGTTTCATAAATTTCATATGAAATGACCACGAGTGTAAGATTCTCTTTATCACAGGACCGTTTTAAATGGGGGTTTTATCGGCTTTAAAGTTGAAATTTTTCAACAGAAAGTGCATGGTTGACATGGACGTCATCATGACGTGACTAGTTACCACCAAAGTGTTATACGTGTGGTCATACGATATTTATTACATGATGTTATCCACTGTAAATCAACGTCATGTGTAAAATAAAATCATATGACCACATTTTTAATATTACACTTTTCATATGTAAATAAGTAAATTTATTTCTACGTTAACCATGCCATGTACATGTCGTAGCATAAATATAAATATGCTCGCATCATAGACATATTTTCGTGGAAACACAGATTCGGTTTAAAATGACAAAACTAGAGCTATCACTAAAGGTGATGAATACCCCCACAAAAACTGCCTTGATAGTACATCAGCGCATTTTGCAAACTGCCTTGATAGTACATCAGCGCATTTTGCAATTTTTTCACTTGAAAGGGGCCATAACTATGTCGAAAATTGACGAATTGTAGTGGAAATCGAACTTGACCAGTATTTTATGATGTTACATCAGTGTACTAAAAATTATAAAAATCGGTGAAGCGCTTTTTGAGTTATCGTCTGGAAACCAAGTCAACAGACCGACCGACCGACAAGCTCACTCCTATATACCCCCCCCCCCCCAAATTTCATTTGTGGGGGTATAATTATGAAAAAATGGCAAACTCATAAAATCATTTCAAGACGCTAAAGCATTAATCACGAAAACATTCCAATATACTTTTGACCCCCCTTGAACCCCATCTTTATGTAAGCACACTGGGGTTTGACGTGATATATGAAATGACCACTATTGCAAGATCCTCTGACAATGATAAACAAAAAAGTATGTACACTTGTGCTCATTTAATAAAACATTATGAAAATCCACACAAAGTATTTTGTATACACCAGAGAAATGTTTCATAAAATTCACAAGTGTAAGATCTTCTACATAGCTTCTTTAACACACCTCAATATGAATGGCAACAAAGTTTTAAAATCCTATCATACAAATGCTAATATACTATTATATATTTTTTTTCTTCAAGGGATAAAGAACAGATGAAAAAGAGGAGGAAGGAGCAGAAAGAAAAGACCCAATCTGTGGACATTAATTAAAAAGACTTGTTTTTGTTTGATTTGAGGTTTAACGTCCCCGTCACCACAGTTTAGGTAATTTTGGAGACGTTGGTTCCAGTTTTGTGGGACTTTTACCCGGCATTGAGATGACATGACATCTCGATCCCTGCCGCCCAATAAAACCAATAGGGTTCATATGCATGGACGGGCACACTCGCAGCAGTTTTCCTGGGCAGGCTTGGACCTTCTAAGCAGATTACCAGTACTCATGTGCGGTCGGTATCAACTCTGCGTGGAAGCATCGTGCAACCCATCTATTTCTCCAAGCCCCGATCAAATCATTACCCGTAGTGCATTGTGTGAGTGATTTGTCTACTTTCAACTGACCAACAAACTGTGATTTATTATTAACAATTCACATAACAGAGCTGACATATTTTGATTCCAACATGCTGGAAATCAGTAATGATAATGTTCTTTCCTTCAAATTTCTTCAACTTTTTTCCATAAAAGAAATCCTGCCAAAATTATGGACTATAATAGATTCATTTTAATGTGGTTTTTTTTCCTAAAGTTTCTGGTGTGAGAATATGGGGATCAATCATGGTTTTTCATGCATTAACAGATACCGAGGAAGCTATTTGAACATGAGGCAGCTAGGCTGAATGTTCAAATATCTTCCGAGGGATCCGGCACATATTAATGCAATGAAATAACCATGGATGACCATTGTTCTTGCATAACTTAGGATTCCAACTGCAAAATGTCACGAAAATCCATCAAAGCTCCATATAAACTCTTCCAATACAACCGGCAAACGAACATGGCAGATTGTTTACAATAATGTTGCTACTTTGTAACTCTCTGAAGTCATCTAAAAAGCTGTGTTCAGGGCGATAACATTTCGTCCCTCAATGTAATGTAAACAAAGCAAGGCCTATAGTGAGAAGTCAAAAGTTCAAAATCCATGTTCAAACGGTGAATTTCATGATTTGAACATAGATTTTGTTGTTTGAGCACAGTTTTCGGTCCATTTGACAATGGCTTCAAACAGCAATGCGCATAGGTATTTATGCTTGTATGTGACGTCACATTTTCTAACATAATGTGACATCATAAATTTCTAGCTGTTAATCTCTCGACACGCTCTTCAGAGCCATATGTTGACTTTTACATACCTTAAGCCCAATCTATTTCTCTATACCCCAATGAGAAGCCCATTTAAACAAACAAACATAACTATGGAAAGTTATCAGTGTTACTCTTCATTTTCTTCTTCTTCTTAATTTTATTTGGTTTTTGTGACATTACCTTAATCAAATGTCCATTAACCCTGATACTATAACTTTTCAGTTAAGTGTCAGAACAATGATACAGGATTGTAAGATTTATGCCTTATTGATTAAATTACCAGCTTTAACAAAGGTGCGACATGGGTTTGGTTTTCTGTCCAGTAACACACCAGTTGGCATATCAGTGGCATTCAGATTTGTGACTGCCAAAGTACAATAACTTTAGTGAGGAAATAATAAACCCTTGCTGGTTATAATGTCTGAAAAAGTTTCTGAACCTCTGCTGGACAGTGACTGAATCTTTCTTGAACATGTCTCAATCATGGATGAATAAAGTCCAAATACTAGCAGATACCTTTCTGAACAGCATTTGAAAAATTTCTGAACCTTTGCCTAAGAGTGACTGAAACCACCTGAACATGTCTGAATCTAAACTGAAAACAGTCTGAAACCTTTCTGAATGTGTCTTGTGTTTATCTGAGCCCTGTCTGAGCAGCATGCTGAATTCCCACTGAATAAACTATAATGTCTGAAAAACGACTGAACAGGTTAAAAATTAAGAGAAAAATCAGGCTAAAATGTTCAGATACAATTCAGATGTTTAGTATCTGAATTTCGCCTGAAAAGTTCCAAATTCAGGAAAAATTCAGTCAAAGAGGTTCAGACAAAATTCTGATGAATAGTATCTGAAATTTGTCTGAAAAGTTCCAAATTCTGGAAAAATTCAGACATTAGTCAGGATAAATTCTGAAAAAGTTAAGCCAGATCTCAGACACTGTTCAGTCAAAATTCAGTTCGCTGTTCAGACATTACTCAGACACAAAATTTCCATGAGGGACAATAAAATAATGTTCCACTACTTGCCATTTTGGGATTATGATCAATAATGGAGGAATTTATAAAATATTTTTGGCGCGATTTATGCAGCTTTTGCTACACTACACCTGGTATTCATGGAACGTGTTACGACTGTAAAGTCTCCCTGCATTTCAAAACAGTCAAGGCATTTTGTATCATTGGTCCCCTTGTGGAATTTGGAAAATATTTGATGGTCACTGATGAGGCCTAAATGCTGAAAACTAGCTAGTTTGACCCAGAAGAGTTTATACACCCCATTCTTTTCATTTCTACATTGTATTCCTTACTTTTAAAGGATAACCATTTCATAGGAAATATTTCATACATAAAAAAAACACAGAAACATCTTGCCAACTGGACAAGCTTGTCAACAAACCACATGTATATAAAGAAATCCTTGAAATAAACCTAAGGAATCGTAGCAGTGTTTGATCAATGTACAAATGTCAAGAAATATCCTTATTTAAAATATAAGTGAAGGCAATGATCAGGAATCGATACAATCAACCCACAGCTCCCATCAGAGACACCAAAGGGAAAGAAGCACAAACATGAAACAACAGACCTAATGGAAACATCAATAGCGGAAAGCCAAAAGGACAGTTACTTTCCCACAAAATGACCAATAGGCTATCCAAAATAAAATAATATAATCATCACAAACACCCTAAGACAAACAATAACAAAAATAAACCGCGACAGGAGAACCGCCTTGGAACAGTCAGCGGAATCGAATTCCACTGGGGGGCTTAAATCGATTTTACGTGGCCACAATCCTCGCCCTTACTTATATCGCGATTTAGACAAATAATTTGTTCAGTCCGCATGAAGGCCTCCTAACTCATCAGTGCAACATCTCTGTGAACACATATAATAAAAAAACACAGAGATGAAACAACGGTGAGGACTCGACGGCAATAAACCACTGAAATGCTGGAGCAAAAAAAAACCAACAGTTAGACTTCGATGGCTCCGACCAGAGATAGAGCATCAGGCACCAGTCAACATTACCTTGAATTAAATGTCTCTATTTCTCAATAAGCCTTTACACTGGAACCGTCATAGAATCTGAGGCCTGTCCCACCGGCGTGCAATTAAAGAGGGAAGCAAAGTTGTCAACCGTGATTTGGTTTACTACCATGCATGCAGTTTGTCGTATAGCATTTATGTTGTACCCAATCTTTTTATATCGAATAATGATTTTACGAAATTGGGTGCTGAAGTCATTGTGGTTATATATTTTTCTGAACTTGTATACTAGGTCACCATAAAATTCGGGCTCCGATAGACCTTGTTGCAGTAGAGATTTAAGTCCAATACTGAATTTTGAAATTAAATCAGAATTATGTCTATAAAATTTTGAAAAGGCTTTGTGTAGTTTATATTACCGATAACCCTGATTAAGAAGTTTAGCCGTTAACAATTTATTACGAGTGTTGAAGTCAGTTACATGACTACACACTTTGGCAAATCGAATTAATTGCGAAATATAAACGCCATAGGATGGCGCAAGAGGAACATCACCATCCAAAAAAGGAAAATTTACAATCAAAATAAAAATCATCGCGTTTATCATAAATTTTGCACGAAACAAACACATCTAAAATAGACAGATGTAAATCCAAAAACGGGGCCTCGGAATCAGAAGAATTTGCTTTATTTAACTTAAGTTCTGGGGGAGGGGGGGGGGGGGGGTGTAAATTTGACTGATCAAACCATCGAAATAGGTATTATCAATATTTAATAAATCATCCTAGTATCTAGAAGTGGAGCTAAACGCTTCAATGATTTCAGACTTGTTTCCAGCAGAAAGGGACATCATGAAGTCTCTCTTATAACAAAACAAAAACAAATCAGCCACGAGTGGTGCGCAATTAGTACCCATCGGAATACCCACAACGTGTCTAAATAACTTAGTACCAAATCTTATATAAAATAAGACTTTTTCTGCAGTTCATGAAAGTATAAACAAAGGAGGTCGCCTGGAAACTAAATGAACCCCAAATGGGTTCATGTGTGTGTGTGAATTCGGGTTAAACGTCGCTTTCAACAATTTTTCAGTCATATCACGACGGTGTCTGGTTGCGACAGGGAGCTCAATGCTCACGTTTATAGTGCTGCCTCACTGAAGTATCATGTCCCAGACACATTACATGATACCACACCCAGTCACATTATCCTGCCACTGGATCGACCAGTCCTAGCTCTACCCCGTAAATCTGAGTGCCAAGCGAGGAGCAGCTAGTACCATTTTTAACGACTTTGGTATGTCGCAAATGGGTTCATGTAAACTTTGCTAGCGACCGCCCGTTCATACCATCATGCACAGCAGAAAAAATAATTTTATTTCTTATATTTACATTATTTGCTCCTCATCGTTGAGCGAAAAAATGCTATAGAGCAAACTTTTAAACCTGAAAAACAGTTACGGTGTTTTTTCTACAAAGAGCGGAACACCGTTGACGTCGCCAACGCCCAACCAGATGGTTTAGACGGACTTCATTTGACGTCACTGAAATTACATATCTCGATGCGTTCATGGAAGTAAGAACTACATTGTTTTCTTTAGGTTTACATTAAGCTTTACACATGAAATGTGAAAATTGAGTTATGTACATATCTGATTTTTTCCCCATTATTCTTCTGAGTTATGCCTCTTTGCAGACATACACTGCTCAAAACAATTAAAGGAGCAAACTTTTAAGGCTGTATAACATCACCGCTTCGCAATTTTCAAACTCAAAGAAAAAAAGTGACATCTCTTAACAATGTTCATGCAAACATCAAGAAGCAAGGTTCACGTGCAAAGCAAGCATGTGAGCTACAGCATGCATACCCCATATAAAACGGCTGAAATTAGGTATTGGGCGATCTGTTCATAATTTGAGTTTGGGTCAGAAACTGCTTTTGATACACCTCCTCGTGAGCTTCTGAAATGCCCTTTACCACATGTATCTACACAAATGTTACTTGTATGTACATTGTTTAGACATTGTCTGTTTATTCAACAGGTCTTCTCCCGTATCAAAGGATGAACTTTTCGAAGTCTTAATTCAATGACGGTTTGCAACATTGCAAGATGCAGTGAACGACGATTATCAGCAAATCAAGGTTGCAAGACGGGCAGAATCGTTATGGCAACACTCATTGAAATGTTTTGAAAGAAGCGGTTTTACGATAGTTCTCATCAGTTATATGATGCGGCTCTCTTAACTAGAGGCTATACTCAGCATACTCTCCGTCCTTACATTGATTCTGAAATTAATCATAAACGTCATTTCTTCAAAATATCCTTCATTAATAAGGGTATGGATTTTATAGATTTGCCCAGTATCTTCCGTGAGAGATCGGTGCTTTCTTCCATTCCTGCTTATTTTCAAAATACTGAAACACCTATAATTTGCTATAAATATAACAAACCTGTTAGATCTATCATTTTTAATTTCAATAAACTTGTTTCAGATCTTGATATTGATACTAATACTCCTGATTCATGTGATTGTAAAAACTCAAAGTATTGCTATCCTGCTGCTGGTCTTGTAATTACTGGCAATTTGAAAATTATTCTTGATTCTAGGATAAGGAATATGATTTCTAAAGGACCGAACCCCCAGGTATTAGACTTCCTGCCTTGCCGTGGCCCTGGGGGCTCAATTCTCACTGGGCACATTGCTGCTGTGGCCTTGTGCCCACTGGGAAGAGCTAAAGGAAGTACCACCCGTTTGCCGTGGGTGGCATCCCGTAAGCCGGATGAAGGGATCCTGGAGGCTGAGGGTTTTCGGAGTTCAGTGCTTCGGGTACCCAACACACCTCTTTGGCCTGGATTTCGGTAAGACGGGTGGTCGTGCGGTCCGGCACGGTCAATCGGCTGGTCGCGCCAAGCCCTAGAAATAACCTTTTACTTTCTCTTCCTTGTCTTTTGTATCAACCTGAATACACACCGTTTGCTCATAAAGTCTTTTCATAATCTTTCCATTTCTAGAAGGCGGCGGCTTAACGGACCAATCGTGCAGCTTCTTGCTCGTACGAGTATATCTTCTGTGTATCTCTAACACTTGAGGTAGGAAATCCACTCAATAAAAGTGTTCCCTTGTAGGGCTCCATGGTGGGCGGAGAGCACAGAGGACGAATTTGTTACTCTTTTCATCATGGTGAAAGATAAAAAGAGAAAGAAATCGACCCAATGCGACACATCAGATGATGATATATCGGACAAGGATGACAACACAACAACAACAACAACAACAAATGACACGTCTCAACATTTCCCGCGCTTCTTGCTAATTGAAAGTACAGAAGAAAATCGAAACATAACCTCTTTATCTCCCTTCGTCATTCAAAAAGTCATTTTAGGAATTGCTGGTGAACCGAAAAACATTAAAAAACTTTTTAGGTCAAATCAACTACTCCTTGAGGTGAACAAAAGATCGCACGCCGAGAATCTCCTTAGGACTACTGAATTCCATAACATGAAAGTGAGAGTGGTACCTCAAGCCTCACTGAACTCCTCAAAGGGGGTAATTCGTTGCCCAGATTTGAGGAATTCAAGTGAGGAGGAGATTCTCGAAGGCACAAGATCACAAGGAGTAACAGCTGTCAAAAGATTTAAGATTAAACGAAACGGACAATTAAAAGACACGAACACATTTGTATTAACATTTAACAAACCAGCATTGCCAGAAACCATCAAAGTGGCATACTTTAGAGTAAGCGTAGACATCTACATACCAAATCCGTTACGCTGCCACAATTGCCAGAAATATGGGCACCACGAAAACAGGTGTACAAAAGACCCCATCTGTGCAAATTGTGGTCAGCCAGCAAATCACACTGAGCAAACGTGCAAAAACGAGCCTAGTTGTGTAAACTGTGGAGAAAAACACTCCGCTTTCTCTAAAGAATGCCACGTTTGGCACAAAGAAAAAGAAATTTTGACAATTAAATACAAACGAAACATCTCCTTCCCAGAAGCGCGGAAAATCGTTGAGTCGACTACCCCAATTCCCGGAGTCAGCTATGCCAGCATCACACAGGCACCAGTAAAAAAGGTACCTGTTGAGGATGCTGTCACTCAAACAGATCCGATTCCAGGCCTAGCACCTTTAGAAAAATTGAAATCGAAAAAGAAAACTGAAGAACAACCAATCAATCCTAAAAGCCAAACACAAACACAACCACCACAGCAAATTAAAGACAACAAAACAGAGACATTTTTGAAAAACACTACTTTGGAAATGATAAAAAATGATTTAAAAAAACAGCAACAAAAACAACAAACATCCCAAAAACAACAAACATCCCAAAAACAAACAGACAGACAACGCAAAATGGAAAGAGACCATATAAAATATCAGAACAGATTCGGATCTTTGAGTGACAGTGATATGGAGTTCACTGAAACTCCATCACCACGAAGTGGCCATAACAGATCGAGGTCAACAACATCACGAGGTGGTAATAATAACAGATCAATATCACCAATTGCAGCTCCAACATAATTTCTAGCCTTATATAACTCTCCATAAAATGGATTTAAAACACAAAATAATACAATGGAATTGTCGAGGTCTTAAATCAAATTATAATGAACTCTTATTACTTATTTCGTTATTAAACCCATCGGTTTTTTGTTTGCAAGAAACCTTTTTAAAAACTGATGACAACACTGATGTTAGAGGTTTCAATACATATAACTATGTATATCCTGATGGTTACAGACCATCTGGTGGCAGTTCAATTTTTGTTAAATCGTGTTTACCACAAAGGGAGATCAAAATAAAAACAGACCTACAAGCTGTAGCAGTATCGGTTTCTCTGGATAAAGAAACTACAATTTGCTCTCTATATATCCCACCCTCATTTTCTTTAAAGTCCGAACATCTTGATTCATTGCTGGATCAACTTCCGTCACCATATCTGTTAGTTGGCGACTTTAATGGTCACAACATTCTATGGGGTTGTAAAGATAACAACAACAGAGGACTACTTATTGAAGATTTTATTGCAGGGAATGATCTTTGCTTGATGAATGATAAATCTTATACTTATCTTCACCCTGCGACAGGTCATTTGTCTTCTTTAGATCTCTCTTTGTGTCACCCATCTCTCTTCTTAGACTATGACTGGTCTGTTCATGATGATCAGTGCGGAAGTGATCACTTCCCTGTTATAATTGAGAGCGTAAACGAACCAGATGAAGACTGTAACCAGAAATGGAAAATGAATAAAGCCGACTGGGAATTATTCCAGACTATGTGTGAAGAAGAGTTATCAGTTGATCACTTAAATGAATCATCTGACATTGTTTCTGATTTCACAAATACACTTATTAATATATCAGAACAATGCATTCCAAATACCTCCACAAATACTAAGAAAAGCAAACCTTGGTTTAATAATGACTGTAAAGAAGCTATTCAAAAGCGCAAACAGGCTCTAAATAAGTTCTGCAAATGTCCCACTTCAGAAAAGCTAAACGACGTTAAAGTATTTAGAGCTAAAGCTCGGCGAACAATCCGAGCTTCCAAACGAAAGTCATGGAGAGAATATGTCTCCAAATTGAACTATAAAACCCCCATTGAAAAGGTTTGGGATATGGTCCGAAAAATTTCAGGAAAAACAAAGTCTTCTAGTTTTACACATTTAAATACTGAATTTGACACAATAGCTTCAACAAAAAAAGATATTTCAGATTTTCTTGGGCACACATTCTTGAGAAATTCATCATCGCGTAATTATTCTGACACTTTTAGAAATTTCAACAAGAAAAATGCCTAATGGCATTATGGACGGGTTTTTTTTTCAGTACGGTTAGGATGGTGGTGGCATGGGTGGGGTAGGGTGGGGTAGGGTGGGTTGTGCTGGTGTGGGGTAGGGTGGGGTGCGGTGGGATGGGTTAGGAGTCGGGTGGGACGGGGGGGTATGTGTTTTACGAAGAAAAAAAATTAAAGTTTTTTTTCTATTTTTAGCTCTATTTTTAGCTCTAGTGGCCACTGATTTTAGCAATTTTGAAAAAGGGTCACCTAATGAACATTTCTGTAAAATAATTTTGAAATAGGGCCATTATCCCAGGAGGAGATGTCGTTTAAAGAAATTGTTGACCGACGACGGACATCAACTCACCTTGAGCACGACAGGTGAGCTAAAAAAAGAAAGAAAAAAAAAAAAAAAAAAGAAAATTCCATGCCTGTGCATGCATGTATGTATTATTACTAGCAACTATCAGGGGAGGAAGATAATAATTGTTCATATGTGTTTATGGAGAAGAAAAGAAAAATAAAGAAAAAAAAAGAATGAAAAAAGAACGAAAAAAAAAAGAACGAAAAAAAAAAAAGAAAAAAAAAAAAAAAGTCTCCACGGGGGTTTGAACTCACGCCCCTCAGATTCATAGTCAACAATAGGATTCGTAGTCCAGCACTCTATCCACTACACTGGCATTTGAAAAAAGGTTAACCAAAAGGTAAACCTGAAAAACACAAGTTTGAAAAATGACAATTTCCGCCAAAATTTTAGTCTTATGCGCCATTTATGGATAATACATGAAAGCGGTACCTCCACTTATGCATCAGTCCTGATATTAAAACAATCTGCTACAGAATAGATGAAAAATATCACTTTGAAAAAAGGTTAACCAAAAGGTAAACCTGGGACGACGCCCGCCCGCAGGACGCCCGCCCGCCCGCCCGCCCGGACATCGCTATTTTAAAGGACGGATTTTTTTTAAAAACCCGTCCAAAAAGGACCAAGAGAAAAGAAATCTAAACTTTAAATCCCTTAATCACGAAGAATACAACAGACCTTTTAACTTATCCGAACTCGTTGAAGCCATTGAAAAATCACATGATACGGCAACCGGCCCCGATGAAATTCATTATCAGATGCTTAAGCATCTGCCAAAAAGTTCTCTTACAACACTTTTAGATATCTTTAATAATATTTGGGAAACGGGGGTCTGTCCTGAGAGCTGGCGTGTAGCTACAGTTGTACCAATTCCGAAACCAGGGAAAGATCATGCAGAACCTACAAATTATCGTCCGATAGCTTTGACAAGTTGTTTGTGTAAAACATTGGAGAGAATAATAAACAAGAGATTAGTCTGGTACTTAGAGTCCAACAACCTCATTTCAGAATATCAATCGGGCTTTCGTTCGGAACGTAGTACCAATGACAATTTAATAAGACTAGAAACATTTATACGAGATGCTTTTATTAACAAAGAACACGTAGTAGCTGTCTTTTTCGACTTGGAGAAAGCATATGATACAACATGGCGTTATGGAATATTGAAAGATCTACATAACATTGGCTTAAGAGGAAAACTTCCCAGTTTTATTGAAAGCTTTTTAGGGGAGCGCATGTTTCAGGTGCGTGTGGGGTCTACCGTGTCAGATTTCTATGATCAAGAACAGGGTGTCCCACAGGGTAGTATTCTTTCAACTACGCTATTTAACATCAAAATAAACAATATTGTACAATGTTTGGACGACAAAACTGATTGTTCATTGTATGTTGATGATTTTTGTATATGTTACCGTTCAAAAAATATGAAAACAATTGAACGAAAGTTACAACAAAATTTAAAAAGAGTAGAAGAATGGACTGATAAAAATGGTTTCAAGTTCTCCAAGTCGAAAACGCAGTGTGTTCATTTTTGTAAACTACGGAAGAAACACGAACATCTTTCCCTGTTTTTATACGGATCACAAATTCCTGTTGTTGAAGAAGCCAAATTTCTTGGGGTCATATTTGATCAAAAGTTATCTTTTATTCCCCATATTAAATATCTTAAAGCAAAATGCTTAAAAGCTTTGAATCTTTTGAAAGTTTTAGCTCATACAAGTTGGGGAGCAGATCGGTATACTTTATTACATCTTTACCGGTCTTTAATAAGATCTAAATTAGATTATGGGTCTGTTGTTTATGGTTCTGCCAGAAAGTCCTATTTAAAATCCTTGGATACTATCCATCACCAAGGCCTTCGTCTGGCCATGGGAGCCTTCTGTACTTCTCCCGTATTAAGCCTTTATGTAGAAGCAGGTGAACCATCTTTAACCTCGCGCAGAGAGAAACTTTCTCTTCAGTATGCTATTAGACTTGCTGCAAATCCATCTAACCCGGCATCCAAAATTTCATTTCCACCTCAATTTGTAGATAGGTATGAAACTAAACCCACGGCAATTAAACCTTTTGGATTACGTATTTTACCACTGCTAGAAAATTCAGGTATCGACCTTAAAAATATTCAAAAACATGAAACGGCCGAAGTTCCATCTTGGTGTATTAAAAAACCTTCTATTCTGTTCGACTTACATGATGGCAAAAAATCCGAATCAAATCCAATACTTCTCAAACAAAACTTTCAGGTACTGCAGTCACGTTACAATGATTACCAGCAAGTCTATACTGATGGTTCCAAAGAAGGAGATAAAGTTGGTTGTGCGTATGTTTCTAAAGATACGCACAAAACCATGCGCCTTCCAGATGGTTCATCTATATTTACAGCTGAAGCCAAAGCAATAGACCTAGCTTTAGATTTTATCAGTTCTTCAACATTTCAAAAAGCAATTATATTTTCTGATTCACTTTCTGTGCTTAAGGCTTTTGACCATTCATCATCTAAAAATCCTCAAATTCAAAAATTGATCGAAAAACATCATGAAATTTCTAAAACACACCAAATCTTGTTTTGTTGGCTTCCGAGCCATATTGGCATTGTCGGCAATGAATATGCTGACAAGAAAGCAAAGGAATCGCTCAATCTTGATCCATCTATTTTTAAAATTCCTTTTAATAATTTTAAACCATTTATCAACAGATACATCTTGTCGGAATGGCAAGGCGAATGGGACCGTGCAATAAATAACAAACTCCATGCCATTAAACCTGTCGTTAGTACAAAATGCTCTCCTCCACAGTTTTCCAGAAAAGAGGACGTAGTATTAACACGACTGCGCATCGGCCATACTAGAGTTACTCATTCTTTTATTTTTAATGGTGATGATCAGCCTTCTTGTGTAGGTTGTGATCAGCCATTCACTGTGAAACATATCTTAATTGACTGTGTTGACTTTTCACCCTCACGTATTTTATATTTCAAAGCTGACACTTTGCAACAACTGTTTCGAGATGTACCTGTTGATAACATTATTTTATTCTTAAAAGAAATTGGTCTTTTTCATAAGATTTAACTGTTTCAGATTTTTATACATTATCATTCTGACTTGTTACTTTTAATATCGTCATAATTATTCATGCCGTTTAACCATTAACCGACTGACGCTTATGACCCACCAAGAGGGTTGACGCGTCGTTAAACACGAAATCATCATCAAAGGACCGAAATATCGGTTTCCTTCTAAAATTGATTTCAGTAAATGTAGAGATGAAATCGCTGCTTCCTTGAATGAATTCGGTAATCGATGGTGTAAGCGAGAGTATGTTGAGTGTAAAGCCCTAAAGGACTGGAAACTTAGCATTTTAAGACTAGTGAATAAACGCATTTCTTTCTATTCTCAAAATACTAACTTATTACCTCCTAAGCCCAAGACGTCTTTACGTCATCTTAAACTAGGTATTCAAGAATTTCATAAGAAGTTTGTTTTGGCCCCTGCAGACAAGGCCGCTAACAACGTCGTCGTTGTGTGTCGGCTCCACTATGTTAACACGCTTAAGCAGGAGCTTGGTGGTACTAAGGCCTATGAACTTCAGCCTTTGGCTGAAGAGAGAGCTATAGTAGATAAACATGTTTGTCTTTCAGCCACCAAGTTTGCTGTGTGTGTTAACGAAGGCCAAGACAAGCTTCCTACGCTATACTGGTTACCAAAACTTCATAAAAAACCTTACAAAGCACGGTTTATTGCAAATTCTAGTTCTTGCACTACCACTGAACTTTCTAAATTATTAACTTCCTGTCTTACTGCTATTAAAACGCATGTAATTAAATATTGTGATAATGTCTTTGAAAGATCAGGAAGAAATCTGTTTTGGTCTATAAAAAATTCGAATGAGGTTTTAAATAAATTGAAATCTAGACAGTTTCGTGCTTCTAGTCTGTCTACCTACGATTTTTCCACTCTTTACACTACACTTCCTCATAATCTTATAAAAGAAAAGCTGAATGATTTAATTGAATGGGCTTTTCACAGAGAAGATTCTCTCTATCTTGCATGTAATGTCAGAAATGCATTTTTCACTTCTAAAGAGCATAAGAATTATACACTTTGGTCATGTCAGAAAGTGTTTGATGCCCTCACCTTTCTACTTGACAATATTTATATTAGATTCGGTACTAAGTTATTTAGACAAATTGTGGGTATTCCGATGGGTACTAATTGCGCACCTCTTGTGGCTGATCTGTTCTTGTATTGTTATGAAAGAGACTTCATTTTGTCGCTTTCCATTGATAACCAATCTGAAATTATTGAAGCTTTTAGCTCTACTTCTAGATATTTAGATGATTTATTAAATATTGATAATACCTATTTTGATGGTTTGATCAGTCAGATTTACCCCCTAGAACTTCAGTTAAATAAAGCAAATTCTTCTGATACCGAGGCCCCGTTTTTGGATTTACATCTATCTACTGTAGATGGATTTGTTTCGTGCAAAATTTATGATAAACGCGATGACTTTGATTTTGAGATTGTAAATTTTCCTTTTTTGGATGGTGATGTTCCTCGTGCGCCATCCTATGGCGTTTATATTTCGCAATTAATTCGATTTGCTAGAGTGTGTAGTCATGTAACTGACTTCAACACTCGTAATAAATTATTAACGGCTAAACTCCTTAATCAGGGTTATCGGTACCATAAACTACGCAAAGCCTTTTCTAAATTTTATAGACGCCATTCTGATATAATTTCAAAATTCAATATTGGACTTAAATCTCTTCTGCAACAAGGTCTATCGGAACCCGAATTTTATGGTGACTTAGTATATAAATTCAGAAAAATATATAACCGCAATGACTTCAGCACCCAATTTCGTAAAATCATTCTTCGATATAAAAAGATTGGGTACAACATGGATATTATACGACAGACTGCATGCATGGTAGTTAACCCAATCACGGTTGGCAACTTTGCTTCCCTCTTTAATTGCACGCCGGTGGGTCAGGCCTCAGATTCTATGACGGCTCCAACGTAAAGGCTTATTGAAAATTAAAGAGATAATGTTGGTTGGTGCCTGATGCTCTGTCTCTGGTCGGGCTCATCGGAGTCTAACTGTTGGTTTTCTTTTGCTCCAGCATTTCAGTGGTTTCTTGCTGTCGAGTCCTCACCGTTGTCTCACCTCTGTGGTTCTTTGATTTCTGTGTTCACGGAGATGTTGCACTGATGAGTTAGGAGGCCTTCATGCGGACTGAACAAATTATTTGTCTTAATCGCGACGGAAGTAAGGGCGAGGATTGTGGCCACGTAAAATCGATTTAAGCCCCCCCCCCCCCCCCCCCCCAGTGGAAATCTTCCACTGACCGTTCCAAGGCGGCTCTTCTGTGGCGATTTATTTATGTTGTTGTTTGTTACTTACTGTGTGTATCACTTGTGTCTTTTAATTTTGGATGGCCATATGGCCATTTTGTGGGAAAGTAACTGTCCATATGGCCTTCCTTTGTTTGGGTTTCCATTATGGTCTGGTCGCTTAATGTTTGTATTTCTTTCCCTTTGATGTCTTTTATGGGTGGAGTAAGTTAAATTTATCAATTCCTGATCTTTGTTTTACTTCTACTTTGAGGGACAAGCGAGATTGGCTCGACGCCAGGGGAACAGACAGTGGCTGAGGAGTATGACAAGACAAGCTGAGGACCTGCAGTTTCATTCCGCAGAGTGGATAGACCAGCATTTATGTTCTCTGCAGCGTCAGCCAAAGAAACCATCTGCGATGCCGTCTGGTCCAGTGACAGATATACGCCTGGACACAGACCCATCCATTGAACGTCGGGTGTACGACGCGGCCAGAGACGTTCTTATGGACATTGCCATCTCTGCGGAGGAAACTCCTTATTAGCATCTTTCCCTGGTAGAAGTTATTCCCCCACCAATTCAAGACTGTGATGTGGATGTCCTACTTAGGCCTGCATTTCAGGCTGTCCAGTTGCCAGACGCCAGATCGTGGGGAGGGATATCCCCGGCAGCAGCATTGTTGTCCAGGAGACTACAGGCTGTCCAGTAGCCAGACGCCAGATCGTGGGGAGGGATATCCCCGGCAGCAGCATTGTTGTCGTGGAGACTACAGGCTGTCCAGTAGCCAGACGCCAGATCGTGGGGAGGGATATCCCCGGCAGCAGCATTGTTGTCGAGGAGACTACAGGCTGTCCAGTAGCCAGACGCCAGATCGTGGGGAGGGATATCCCCGGCAGCAGCATTGTTGTCCAGGAGACTACAGGCTGTCCAGTAGCCAGACGCCAGATCGTGGGGAGGGATATCTCCGGCAGCAGCATTGTTGTCGTGGAGACTACAGGCTGTCCAGTAGCCAGACGCCAGATCGTGGGGAGGGATATCTCCGGCAGCAGCATTGTTGTCGAGGAGACTACAGGCTGTCCAGTAGCCAGACGCCAGATCGTGGGGAGGGATATCTCCGGCAGCAGCATTGTTGTCCAGGAGACTACAGGCTGTCCAGTAGCCAGACGCCAGATCGTGGGGAGGGATATCTCCGGCAGCAGCATTGTTGTCGAGGAGACTACAGGCTGTCCAGTAGCCAGACGCCAGATCGTGGGGAGGGATATCTCCGGCAGCAGCATTGTTGTCGAGGAGACTACAGGCTGTCCAGTAGCCAGACGCCAGATCGTGGGGAGGGATAGTTCCGGCAGCAGCATTGTTGTCGTGGAGACTACAGGCTGTCCAGTAGCCAGACGCCAGATCGTGGGGAGGGATATCTCCGGCAGCAGCATTGTTGTCCAGGAGACTACAGGCTGTCCAGTAGCCAGACGCCAGATCGTGGGGAGGGATATCCCCGGCAGCAGCATTGTTGTCGAGGAGACTACGAAGGAAACTAGAATTTGTTTTTCTACAAAAACACAGATGTGTCCCCACTTTTTGACCTCTAAGTATGACCTTGACATTGGAGATATTGACCTGGGTCTTGTGTGCAACAAATTTCTGCAAAACAACTTCAAAACAGTTCAGAGAGAAAGAAGAACGTTTTTGACCATACATAAAAAGCCCTTTTTTACCTTTGACCTCTAAGTATGGCCTTGACCTTTGAGGTACAACACCACATCTCATGATGGTTGATATTTCTGTAATTTCACAATCCATCAAAAAATAAAAAAGTTATTGACTGTACACAAAAAGACCCCTTTTTGACATTTGACCTCTAGGTTTGACCTTGACATTGGAGGTATTGACCTTGGTCTTGCACACGACTCGTCTAATGAAGGCGAACATTTCTGCAAGGTTACTTTAAAAAGTCCATCCAGAAATAAAAAAGTTATTGACTGGACACAAAAAAAAACTTTTTTACATTTGACCTCTTAGTATGACCTTGACCTTGGGGGTACCGACCTGGGTCTAGTGTGAAACACATCGTCTCGTGATGGTTAACATTTCTCACACGTAATTTCACAATCCATCCAGGAATAAGAGTTATTGACTGAACACTTAAAAAGGCCCCTTTTTTACCTTTGACCTTTGAGGTTTTGTTTGTTTGATTTGAGGTTTAACGTCCCCGTCAACAATTTAAAGGTCATTTTGGAGACGTTGCTTCAAATTTTGTGACTTTTACCCGACATTGAAATGACATCTCAAGCCCTGTCGCCCAATGAAACCAATAGGGTTTATTAGCATGGACGGTCCGCCTCGCACGGCGGTTCCTGGACAGGCTTAGATCCTCTAAGCGGTTTACCAGTACTAGTATGCGGGCCGGATTCAGCTCTGCGTGGAAGCATCATGCAGCCCATATATTTCTTCAAGCCCCTATGGGCGGGGGCAATTGACCTTCGAGGTACTTACATGGGTCATGCAAGAGACACATCGTCTCATTGTGGTCAACATTTTTGCCATGTAATTTCAATCAGAAATTTATTGACCAAACACGAAAAATTCCCCTTTTTTAACTTTGACCTCTAAGTATGACCTTGACCTTTGAGGTACCAACCTGGGTCATGCACACAACACATTCTCTCATGATGGTTAACATTTCTGCCAAATAAATTCATAATCCATCTAAAAATAAGAAAGTTATTGACCGAACACAAAAAGGTCCCTTTTTTACCTTTGATCTCTATGTATGACCTTGATCTTTGAGGTACCAAACTGTATCATGCGCGCAACACATCTTGTCATGGTGGTTAACATTTCTGCCAAGTAATTTCAAAATCCATCTCAAAATAAGTAAGTTAATGACCAAACACGCAAAAGACCCCTTTTTTACCATTGACCTCTATGTATAGCCTTAGACCTTTGAGGTACCAACCTGAATCATATGTGCGACACATTGTCTCATTGCAGTTAACATTTCTACCAAGTAATTTCAAATTATATCTAAAAATAAGAAAGTTATTGACAAAACACGAAAAAGGGTCCCTTTTTACCTTTGACCTTTAAGTATGACCTTGACCTTTGAGGTACCAACCCGGGTCATGCCGGCAACACATCGTCTCATGGTGGTTAACATTTCTGCCAAGTAATTTCAAAATCCATCTAAAAATAAGAAAGTTATTGACCAAACACGAAAAAGAGCCCCTTTTTGAACTAAGTATGACCTTGACCTTTGAGGTACCGACCTGCGTGAGGTACCGACCTGCGTCATGTGCGCCGCACATCGTCTCATGGTGGTTAATATTTCTGCCAAGTAATTTCAAAATAAGAAAGTTATTGACCCGACACGATTTGCCCATACATACATACATACTGACAAACTTCCAAGGGAGATAACTCTAAAGGTATTAATGCGAGAGTTACAGTTCCTCCGCTCTGCACGTCGTCTACTATTGATTAATACTTATATGAAGTTTCGTGAAGATAGCTTTAACGGTTTTCAAGTTATAGAGCAGACACGAATTTGTGACAGACGGACAGACGCCTGGGGGAAAAAACAATATGTCTCTCCGAAAAAAAATTTTCGGGGGAGACATAACCAAGGAGGAGGCTACTCGGAGAAAATCGCCAGTGCGCTTCCCCACCCCAGAACCACTGAAGAAGTCTGTAGAAGGACCGCCGACCTCTAACGCCTTCCCTGTACCTTCGTAGAACCTCACCTCGGAAGAAGTCAGAGTCATCGAGCAAGCCAAGGAATCCATCATGGAGAAGACCCAGGAGCAGATCACCTGCGAGACCTGTAAAGAGACCATCGTCCCCTGCAGGCCATAGGGAGGGTCGTAAAAGGATCACCAGATTTACCGTTCATCGGACCCGTCATGAAAGACCTAGAGGCTTGCCTGAAAGGAGGGTGGAGCATTCTCCGCTGCCAGCCAGGAGTCTGGGAAGACGCTCAGAGTATCGCCCAAGGAAGCCGGAGAGGTCGGAGACAGCGACGACTTTGGGAAACGCTGCGGCCACATTTGCAAGTACAACCGAGACCTCTGACAAGATCGAATGTTGGCCCATCGCCAGATGTAAGGAACAAGTATCAAGGATGCATGCGGATACACATCTGCCTGGTATTTTTGACGATCAGTTGGAGCCGACAGAAGAACTCATCAGGAGACGGATGAGCACCCTGAAGATCTGTGAGAGCAAGATATTGGGCTCAGTGTCGGACCTCAGTTTACCTTGGTGCCCGCAAACTCTCCGGTCGTTCTTTTGCATTGGAGAGTTCTTCTGGTGGTGGTTGCCTGCTTGAACGACAGGGATAGACAGGACCTGGTAGAGAGGTACCCTATCAGCGCCACATGGGTTGAGGAAGGAAGCCTTCCAGAGGGAACTGATACTCACTTTCACCTCGACAGGACCCGAAGAAACCTGAACAGACCCAACGCTTCTGTGGAGGAGATCTGTAAGACAATTCGCCCAGACAGGGACTTCCGCTTCAAGCTGACTGGTGGAATTGCTGTGTTCTGCGACCCAGGCACATACTCATCCTGGGTAGTTGTGCAAGATTTGAAGACACGGGTTCGCCGTCGCCATCCGAATGCATCCGAAGTACGTGAACTCTTCAAGGAGGCAGATTTCGAAGCGTTTCGGAAATGTCTGACGTACCCGGAAGTTAGGGCTTTTGGAGATGTAGAATTGGACTACACATCTGATCCATCCACGTGGAGACTCCAGCATGTGATATTGGACAGACTACTGAAGCACCTTCAGCCCTCACATGTCCTAGTTCTTCATGCCAGAAGGATGCCAGGAACCTTGTCAGGAGTTGGCTATTACCAGCTGTTGTATCAACTGAAAGGAGTAGTGTCTTCTGAACAGAGGATTCACCTTCACCCTTTGAAGGAAGCAGGAAATTGATGGAGAAATGGCTTGGTGAATTCCCAAACACCCGCTTTGGATTCACTGGACTGATCAAGAACTTCAATGCTGCCAGCAGAGAAGCTCTACGGCATGTACCAGATGATGATGATGATGATGATTTCGTGTTTAACGACGCGTCAACCCTCTTTGTGGGTCATAAGCGTCAAACGGTTGATGGTTAAACGGCATGAATAATTATGATGATATTAAAAGTAAAAAGTCAGAATGATAGTGTATAAAAATCTGAAACAGTTAAATCTTATGAAAAAGTCCAATTTCTTTTAAGAATAAAATAATATTATCAACAGGTACATCTCGAAACAGTTGTTGCAAAGTGTCAGCTTTGAAATATAAAATACGTGAGGGTGAAAAGTCAACACAGTCAATTAAGATATGTTTCACAGTGAATGGCTGATCACAACCTACACAAGAAGGCTGATCATCACCATTAAAAATATAAGAATGAAAACTCTAGTATGGCCGATGCGCAGTCGTGTTAATACTACGTCCTCTTTTCTGGAAAACTGTGGAGGAGAGCATTTTGTACTAACGACAGGTTTAATGGCATGGAGTTTGTTATTTATTGCTAGGTCCCATTCGCCTTGCCATTCCGACAAGATGTATCTGTTGATAAATGGTTTAAAATTGTTAAAAGGAATTTTAAAAACAGATGGATCAAGATTGAGCGATTCCTTTGCTTTCTTGTCAGCATATTCATTGCCGACAATGCCAATATGGCTCGGAAGCCAACAAAACAAGATTTGGTGTGTTTTAGAAATTTCATGATGTTTTTCGATCAATTTTTGAATTTGAGGATTTTTAGATGATGAATGGTCTAACGCCTTAAGCACAGAAAGTGAATCAGAAAATATAATTGCTTTATGAATTGTTGAAGAACTGATAAAATCTAAAGCTAGGTCTATTGCTTTGGCTTCAGCTGTAAAAATAGATGAACCATCTGGAAGGCGCATGGTTTTGTGCGTATCTTTAGAAACATACGCACAGCCAACTTTATCTCCTTCTTTGGAACCATCAGTATAGACTTGCTGGTAATCATTGTAACGTGACTGCAGTACCTGAAAGTTTTGTTTGAGAAGTATTGGATTTGATTCGGATTTTTTTCCATCATGTAAGTCGAACAGAATAGAAGGTTGTTTAATACACCAAGATGGAACTTCGGCGGTTTCATGTTTTTGAATATTTTTAAGGTCGATACCTGAATTTTCCAGCAGTGTTAAAATACGTAATCCAAAAGGTTTGATTGCTGTGGGTTTTGTTTCATACTTATCTACAAATTGAGGTCGAAATGAAATTTTGGATGCCGGGTTAGATGGATTTGCAGCAAGTCTGATAGCATACTGAAGAGAAAGTTTCTCTCTGCGCGAGGTTAAAGATGGTTCACCTGCTTCTACATAAAGGCTTAATACGGGAGAAGTACGGCATGTACCAGAGGACAAGCTCTTACTAGAGACCGATTCTCCGTATTTCCACCTTGGCGGAAGAAGACATTCGTCACCAGCACTACTGGGAATGGTTGCCAACTTGGTTGCTGATGTCAGAGGTCAGACCTGGACAGAGGTGTTGGAGGTATCCTCGCGCAATGCGTGTCTCCTCTTCTTCGACGACCAACAGGCGTCTGGGTAGCCACGCGCAATGCGAGTCTCCCATATTCCGACAATGGCGTCTTTCCTTCTCAGCACTGAGGAGGAGGGAAGAGGTGAATGGAGTGATCCAGCAGATGGGCAAATTTCTGAATTTTAGTTCAAAATCCGGTCTAGCTTATTTCCAAAAAGACTTCCGAAATACCGGAAAGACCATGAAAATAGGTTTGGGTAATTGAAGATTTTAACTAAGTATTTTAAAGCTCTAGTGAGGCTAGAAAGAACAAAAATAAAAAATAAATATATAAAAGATTGATATTATATAAAAAAAAAAATCAATATAGATACAATATACCAGAATTATTTTTTCAAGTCGTAGAATGCTGAGTTTATTTTTTTTAGGGGAAAAAAGGGAACGAAATGTCTTAATAGCAATTAACATTCGGTCTTTAAGAGTGTAAATGGATTTTTTTAATCAGCTATTAAATAGTCATCAATCAATTAAATAAACAGTTTGTCTCAGTCGAAAAGATTAAAGCCTTTAATTGCGACTTGATTGTAATCCACTAACCGATTTCCAAGATATCATAACTAAATTTTCGCAAATAGATAGATAAACTATTTTGATCAAAACATTAAAAGACCATGCACAAACAGACGGACGGACGGAAGGACCGACCAGCGACTGACTGGCATTTGTATGTTGGATGTTTTAACGTCCCCACCAACACTGTATATGTCATTTTGGAGATAGATAGATAGACAGATAGATAGATAGATGCATTTACAGCAGGTAATCAATCCATAACAAGCAATTATCAATCAACTGGTTGGTATATGAATGTTGTTCAAACATTTCATATTAAACTGTTGAACAAAAAATGTCTGAATCTGAGAGATATTCAGATGATGATGATGATGATTTCGTGTTTAACGACGCGTCAACCCTCTTTGTGGGTCATAAGCGTCAAACGGTTAATGGTTAACGGCAATTAGAATTATGAGGATATTAAGAATAAAAAAGTTAGTTTGATATGTATAAAAAACTTAAACAGTTAAATCTTATGAAAAAGTCCAATTTCTTTTAAGAATAAAATAATATTTTCAAAAGGTACATCTTGAAACAATTGTTGTAAAGTGTCAGCTTTGAAGTATAAAGTACGGGACTGTGAAAAGTCTACACATTCAATAAAAATATGTTTCACAGTGAATGGCTGATCACAGCCTACACAGGAAGGCTGTTCATCACCATTTAAAATAAAAGAATGAGTAACTCTAGTATGGCCAATGCGCAGTCGTGTTAATACTACATCCTCTTTCCTGGAAAACTGTGGAGGAGAGCATTTAGTTCCAACGACAGGTTTAATGGCATGGAGTTTGTTATTTATTGCTAGGTCCCATTCGCCTTGCCATTCCGACAAGATGTATCTATTGATAAATGGTTTAAAATTATTAAATGGAATTTTAAAAACAGACGGATCAAGATTGAGCGATTCCTTTGCGTTCTTGTCAGCAAATTCATTGCCGACTATTCCAATATGGCTCGGAAGCCAACAAAACAAGATTTGGTGCGTTTTAGAAATTTCATGATGTTTTTCTATCAGTTTTTGTATTTGAGGATTTTTAGATAATCAATGGTCTAAAGCCTTAAGCACAGAAAGTGAATCAGAAAAATTAATTGTTTTTTGAAATAATGAAGAACTGATAAAATCTAAAGCTAGGTCTATTGCTTTGGCTTCAGCTGTAAAAATAGATGAACCATCTGGAAGGCGCATGGTTTTGTGCGTATCTTGAGAAACATACGCACAACCAACTTTTTCTCCTTCTTTGGAACCATCAGTATAGACTTGCTGGTAATCATCATAACGTGACTGCAATACCTGAAAGTTTTGTTTGAGTAGCATTGGATTTGATTCGGATTTTTACCATCATGTAAGTCAAACAGAATAGAAGGTTTTTTAATACACCAAGATGGAACTTCCGCCGTTTCATGTTTTTGAATATTTTTAAGCTCGATACCTGAATTTTCTAGCAGTGGTAAAATACGTAATCCAAAAGGTTTGATTGCTGTGGGTTTAGTTTCATACTTATCCACAAATTGAGGTGGAAATGAAATTTTGAATGCCGGGTTAGATGGATTAGCAGCAAGTCTAATAGCATACTGAAGAGAAAGTTTCTCTCTGCGCGAAGTTAAAGATGGTTCACCTGCTTCTACATAAAGGCTTAATACGGGAAAATACGAAAGGCTCCCATAGCCAGACGGAGGCCTTGGTGATGGATAGTATCCAGTGATTTTAAATAGGACTTTCTGGCAGAACCATAAACAACAGACCCATAATCTAATTTAGATCTTATTAAAGACCGGTAAAGATGTAATAAAGTATACCGATCTGCTCCCCAACTTGTATGGGCTAAAACTTTCAAAAGATTCAAAGCTTTTAAGCATTTTGCTTTAAGATATTTAATATGGGGAATAAAAGATAACTTTTGATCAAATATGACCCCAAGAAATTTGGCTTCTTCAACAACAGGAATTTGCGATCCGTATAAAAACAAGGAAGGATGTTCGTGTTTCTTCCGTAGCTTACAAAAATGAACACACTGCGTTTTCGACTTGGAGAACTTGAAACCATTTTTATCAGTCCATTCTTCTATTCGTTATAAATTTTGTTGCAACTTTCGTTCAATTGTTTTCATATTTTTTGAACGGTAACATATACAGAAATCGTCAACATACAAGGAACAATCAGTTTTGACGTCCAAACATTGTACAATATTGATGTTAAATAGCGTAGTTGAAAGAATACTAAAGTTTAGATTTCTTTTCTCCTGGTCCTTTTTGAAATTTCTAAAAGTGTCAGAATAATTACGCGATGATGAATTTCTCAAGAATGTGCTCCCAAGAGTATCTGAAATATCTTTTTTTGTTGAAGCTATTGTGTCAAATTCAATATTTAAATGTGTAAAACTAGAGGACTTTGTTTTTCCTGAAATTTTTCGTACCATATCCCAAACCTTTTTAATGGGGGTTTTGTAGTTCAATTTGGAGACATATTCTCTCCATGACTTTCGTTTGGAAGCTCGGATTGTTCGCCGAGCTTTAGCTCTAAAAACTTTTACGTCGTTTAGCTTTTCTGAAGAGGGACTTTTGCAGAACTTATTTAGAGCCTGTTTACGCTTTTTAATAGCTTCTTTACAGTCATTATTATACCAAGGCTTGCTTTTCTTAGTATTTGTGGAGGTCTTTGGAATGCATTGCTCTGATATATTAATAAGTGTATCTGTGAAATCAGAAACAAAGTCAGATGATTCATTTAAGTGATCAACTGATAACTCTTCTTCACATAAATTATGGAATAATTCCCAGTCGGCTTTTTTCATTTTCCATTTCTGGTTACAGTCTTCATCTGGTTCGTTTACGCTCTCTATTATAACAGGGAAGTGATCACTTCCGCACTGATCATCATGAACAGACCAGTCATAGTCCAAGAAGAGAGATGGGTGACACAAAGAGAGATCTAAAGAAGACAAATGACCTGTCGCAGGGTGAAGGTAAGTATAAGATTTATCATTCATCAAGCAAAGATCGTTCTTTGCAATAAAATCTTCGACAAGTGCTACTCTGTTATTGACATCTTTACAGCCCCATAGAATATTGTGACCATTGAAGTCGCCAACTAAAAGATATGGCGATGGAAGTTGACTTAGCAATGAGTCAAGACGTTCGGGCTTTATATTAGCCGAAACTACGTAGTATGACCCATCTTCTTTCTTATGAATTTTTTCATTGCTCTTAAAGGAACTCATTTTTGATTATTATTTCCCTTCACTGCAGCTGGTGTTGTGCCGTGTGGCGGCCGTAAAACGTCTCCCCGTACATCAACCATAGTGCAGTTTATATTTTACTTTTGGTCCTTGGAGATCAGCGTGAATATTCTGAGAAATCAGAAATAAATTATTGGTTTAGACTCATATTTTTGACAGGTTTTTAATTATTTGGACCCCATTTTGATTTATATCAGTCATTGAATAGACTGCCTATTCGAAAATCGCAAAATTGAAGTATGTTTCCTCTTGCTTTCTTTGCCAGATCATTACAGGGTCACTGATGAGGCTTTATTAGCCGAAACTACGTAGTATGACCCATCTTCTTTCTTATGAATTTTTTCATTGCTCTTAAAGGAACTCATTTTTGATTATTATTTAAAGAAAATGAGGGTGGGATATATAGAGAGCAAATTGTAGTTTCTTTATCCAGAGAAACCGATACTGCTACAGCTTGTAGGTATGTTTTTAATTTGATCTCTCTTTTTGGTAAACATGATTTAACAAAAATTGAGCTGCCACCAGATGGTTTGTTACCATCAGAATAGATATAGTTGTATGTATTGAAACCCCTGACATCTATGTTGTCATCAGTTTTTAAAAAAGTTTCTTGCAAACAAAACACCGATGGGGTTAGTAGCGAAATAAGTAATAAGAGTTCATTATAATCCGATTTAAGACCTCGACAATTCCATTGTATTATTTTGTGTTTTAAATCCATTTTAAGGAGAGATATTTAAAGACTAGAAACCATTATGGAGGTGCAATTGGTGATATAGATCTGCTACCACCAGCTCTTGGTGTGGCAGACCTCGATCTGTTATTGCCACTTGGTGATGATGGAGTTTCAGTCAACTCCATATCACTGTCACTCAAAGATCCGAATCTGTTCTGAAATTTTATATTGTCTCTTTCCATTTTACGTTGTCTGTCTGTCTGTTTTTGAGACAATTGGTGATGTTTTTTATTCGGATCTTCCGATCCCTTATTAGTTCGACCTGAGTCGAGTTTCTCTTTTACGTGCGGCGCTGGCTTCGGTACGGTCGCTGTCGACCGATCAGAAGCAACCTGGATTGCGCCACTTGATAAACTGGTTGAACTTTGTGGTGCTGGAGTGGGTTTACTCCATGCACCAGATTTTTTCAGTTCAGCTATGTATGATTCAGCAGTCTGTGTTGCGGAGCTGGTACATTTTACAACAGCACCCTTTGTGATGCTGGCGAAACTGGTGGTTGGTGTTATGTATCGCTCTTCGACAATTTTCCGCGCTTCTGGGAATGTTATCCCCCTTTGGTATTTGACGGTGAGTATTTCTTTTTCTTTTTCCATGCCGGACAGTCTCGGGAGAAAACAGCATGTTTGCCATCACAATTTACGCATTTGGGTTCATTTTTGCAGTTGACGTGATTATCAACATGCTTTTCTTCACCACAATTAGGACAGAGTTTTTTCCTCTGACATCTGCTTTCGTGATGGCCAAACGCCTGACAAGAGTAACATCTAAGAGGGTTTGGGATGTATACCTCAACGTTAATGGAAAGATATGCTACTTTGATTTTCTTGGGTAGAATTAGAGATATTCAGATAACTTTGACATGACACTATTAACTCAAAGCCGTAATTATTCCTTGTATATAAGCAGAACAAATATTGTCATTGGTTATTATTTGTTTCAAAATGGCTAAGACTGCATTACCTTGTGACAGCTATATTTCTCGTTTAGAGAAATTCTGTGTTGGACATTTGAAAGTTCCTGGCGATATTAGATTCTTTGGAGTCGGTGGAATGAAGTTAGAAAATTATTTCCAAACTTTAGAAAGTGTCAAATTGTTTCATCCGGATGCCGTGTTTATCAACTTGGGCGGTAACAGTATTACTCCTGCAACTGGACCGAGCCAGCTTGCCAATGGGCATAGTTACAGAATTAAAGTTGAATGGTGTGAAGAATGTTTTTGTAGCCGAGATACAAGAGCGTGGAAGATTTAGACCTGATGAACTTGATAAAAGATGCTTTGATGCCCAAAGGACAAAGATAAATAAACTTCTAAGGAAGAAACTCGGAAACAACTTCATAGAGTTTCCATACATAAAGTGGGCCCCGTCAAGCGATTTTGGTACTTATCGCCTATGCGAGCAGCGAAGGTTCAGGCGAGCCTGCGCATCCGCGCAGTCTCGCCAGAACCTTCGCTGCTCGCTCATACAAGCAGTGAATGAAGAGGAACCTTCAGACAGAAAGCCATATCCCTGGCGCCTCTGAATGGCTGGTCATGCGCAGTTAAAATTTGTCATGGCGGAATGCTCGAAGACACAAATTCGCTTGGCGGGGCTCAAGTATCCTAGGGACTATACCACTGACTTTAATGACAGAGGGACACAGAAATTCTTTTACAATGTGCGTCGTGTTCTTTTTTCGTTCAAAAATGTGTAGCTTTTTCCCATTAACTCCATCAGGCCATCTATGTTGTTATAATGGAGTGGAATTTGATTTTTTTACTTTTCTTGGAAAACGAAAACACGCCTATACAAATACATTGCAATTTTAAAATCAAACGCTAAAATCAAACTATTAATTATCACTTTCAAAATTTGGATATAAAGTTCCAACGTCAGCACACTTTCAGTATTAGTGCTGACATCTTGATGCCTGCATGATGCCTGTTTTCTCACCAAAAAAAAAAAAAAAAAAAAAAAAAAAAACAAGAGGGCCCAATGGCCCTATATCGCTCACCTCTGTACCAGAAAATCATTAGTGAAGGAGACCACTTGACATTGCTACATACTAAATATCTAAGCTCAGGCAAAGCGGTGTCCATGCTTATAAACCCTTTTGGCAGGGCTTGAGATGTAATTTCATCTCAATGTCGGGTAAAAGTCCCACAAAATTGGAAGAGACATCTCCAATTGACCTATACAGTGTTGACAGGGATGCAAAACCTCAAATCAAACAAAATCTGTGCCTTATGGTTTTGGAAAAGAAGATCATTTTCCAGTTTAAGTCTATAGAAGCTAACGAGCCCTGGGGCTTGGCCAATTTTGACCCAAAGCGCATGGTTGGCAGGATTTATGTAGGCGACCATTTTGTGTTGCTATATACTAAATATCTAAGGTCTGTATTTCATGGTTTCAGAGAAGATGTTTGAAGCTTTTTTCCATTATAAGTTTGTTGGAGTTAAGGGGCCATAAGATTGGGCCAATTTGGACCCCAGGGGCATGATTGGCAGGATTCATGAAGGCGACCACTTGACATTGCTGCATGCTAAATACCTAAGCTCTGGGACTTATGGTTTCAGAGAAGAAGATTTTTTCCCCATTTCAAGTTTTTTTTTTGTGTGTGTGTGTGTTTTTTTTTCATTATAAGGGCCCTGTGGTTTCAGAGAAGAAGATTTTTGAAGTTTTTCCAATTGTAAGTCTATGGAAGCTAAAGAGCCCTGGGTGTGGCCAATTTGGATCCCAGGGGCATAACTGGCAGGATTTATGTAGGTGGCCACTTGACATTGCTACATACTAAAAATCTAAGCTCTGGGCCTAATGGTTTCATAGAAGATTTTTTTTCCATTATAAGTCTATTGGAGGTGATGAGCTCGGGCGTGGCCAATTTTGACCCCCAGAAGAGCCCTGGGTGTGGCCAATTTGGATCCCAGGGGCATAACTGGCAGGATTTATGTAGGTGGCCACTTGACATTGCTACATACTAAAAATCTAAGCTCTGGGCCTAATGGTTTCATAGAAGATTTTTTTTCCATTATAAGTCTATTGGAGGTGATGAGCTCGGGCGTGGCCAATTTTGACCCCCAGGGGCAGGGTTAGCAGGATTTGTGTAGCTGGCTATTTTATGTTGCTAGACACTAAATATCTAAGTTCTGTGCTTCACAGTTTCTGAGAAGAAGATTTTTGAAGCTTTTTTTCCATTATGAGTCTATGGGAGCTAAGGGGCCCCGGGGCGTGGCCCATTTGGACCCCAGGGGCATGATTAGCAGGAAATATGTAGGCGATCACTTGCCGTTGCTACTTGCTAAATATCTAAGCTCTGGGCCCTGTGGTTTCAGAGAAGAAGATTTTTGAAGCTTTTTTCCATTAAGAGTCTATGGGAGCTAAGGGGGTCCTAGGGTGTGGCCCATTTGGGCCCCAGGGGCATGATTGGCAGGATTTATATAGGTGACACCTTGTCATTGCCACATGCTATATATCTAAGCTCTTGGCACTGTGGTTTCAGAGAAGAAGATTTTTGAAGCTTTTTTCCATTATGAGTCCATGGGAGCTAAGGGGCCCCGGGCCATGGCCCATTTGGACCCCATGGGCACGATTGGCAGGATTTATGTAGGTGACCACTTGGCATTGCTACATGCTAAATATCTAAGCTCTGGGCCCTGTGGTTTTAGAGAAGAAGATTTTTGAAGCTTTTTTCCATTATGAGTCTATGGGAGCTAAGGGGCCCCGGGGCGTGGCCCATTTGGAGCTAAGGGGCCCCGGGGCGTGGCCCATTTGGAGCTAAGGGGCCCCGGGGCGTGGCCCATTTGGAGCTTAGGGGCCCCGGGGCGTGGCCCATTTGGAGCTAAGGGGCCCCGGGGCGTGGCCCATTTTGGCCCCAGGGGCATGATTGGCAGGATTTATGTAGGTGACCACTTGCCATTGCTACATGCTAAATATCTAAGCTCTGGGCCCTGTGGTTTCAGAGAAGAAGATTTTTGAAGCTTTTTTTCATTATGAGTCTAAAGGAGCTAAGGGGCCCCGGGGCGTGGCCCGTTTGGACCCCAGGGGCATGATTGGCAGGAATTATGTAGGTGACAACTTGCTGTTGCCACGTGCTAAATATCTAAGCTCTGGGCCCTGTGGTTTCAGAGAAGAAGATTTTTGAAGCTTTTTTCCATTATGAGTCTATGGGAGCAAAGGGGCCACAGGGTGTGGCCCATTTGGAACCCAGGGGCATGATTGGCGGGAATTATGTATGTGACCGATTGCCGTTGCTACACGCAAAATATCTAAGCTCTGGGCCCTGTGGTTTCAGAGAAGAAGATTTTTGAAGCTTTTTTTTTCATTATGAGTCTATAGGAGCTAAGGGGCCCCGGGGGTGGCCCATTTGGACCCAAGGGGCATGATTGGCAGGATTTATGTAGGTGACCACTTGCCATTGCTACATGCTAAATATCTCTGCTCTGGGCCCTGTGGTTTCAGAGAAGAAGCTGTTTGAACCTTTTTTTTCCATTATGAGTCTATAGGAGCTAATGATGATGATGATTTCGTGTTTAACGACGCGTCAACCCTCTTTGTGGGTCATAAGCGTCAAACGGTTAATGGTTAAACGGCATGAATAATTATGATGATATTAAAAGTAAAAAGTCAGAATGATGACGTATAAAAATCTGAAACAGTTAAATCTTATGAAAAAGTCCAATTTCTTTTAAGAATAAAATAATATTATCAACAGGTACATCTCGAAACAGTTGTTACAAAGTGTCAGCTTTGAAATATAAAATACGTGAGGGTGAAAAGTCAACACAGTCAATTAAGATATGTTTCACAGTGAATGGCTGATCACAACCTACACAAGAAGGCTGATCATCACCATTAAAAATATAAGAATGAGTAACTCTAGTATGGCCGATGCGCAGTCGTGTTAATACTACGTCCTCTTTTCTGGAAAACTGTGGAGGAGAGCATTTTGTACTAACGACAGGTTTAATGGCATGGAGTTTGTTATTTATTGCACGGTCCCATTCGCCTTGCCATTCCGACAAGATGTATCTATTGATAAATGGTTTAAAATTATTAAAAGGAATTTTAAAAACAGATGGATCAAGATTGAGCGATTCCTTTGCTTTCTTGTCAGCATATTCATTGCCGACAATGCCAATATGGCTCGGAAGCCAACAAAACAAGATTTGGTGTGTTTTAGAAATTTCATGATGTTTTTCGATCAATTTTTGAATTTGAGGATTTTTAGATGATGAATGGTCTAAAGCCTTAAGCACAGAAAGTGAATCAGAAAATATAATTGCTTTTTGAATTGTTGAAGAACTGATAAAATCTAAAGCTAGGTCTATTGCTTTGGCTTCAGCTGTAAAAATAGATGAACCATCTGGAAGGCGCATGGTTTTGTGCGTATCTTTAGAAACATACGCACAACCAACTTTATCTCCTTCTTTGGAACCATCAGTATAGACTTGCTGGTAATCATCGTAACGTGATTGCAGTACCTGAAAGTTTTGTTTGAGAAGTATCGGATTTGATTCGGATTTTTTGCCATCATGTAAGTCGAACAGAATAGAAGGTTTTTTAATACACCAAGATGGAACTTCGGCGGTTTCATGTTTTTGAATATTTTTAAGGTCGATACCTGAATTTTCCAGCAGTGGTAAAATACGTAATCCAAAAGGTTTAATTGCTGTGGGTTTAGTTTCATACCTATCTACAAATTGAGGTCGAAATGTAATTTTGGATGCCGGGTTAGATGGATTTGCAGCAAGTCTAATAGCATACTGAAGAGAAAGTTTCTCTCTGCGCGAGGTTAAAGATGGTTCACCTGCTTCTACATAAAGGCTTAATACGGGAGAAGTACGGAAGGCTCCCATGGCCAGACGAAGGCCTTGGTGATGGATAGTATCCAAGGATTTTAAATAGGACTTTCTGGCAGAACCATAAACAACAGACCCATAATCTAATTTAGATCTTATTAAAGACCGGTAAAGATGTAATAAAGTATACCGATCTGCTCCCCAACTTGTATGAGCTAAAACTTTCAAAAGATTCGAAGCTTTTAAGCATTTCGCTTTAAGATATTTAATATGGGGAATAAAAGATAACTTTTGATCAAATATGACCCCAAGAAATTTGGCTTCTTCAACAACAGGAATTTGTGATCCGTATAAAAACAGGGAAGAATGTTCGTGTTTCTTCCGTAGTTTACAAAAATGAACACACTGCGTTTTCGACTTGGAGAACTTGAAACCATTTTTATCAGTCCATTCTTCTATTCTTTTTAAATTTTGTTGTAACTTTCGTTCAATTGTTTTCATATTTTTTGAACGGTAACATATACAAAAATCATCAACATACAATGAACAATCAGTTTTGTCGTCCAAACATTGTACAATATTGTTTATTTTGATGTTAAATAGCGTAGTTGAAAGAATACTACCCTGTGGGACACCCTGTTCTTGATCATAGAAATCTGACACGGTAGACCCCACACGCACCTGAAACATGCGCTCCCGTAAAAAGCTTTCAATAAAACTGGTAAGTTTTCCTCTTAAGCCAATGTTATGTAGATCTTTCAATATTCCATAACGCCATGTTGTATCATATGCTTTCTCCAAGTCGAAAAAGACAGCTACTACGTGTTCTTTGTTAATAAAAGCATCTCGTATAAATGTTTCTAGTCTTATTAAATTGTCATTGGTACTACGTTCCGAACGAAAGCCCGATTGATATTCTGAAATGAGGTTGTTGGACTCTAAGTACCAGACTAATCTCTTGTTTATCATTCTCTCCAATGTTTTACACAAACAACTTGTCAAAGCTATCGGACGATAATTTGTAGGTTCTGCATGATCTTTCCCTGGTTTCGGAATTGGTACAACTGTAGCTACACGCCAGCTCTCAGGACAGACCCCCGTTTCCCAAATATTATTAAAGATATCTAAAAGTGTTGTAAGAGAACTTTTTGGCAGATGCTTAAGCATCTGATAATGAATTTCATCGGGGCCGGTTGCCGTATCATGTGATTTTTCAATGGCTTCAACGAGTTCGGATAAGTTAAAATGTTTGTTGTATTCTTCGTGATTAAGTGATTTAAAGTTTAGATTTCTTTTCTCTTGGTCCTTTTTGAAATTTCTAAAAGTGTCAGAATAATTACGCGATGATGAATTTCTCAAGAATGTGTGCCCAAGAGTATCTGAAATATCTTTTTTGTTGAAGCTATTGTGTCAAATTCAGTATTTAAATGTGTAAAACTAGAAGACTTTGTTTTTCCTGAAATTTTTCGTACCATATCCCAAACCTTTTTAATGGGGGTTTTATAGTTCAATTTGGAGACATATTCTCTCCATGACTTTCGTTTGGAAGCTCGGATTGTTCGCCGAGCTTTAGCTCTAAAAACTTTTACGTCGTTGAGCTTTTCTGAAGTGGGATTTTTGCAGAACTTATTTAGAGCCTGTTTACGCTTTTTAATAGCTTCTTTACAGTCATTATTAAACCAAGGCTTGCTTTTCTTAGTATTTGTGGAGGTCTTTGGAATGCATTGTTCTGATATGTTAATAAGTGTATCTGTGAAATCAGAAACAATGTCGGATGATTCATTAAAATGATCAATTGATAACTCTTCTTCACATAAATTATGGAATAATTCCCAGTCGGCTTTATTCATTTTCCATTTCTGGTTACAGTCCTCATCTGGTTCGTTTACACTCTCAATTATAACGGGGAAGTGATCACTTCCGCACTGATCATCATGAACAGACCAGTCATAGTCCAAGAAGAGAGATGGGTGACACAAAGAGAGATCCAAAGAAGACAAATGACCTGTCGCTGGGTGAAGGTAAGTATAAGATTTATCATTCATCAAGCAAAGATCGCTCTTTGCAATAAAATCTTCAACAAGTGCTCCTCTGTTATTGATATCTTTACAGCCCCATAGAATATTGTGACCATTGAAGTCGCCAACTAAAAGATATGGCGATGGAAGTTGACTCAGCAATGAGTCAAGATGTTCGGGCTTTAAAGAAAATGAGGGTGGAATATATAAAGAGCAAATTGTAGTTTCTTTATCCATAGAAACCGATACTGCTACAGCTTGTAGGTCTGTTTTTAATTTGATCTCTCTTTGTGGTAAACATGATTTAACAAGAATTGAACTGCCACCAGATGGTTTTCTTACCATCAGAATAGATATAGTTGTATGTATTGAAACCCCTGACATCAATGTTGTCATCAGTTTTTAAAAAAGTTTCTTGTAAACAAAAAACCGATGGGTTTAATAACGAAATAAGTAATAAGAGTTCATTATAATTTGGTTTAAGACCTCGACAATTCCATTGTATTATTTTGTGTTTAAATCCATTTTATGAAGAGATTAAGACTAGAAACTATATTGGAGCTGCAATTGGTGATATAGATCTGCTACCACCAGCTCGTGGTGTTGCAGACCTTGATCTGTTATTGCTACTTGGTGATGATGGAGCTTCAAACTCCATATCACTGTCACTCAAAGATCCGAATCTGTTCTGAAATTTTATATTGTCTCTTTCCATTTTACGTTGTCTGTCTGTTTGTTTTAGAGACAATTGCTTTTTCGGATCTTCCGATCCCTTATTAGTTCGACCTGGGTCGAGTTTCTCTTTTACATGCGGCGCTGGCTTCGGTACGGTCGCTGTCGACCGATCCGCAGCAACCTGGATTGCGCCATTTGATAAATTGGTTGAACTTTGTGGTGCTGGAGTGGATTTGCTCCATGCACCGGATTTCTTTAATTCAGCTATGCATGATTCAACAGTCTGCGTTGCGGAGCTTGAAACTTGTTTACCAGCACCCTTTGTGATGCTGGTGTAACTGGTGGTTGGTGTTGTGTATCGCTCGTCAACAATTTTCCGCGCTTCTGGGAATGTCATCCCCCTTTGGTATTTGACAGTAAGTATTTCTTTTTCTTTTTGCCATGCCGGACAATCTCGAGAGAAAACAGCATGCTTGCCACCACAATTTACACATTTGGCCTCATTTTTACAGTTTTGATGATTATCGACATGTTTTTCTTCACCACAATTTGGACAGAGTTTTTTCTTTTGACATCTGCTTTCGTGGTGGCCAAAAACCTGACACGAGTAACATCTAAGAGGGTTTGGTATATAAACATCCACGTTAACTGAAAGATATGCTACTTTGATTTTCTTGGGTAAAACTGGTGTATTAAAAGTCAACACGTAAGTACCCGTTGGTTTCAATACACCACCTCTACGAACTTGGATGTTACGTACACCAATGACGCCTTCCGATCTCAAGCTCTCAACTATCTCTGCATCGCTGCAAGGACGGAGCTCTGGGCTGCGGATAACACCTTTGCATGAGTTAAGTGTATTATGCAGAGATACTTTGACCTTGAGATCGAAGAGCTTTGTGGTACCAAGCAGGCTTTTTACCTGCTGTTCTCTCTCGACTTCTAGTAAAAGGTCACCTGACTTAAGCTTTTTAATGCTTTTGGGATGTCTGGCAATGGAAATGATGCTCTTTTCAATCACAAATGGTGATAAACTTGACACAGTGCGTGTATCTTCACATGAAGACATTACCAAGAAGCGTGGAAAATTAAGTTGCTTTGGTGCTGCAGACTGCTGGCTTGACTGTTGACTAGACTGCTGACTGGGTTCATCCGTTTCGGATGATTCCTCGTCTTTTTTACGTTTAGGTGCGTTGCGGTTAGGTGCGTGGTTGCGGTTATGTTTGTTTTTAGGAGCCATAAGAAAAAAATCCTAGTTTCGTCCCAAGTGCTCTCCGTCCTCCACGGAGCCCTACAAGGGAACACCATAATGGAGTGGTTATCCAACTCGCAGGTGTTAGAGATACACGTGAGATATACTCGTATAAACAAAATGCCTACACGATTGATCCGTTTAGCCACCGCCTTCTAGAGATAAAAAGACAGAAAAGGGTAAGGTAAATGGGCATATGGTTGGTATCAGGAAAGATACAAAAAGAGTTGAAGAGAAAGCAAAGCGGTATCTCTAGGGCTCGGCGTGACCAGCCGATTGACCGTGCCGGACCGCACGGCCACCCGTCTACACCGAAAAGCCAGGCCAAAGAGGCGTGTTGGGTACCTGAAGCATCGCCACCTCAGGTAACCCTCAACCTCCAGGATCCCTTCTTCCGGCTTACAGGACGCCACCCACGGCAAACGGGTGGTACTTCCTTTAGCTCTTCCCAGTGGGCACAGAGACCACAGCGGCAATGTGCCCAGTGGGAATTGAGCCCCCAGGGCCACGGCAAGGCAGGAAGTCTAATACCTGGGGGCTATAGGAGCTAAGGGGCCAGGGGCGTGGCCCCTTTGGACTCCAGGGGCATGATTGGCAGGAATTATGTAGGTGACCACTTGCCGTTGCTACATGCTAAATTTCTAAGCTCTTGGCTCTGTGGTTTCAGAGAAGAAGATGTTTGAAGCTTTTTTTCCATTATGAGTCTATGGGAGCGAAGGGGCCTTGGGGCGTGGCCCATTTGGACCCCAGGGGCATGATTGGCAGGAATTATGAAGGTGACCACTTGCCGTTGCTACATGCTAAATACCTAAGCTCTGGGCCCTGCGGTTTCAGAGAAGAAGATTTTTGAAGCTTTTTTCCATTATGAGTCTATGGGAGCGAAGGGGGGCCCCGGGGCGTGGCCCATTTTGAACCCAGGGGCATGATTGGCAGGAATTATGTAGGTGACCACTTGCCGTTGCTACATGCTAAATATCTTAGTTCTGAACCCTGTGGTTTCAGAGAAGAAGATTTTTGAAGCTTTTTTTTCCCATTATGAGTCTATAGGAGTTAAGGGGCCCCAGTGGTTTCAGAGAAGAAAAATTAATGATGATGATTTGATGATGATTTAGTGTTTAACGACGCGTCAACCCTCTTTGTGGGTCATAAGCGTCAAGCGGTTAATGGTCAAATGGCATGTAGAATTACGAGGATACCAAAAGCAAAAAAGTAAGTATGATATGTATAAAAATCTGAAACAGTTAAATCTTATGGAAAAGTCCAATATATTTTAAGAATAAAATAATATTATCAACAGGTACATCTTGAAACAATTGTTGCAAAGTGTCAGCTTTGAAGTAATATGAAATAAAGGCACTGCCTTTTGAGCAAACACATTCATTTACACCCCTTATGTAGTTATAATAGCTATTGGTCTCTGATGCTAGAGACCCCCGGTTCGATTCCCGGCAGCGACAAGAAGGATCATTGTGTCTCTGTCTATTCGACACCCCTGAGTGTTTGTGAAAAGTTTTAAATGCTTGGCCAGACGAGAAGCGCTTTCCTCCAAACCAAGAAGCTCCGGTAAATGCTTCGGTAAATGTCCCGGTAACTCGTGGGTCCAATCGCGGGGCTGGATTTTATCGGCTAACCTTTTCGGCTCAGTGCGGTACGTTGCATTTACGTGCCGTAGTTTCGAAACTTTCCCGCAACCAAACTTCACGGTCTCTCGAAGGTAGAAATCCACAGGAAGCCCAATAATACTATTCCCAGGGTAATAATTTACCCGAGTAATAATTTGTGAAAAATTGTATTGCTTGCCCAGATGAGAAGCGCTTTCCATCCTAACAAGAATCTCAGGTAAATGCTTCGGTAAATGCTCCAGTAACTCGTTGGTCCAAGCGCGGTGCTTGGTTTTAACCGGCCCAGTGCGATACGTTTCAATTCATTTAAACGCGCGACGTAGTTTCGAAAGTTTTCCGCGATAAAACTTCAGCTTTTGATGGAATGGTCTTCGAAAAGAGCTTTTTTAAAAATTATTTAAACGCTTTTTGTGTTCCTTTTGTGATGGGACTTGACTCCTTTTGGTTTTAAGAAGCAATTTTTGGATGTGAATACAATGCTCATGAACTCTGTAAAGATGGCGGATTATCGCGAGAAATTGAACGAGATTCCAGGCGAGATTTGGGTGCCTAAGTATGTTGTTCCAGCCTCTCTACAGTAAAGCAAACACTTCGTGTGTTTGCTATAAGTCACGGGACTGTGAAAAGTCTACACATTCAATTAAGATATGTTTAACAGTGAATGGCTGATCACATCCTACACAGAAGGCTGATCATCACCATTCAAAATATAAGAATGAGTAACTCTAGTATGGCCAATGCGCATTCGCGTTAATACTACATCCTCTTTCCTGGAAAATTGTGGAGGAGAGCATTTTGTTTCAACGACAGGTTTAATGGCATGGAGTTTTTTATTTATTTCATGGTCCCATGCATCTTGCCATTCCGACAAGATGTATCTGTTGATAAATGGTTTAAAATTATTAAAAAGGAATTTTAAAAACAAACGGATCAAGATTGAGCGATTCCTTTGCTTTCTCGTCAGCATATTCATTGCCCACAATGCCAATATGGCTCGGAAGCCAACAAAACAAGATTTGGTGCGTTTCAGAAATTTCATGATGTTTTTCGATCAATTTTTGTATTTGAGGATTTTTAGATGATGAATGGTCTAAAGCCTTACGCACAGAAAGTGAATCAGAAAATATAATTGCTTTTTGAATTGTTGAGGAACTGACACAATCTAAAGCAAGGTCTATTGCCTTGGCTTCAGCCGTAAAAATAGATGATCCATCTGGAAGGCGCATGGTTTGGTGCGTATCTTTAGAAACATACGCACAACCAACTTTATCTCCTTCTTTGGAACCATCAGTATAGACTTGCTGGTAATCATCGTAACGTGACTGCAGTACCTGGAAGTTTTGTTTGAGAAGTATCGGATTTGGTTCGGACTTTTTGCCATCGTGTAAGTCGAACAGAATAGAAGGTTGTTTAATACACCAAGATGGAACTTCGAAGGTTTCATGTTTTTGAATATTTTTAATGTCGATACCTGAATTTTCCAGCAGTGGTAAAATACGTATTCCAAAAGGTTTGATTGCTGTGGGTTTAGTTTCATACTTATCAACAAATTTAGGTGGAAATGCAATTTTGGATGCCGGGTTAGATGGATTTGCAGCAAGTCTAATAGCATAGTGAAGAGAAAGTTTCTCTCTGCGCGAGGTTAAAGATGGTTCACCTGCTTCTACATAAAGGCTTAATACGGGAGAAGTACGGAAGGCTCCCATGGCCAGACGAAGGCCTTGGTGATGGATAGTATCCAAGGATTTTAAATAGGACTTTCTGGCAGAACCATAAACAACAGACCCATAATCTAATTTAGATCTTATTAAAGATCGGTAAAGATGTAATAAAGTATACCGATCTGCTCCCCAACTGGTATGAGCTAAAACTTTCAAAAGATTCAAAGCTTTTAAGCATTTCGCTTTAAGATATTTAATATGGGGAATAAAAGATAACTTTTTATCAAATATGACCCCAAGAAATTTGGCTTCTTCAACAACAGGTATTTGTGATCCGTATAAAACAGGGATGTTCGTGTTTCTTCCGTAGTTTACAAAAATGAACACACTGCGTTTTCGACTTGGAGAACTTGAAACCATTTTTATCTGTCCATTCTTCTATTCTTTTTAAATTTTGTTGTAACTTTCGTTCAACTGTTTTCATATTTTTTGAACGGTAACATATACAAAAATCATCAACATGCAATGAGCAATCAGTTTTGTCGTCCAAACATTGTACAATATTGTTTATTTTGATGTTAAATAGCGTAGTTAAAAGAATACTACCCTGTGGGACACCCTGTTCTTGATCATAGAAATCTGACACGGTAGACCCCACACGCACCTGAAACATGCGCTCCCGTAAAAAGCTTTCAATGAAAGAGGGAAGTTTTCCTCTTAAGCCAATGTTATATCATATGCTTTCTCCAAGTCGAAAAAGACAGCTACTACGTGTTCTTTGTTAATAAAAGCATCTCGTATAAATGTTTCTAGTCTTATTAAATTGTCATTGGTACTACGTTCCGAACGAAAACCCGATTGATATTCTGAAATGAGGTTGTTGGACTCTAAGTACCAGACTAATCTCTTGTTTATCATTCTCTCCAATGTTTTACACAAACAACTTGTCAAAGCTATCGGACGATAATTTGTAGGTTCTGCATGATCTTTCCCTGGTTTCGGAATTGGTACAACTGTAGCTACACGCCAGCTCTCAGGACAGACCCCCGTTTCCCAAATATTATTAAAGATATCTAAAAGTGTTGTATTGTTTGTTTGTTTGATTTGAGGTTTAACCTCCCCGTCAACACTGTAAAGGTCATTTTGGAGACGTTGCTTCCAATTTTGTGGGACTTTTACCCGACATTGAGATGAAATGACATCTCAAGCCCTGTCGCCCAATGCAACCAATAGGGTTTATTAGCATGGACGGTCCACCTCGCACCGCGGTTCCTGGACAGGCTTAGATCCCCTAAGCGGTTTACCAGTACTAGTGTTGGGCTGGATTCAGCTCTGCGTGGAAGCATCATGCAGCCCATATATTTCTTCAAGCCCCTATAGGCGGGGGCCGCTAAAAGTGTTGTAAGAGAACTTTTTGGCAGATGCTTAAGCATCTGATAATGAATTTCATCGGGGCCGTTTGCCGTATCATGTGATTTTTCAATGGCTTCAACGAGTTCGGATAAGTTAAAAGGTTTGTTGTATTCTTCGTGATTAAGAGATTTAAAGTTTAGATTTCTTTTCTCTTGGTCCTTTTTGAAATTTCTAAAAGAGTGTCCGAATAATTACGCGATGATGAATTTCTCAAGAATGTGCTCCCAAGTGTATCTGAAATATCTTTTTTTGTTGAAGCTATTGTGTCAAATTCAGTATTTAAATGTGTAAAACTAGAGGACTTTGTTTTTCCTGAATTTTTTCGTACCATATCCCAAGTAGAAGTAAAACAAAGATCAGGAATTGATACAATTAACTTACTCCACCCATTAAAGACACCAAACGGAAAGAAATACAAACATTAAGCGACCAGACCATAATGGAAACCTAAACAAAGGAAGGCAAGGCCATAAGGACAGTTACTTTCCCACAAAATGGCCATATGGCCATCCAAAACCAAAAGACACAAGTGATACACACAGTAAGTAACAAACAACAACATAAATAAATCGCCACAGAAGAGCCGCCTTGGAACGGTCAGTGGAAGATTTCCACTGGGGGGGGGGGGGGGGGGGCTTAAATCGATTTTACGTGGCCACAATCCTCGCCCTTACTTCCGTCGCGATTTAGACAAATAATTTGTTCAGTCCGTATGGAGGCCTCCTAACTCATCAGTGCAACATCTCCGTGAACACAAAAATCAAAGAACCACAGAGGTGAGACAACGGTGAGGACTCGACAGCAAGAAACCACTGAAATGCTGGAGCAAAAGAAAACCAACAGTTAGACTCCGATGAGCCCGACCAGAGACAGAGCATCAGGCACCAACCGACATTATCTCTCTAATTTTCAATAAGCCTTTACGTTGGAGCCGTCATAGAATCTGAGGCCTGACCCACCGGCGTGCAATTAAAGAGGGAAGCAAAGTTGCCAACCGTGATTGGGTTAACTACCAAACTACCAAACCTTTTTAATGGGGGTTTTGTAGTTCAATTTGGAGACGTATTCTCTCCATGACTTTCATTTGAAAGCTCGGATTGTTCGCCGAGCTTTAGCTCTTAAAACTTTTACGTCGTTTAGCTTTTCTGTTTGTTTGTTTGTATTGGAGTTTTACGGCCCAGTCAACACTATTTAGGTCATTTTTGAGCCGGTCAGTTTACCTATCAACACTTTCCTGGGCAGGCTTATACGTAAGCGGTTAACCAGTACATTGCAGATTCTTTCGCCAGAAACTGACAACTGCCCTTCTTGAATCAGCGGAAGGGAGAGAATGACCGTAGAAAAGATTTCATGATCAATCTCCACTGAAGTGGGACTTTTGCAGAACTAATTTAGAGCCTGTTTACGCTTTTTAATAGCTTCTTTACAGTCATTATTAAACCAAGGCTTGCTTTTCTTAGTATTTGTGGAGGCCTTTGGAATGCATTGTTCTGATATATTAATAAGTGTATCTGTGAAATCAGAAACAATGTCGGATGATTCATTAAATTATTCAAATGATAACTCTTCTTCACATAAATTGTGGAATAATTCCCAGTCTCCCCGTACATCAACCATAGTGCAGTTTATATTTTACTTTTGGTCCTTTGAGATCAGCGTGGATATTCTGAGAAATCAGAAATAAATTATTGGTTTAGACTCGTATTCTAGACAGGTTTTCAATTATTTGGACCCCGTTTTGATTTATATCAGTCTTTGAATCGACTGCCTATTCGAAATTCGCAAAATTGCAGTATGTTTCCTCTGGCTTTCTTTGCCGGATCATTACAGGGTCACTGATGAGGCTTTATTAGCCGAAACTACGTAGTATGACCCATCTTCTTTCTAATGAATGTTTTCATTGCTCTTAAAGGAACTTCTTTTTGATTTTTATTTGCCTTCACTGCAGCTGGTGTTGTGCCGTGTGGCGGCCGTAAAACGTCTCCCCGTACATCAACCATAGTGCAGTTTATATTTTACTTTTGGTCCTTTGAGATCAGCGTGGATATTCTGAGAAATCAGAAATAAATTATTGGTTTAGACTCGTATTCTAGACAGGTTTTTAATTATTTGGACCCCGTTTTGATTTATATCAGTCTTTGAATCGACTGCCTATTCGAAATTCGCAAAATTGCAGTATGTTTCCTCTGGCTTTCTTTGCCGGATCATTACAGGGTCACTGATGAGGCTTTATTAGCCGAAACAACGTAGCATGACCCATCTTCTTTCTTATGAATGTTTTCATTGCTCTTAAAGGAACTCCTTTTTGATTTTTATTATTCATTTTCCACTTCTGGTTACAGTCCTCAATTATAACAGGGAAGTGATCACTTCCGCACTGATCATCATGAACAGACCAGTCATAGTCTAAGAAGAGTGATTGGTGACACAAGGAGAGATCTAAAGAAGATAAATGACCTGTCGCAGGGTGAAGGTAAGTATAAGATTTATCATTCATTAAGCAAGATCGCTCTTTGCAATAAAATCCTCGACAAGTGCTCCTCTGTTATTGATATCTTTACAGCCCCAAAGAATATTGTGACCATTGAAGTGGCCAACTAAAAGATATGGCGATGGAAGTTGACCCAGCAATGAGTCAAGATGTTCGGGCTTTAAAGAAAATGAGGGTGGGATATATAGAGAGCAAATTGTAGTTTCTTTATCCAGAGAAACCGATACTGCTACAGCTTGTAGGTCTGTTTTTAATTTGATCTCTCTTTGTGGTAAACATGATTTAACGAAAATAGAACTGCCACCAGATGGTTTGTTGCCTTCAGAATAGATATAGTTATATGTATTGAAACGCCTGACATCTATGTTGTCATCAGTTTTTAAAAAAGTTTCTTGCAAACAAAAAACCGATGGGTTTAATAACGAAATAAGTAATAAGAGTTCGTTATAATTTGATTTAAGACCTCGACAATTCCATTGTATTATTTTGTGTTTAAAATCCATTTTATGAAGAGATTAAGACTAGAAACTATTTTGGAGCTGCAATTGGTGATATAGATCTGCTACCACCAGCTCGTGGTGTTGCTGACCTCGATCTCTTATTGCCATTTGGTGATGATGGAGTTTCAGCGAACTCCATATCACTATCACTCAAAGATCAGAATCTGTTCTGAAATTTAATATTGTCTCTTTCCATTTTACGTTGTCTGTCTGTCAGTTTTTGAGACAATTGATGTTTTTTGATCGGATCTTCCGATCCCTTATTAGTTCGACCTGAGTCGAGTTTCTCTTTTATGTGCGGCGCTGGCTTCGGTACGGTCGCTGTCGACCGATCCGAAGCAACCTGGATTGCGCCATTTGATAAATTGGTTGAACTTTGTGGTGCTGGAGTGGGTTTACTCCATGCACCAGATTTTTTTCAGTTCAGCTATGTATGATTCAGCAGTCTGTGTTGCGGAGCTGGTACATTTTACACCAGCACCCTTTGTGATGCTGGAGAAACTGGTGGATGGTGTTATGTATCGCTCTTCGACAATTTTCCGCGCTTCTGGGAATGTTATCCCCCTTTGGTATTTGACGGTGAGTATTTCTTTTTCTTTTTTCCACGCCGGACAGTCTCGGGAGAAAACAGCATGTTTGCCATCACAATTTACGCATTTGGGTTCAATTTTGCAGTTGAGGTGATTATCAACATGCTTTTCTTCACCACAATTAGGACAGAGTTTTTTTCTCTTACATCTGCTTTCGTGATGGCCAAAAGCCTGACAAGAGTAACATCTAAGAGGGTTTGGGATGTATACCTCTACGTTAATGGAAAGATATGCTACTTTGATTTTCTTGGGTAGAATTGGTGTACTAAAAGTCAACACATAAGTTGCTGTTGGCTTTAGTACACCATTTCTACGAACTTGAATGTTACGCACACCAACAACTCCCTGATCCTTCAAGTTATCGACTATCTCTTCATCTGAACAAGGACGCAGTTCTGGAATGCGAATCACTCCCTTAGATGAATTGAGCGTGTTATGTAACGAGACTTTAACTTTAAGATCAAAGAGTTTGTTGGTGTTTAGCAGGCTTCTTCAAAACTCGTAATAAATTATTAACGGCTAAACTCCTTAATCAGGGTTATCGGTACCATAAACTACGCAAAGCCTTTTCAAAATTTTATAGACGCCATTCTGATTTAATTTCAAAATTCAATATTGGACTTAAATCTCTTCTGCAACAAGGTCTATCGGAACCCGAATTTTATGGTGACTTAGTATATAAATTCAGAAAAAATATATAACCGCAATGACTTCAGCACCCAATTTCGTAAAATCATTCTTCGATATAAAAAGATTGGGTACAACATGGATATTATACGACAGACTGCATGCATGGTAGTTAACCCAATCACGGTTGGCAACTTTGCTTCCCTCTTTAATTGCACGCCGGTGGGTCAGCCTCAGATTCTATGACGGCTCCAACGTAAAGGCTTTTCATTTTTTATTTTTATTATTGAGAATTAGAGAGATAATGCTGGTTGGTGCCTGATGCTCTGTCTCTGGTCGGGATCATCGGAGTCTAACTGTTGGTTTTCTTTTGCTCCAGCATTCCAGTGGTTTCTTGCTGTCGAGTCCTCACCGTTGTCTCACCTCTGTGGTTCTTTGATTTTTGTGTTCACGGAGATGTTGCACTGATGAGTTAGGAGGCCTTCATGCGGACTGAACAAATTATTTGTCTAAATCGCGACGGAAGTAAGGGCGAGGATTGTGGCCACGTAAAATCGATTTAAGCCCCCCAGTGGAAATCTTCCACTGACCGTTCCAAGGCGGCTCTTCTGTGGCGATTTATTTATGTTGTTGTTTGTTACTTACTGTGTGTATCACTTGTGTCTTTTAATTTTGGATGGCCATATGGCCATTTTGTGGGAAAGTAACTGTCCTTGTGGCCTTCCTTTGTTTAGGTTTCCATTATGGTCTGGTCGCTTAATGTTTGTATTTCTTTCCGTTTGGTGTCTTTTATGGGTGTAGTAAGTTAATTGTATCAATTCCTGATCTTTGTTTTACTTCTTCTTTACCACTTGCTGTTTTCTCTCGACTTCCAAGAGAAGATCACCCGATTTGAGTTGTTTTATACTCTTAGGATGTCCGGCAATGGAGAGAATACTTTTCTCGATCACAAAGGGGGAAAGGCTTGACACAGTTCGTGTATCGTCAAGCGACGAGACGACCAAGAAACGCGGAACATTGTCACAGTTTGGTTCAGCAGACTGCTGACTCGATTGTTGACTTGACTGCTGACTGGATTTTTGACTGTGTTCATCCGATTCGGATGAATCCTCGTCTGTTTTACGTTTAGGTGCGTTGCGGTTAGGTGCGTGGTTGCGGTTATGTTTTTTCCATTACCCATAAGAAAAAATTCCTAGTTTCGTCCCAAGTGCTCTCCGCCCTCCGTGGAGCCCTACAAGGGAACACCATAATGGAGTGGTTATCCAACTCGCAGGTGTTAGAGATACACGTGAGATATACTCGTATAAACAAAATGCCTACACGATTGATCCGTTTAGCCACCGCCTTCTAGAGATAAAAAGACAGAAAAGGGTAAGGTAAATGGGCATATGGTTGGTATCAGGAAAGATGCAAAAAGAGTTGAAGAGAAAGCAAAGCGGTATCTCTAGGGCTCAGCGTGACCAGCCGATTGACCGTGCCGGACCGCACGGCCACCCGTCTACACCGAAAAGCCAGGCCAAAGAGGCGTGTTGGGCACCTGAAGCACCACCACCTCAGGTAACCCTCAACCTCCAGGTTCCCTTCTTCCGGCTTACAGGACGCCACCCACGGCAAACGGGTGGTACTTCCTTTAGCTCTTCCCAGTGGGCACAAAGACCACAGCGGCAATTGTTGATAATGATTTCGTGTTTCACGACGCGTCAACCCTCTTTGTGGGTCATAAGCGTCAAACGGTTAATGGTTAACGGCATTGAGAATTATGAGGATATTAAAAGTAAAAAATGTAGTTTGATATGTATAAAAATCTTAAGCAGTTAAATCTTATGAAAAAGTCCAATTTCTTTTAAGAATAAAATAATATTTTCAAAAGGTACATCTTGAAACAATTGTTGATGATGATGATGATTATTTCGTGTTTAACAACGCGTCAACTTGAAACAATTGTTGCAAAGTGTCAGCTTTGTAGTATAAGTTACGGGACTGTGAAAAATCTACACATTCAATTAAATTATGTTTCACAGTGAATGGCTGATCACAGCCTACGCAGGAAGGCTGTTCATCACCATTTAAAATATAAGAATGAGTAAGTCTAGTATGACCAATGCGCAGTCGTGTTAATACTACATCCTCTTTCCTTGAAAACTGTGGAGGAGAGCACCTTGTTCCAACGACAGATTTAATGGCATGGAGTTTGTTATTTATTGCACGGTCCCATTCGCCTTGCCATTCCGACAAGATATATCTGTTGATAAATGGTTTAAAATTATTAAAAGGAATTTTAAAAACAGACGGATCAAGATTGAGCGATTCCTTTGCTTTCTTGTCAGCAAACTCATTGCCGACAATGCCAATATGGCTCGGAAGCCAACAAAACAAGATTTGGTGCGTTTTAGAAATTTCATGATGTTTTTCTATCAGTTTTTGTATTTGAGGATTTTTAGATGATGAATGGTCTAAAGCCTTAAGCACAGAAAGTGAATCAGAAAATATAATTGCTTTTTGAAATGATGAAGAACTAATAAAATCTAAAGCTAGGTCTATTGCTTTGGCTTCGGCTGTAAAAATAGATGAACCATCTGGAAGGCGCAAGGTTTGGTGCGTATCTTGAGAAACATACGCATAACCAACTTTTTCTCCTTCTTTGGAACCATCAGTATAGACTTGCTGGTAATCATTATAACGTGACTGCAGTATCTGAAAGTTTTGTTTGAGTACCATTGAATTTGATTCGGATTTTTACCATCATGTAAGTCAAACAGAATAGAAGGTTTTTTGATCAACCAAGATTGAACTTCGGCGGTTTCATGTTTTTGAATATTTTTAAGGTCGATACCTGAATTTTCTAGCAGTGGTAAAATACGTAATCCAAAAGGTTTGATTGCTGTGGGTTTAAAATCAGAAATAAATTATTGGTTTAGACTCATATTCTAGACAGTTTTTTTAATTATTCGGACCCCATTTTGATTTATATGTCTTTGAATCGACTGCCTATTCGAAATTCGCAAAATTGCAGTATGTTTCCTCTGGCTTTCTTTGCCGGATCATTACAGGGTCACTGATGAGGCTTTATTAGCCGCAACTACGCAGTATGACCCATCTTCTTTCCAATGAATGTTTTCATTGCTCTTAAAGGATCTCATTTTTGATTTTTTATTAGTTTCATACTTATCCACAAATTGAGGTGGAAATGAAATTTTGGATGCCGGGTTAGATGGATTAGCAGCAAATAAAAATCAAAAATGAGTTCCTTTAAGAGCAATGAAAATATTCATAAGAAAGAAGATGGGTCATACTACGTAGTTTCGGCTAATAAAGCCTCATCAGTGACCCTGTAATGATCCGCAAGTCTAATAGCATACTGAAGAGAAAGTTTCTCTCTGCGCGAAGTTAAAGATGGTTCACCTGCTTCTACATAAAGGCTTAATATGGGAGAAGTACGGAACGCTCCCATCGCCAGACGAAGGCCTTGGTGATGGATAGTGTCCAATGATTTTAAATAGGACTTTCTGGCAGAACCATAAACAGACCCATAATCTAATTTAGATCTTATTAAAGACCGGTAAAGATGTAATAAAGTATACCGATCTGCTCCCCAACTTGTATGAGCTAAAACTTTCAAAAGATTCAAAGCTTTTAAGCATTTCGCTTTAAGATATTTAATATGGGGAATAAAAGATAACTTTTGATCAAATATGACCCCTAGAAATTTGGCTTCTTCAACAACAGGAATTTGTGATCCGTATAAAAACAAGGAAGGATGTTCGTGTTTCTTCCGTAGCTTACAAAAATGAACACACTGCGTTTTCGACTTGGAGAACTTGAAACCATTTTTATCAGTCCATTCTTCTATTCTTTTTAAATTTTGTTGTAACTTTCGTTCAATTGTTTTCATATTTTTTAACGGTAACATATACAAAAATCGTCATCATACAAGGAACAATCAGTTTTGTCGTCCAAACATTGTACGATATTGTTTATTTTGATGTTAAATAGTCTAGTTGAAAGAACACTACCCTGTGGGACACCCTGTAATCTGACACGGTAGACCCCACACGCACCTGAAACATGCGCTCCCCTAAAAAGCTTTCAATAAAACTGGGAAGTTTTCCTCTTAAACCAATGTTATGGAGATCTTCAATATTCCATAACGCCATGTTATATCGTATGCTTTCTCCAAGTCGAAAAAGACAGCTACTATGTGTTCTTTGTTAATAAAAGCATTTCGTATAAATGTTTCTAGTCTTATTAAATTGTCGTTGGTACTACGTTCCGAACGAAAACTCGATTGATATTCTGAAATGAGGATGTTGGACTCTAGTACCAGACTAATCTCTTGTTTATCATTCTCTCCAATGTTTTACACAGACAACTTGTCAAAGCTATCGGACGATAATTTGTAGGTTCTGCATGATCTTTCCTTAGTTTCGGAATTGGTACAACTGTAGCTACATGCCAGCTCTCAGGACAGACCCCCGTTTCCAAAATATCATTGATGATGATGATGATTTCGTGTTTAACGACGCGTCAACCCTCTTTGTGGGTCATAAGCGTCAAACGGTTAATGGTTAAACGGCATGAATAATTATGATGATATTAACAGTAAAAAGTCAGAATGATGACGTATAAAAATCTGAAACATTTAAATCTTATGAAAAAGTCCAATTTCTTTTAAGAATAAAATAATATTATCAACAGGTACATCTCGAAACAGTTGTTGCAAAGTGTCATCTTTTAAATATAAAATACCTGAGGATAAAAAGTCAACACAGTCAATTAAGATATGTTTCACAGTGAATGGCTGATCACAACCTACACAAGAAGGCTGATCATCACCATTAAAAATATAAGAATGAGTAACTCTAGTATGGCCAATGCGCAGTCGTGTTAATACTACGTCCTCTTTTCTGGAAAACTGTGGAGGAGAGCATTTTGTACTAACGACAGGGTTAATGGCATGGAGTTTGTTATTTATTGCACGGTCCCATTCGCCTTGCCATTCCGACAAGATGTATCTGTTGATAAATGGTTTAAAATTATTAAAGGGAATTTTAAAAACAGATGGATCAAGATTGAGCGATTCCTTTGCTTTCTTGTCAGCATATTCATTGCCGACAATGCCAATATGGCTCGGAAGCCAACAAAACAATATTTGGTGTGTTTTAGAAATTTCATGATGTTTTTCGATCAATTTTTGAATTTGAGGATTTTTAGATGATGAATGGTCTAAAGCCTTAAGCACAGAAAGTGAATCAGAAAATATAATTACTTTTTGAATTGTTGAAAACTGATAAAATCTAAAGCTAGGTCTATTGCTTTGGCTTCAGCTGTAAAAATAGATGAACCATCTGGAAGGCGCAAGGTTTGGTGCGTATCTTGAGAAACATACGCACAACCAACTTTATCTCCTTCTTTGGAACCATCAGTATAGACTTGCTGGTAATCATTGTAACGTGACTGCAGTACCTGAAAGTTTTGTTTGAGAAGATTCGGATTTTTTTCCATCATGTAAGTCGAACAGAATAGAAGGTTGTTTAATACACCAAGATGGAACTTCGGCCGTTTCATGTTTTTGAATATTTTTAAGGTCGATACCTGAATTTTCTAGCAGTGGTAAAATACGTAATTCAAAAGGTTTGATTGCTGTGGGTTTTGTTTCATACTTATCTACAAATTGAGGTGGAAATGAAATTTTTGATGCCGGGTTAGATGGATTTGCAGCAAGTCTAATAGCATACTGAAGAGAAAGTTTCTCTCTACGCGAAGTTAAAGATGGTTCACCTGCTTCTACATAAAGGCTTAATACGGGAGAAGTACGAAGGCTCCCATAGCCAGACGAAGGCCTTGGTGATGGATAGTATCCAAGGATTTTAAATAGGACTTTCTTCCAGAACCATAAACAACAGACCCATAATCTAATTTAGATCTTATTAAAGACCGGTAAAGATGTAATAAAGTATACCGATCTGCTCCCCAACTTGAATGAGCTAAAACTTTCAAAAGATTCAAAGCTTTTAAGCATTTCGCTTTAAGATATTTAATATGGGGTATACAAGATAACTTTTGGTCAAATATGACCCCAAGAAATTTGGCTTCTTCAACAACAGGAATTTGTGATCCGTATAAGAACAGGGAAGGATGGTCGTGTTTCTTCCGTAGCTTACAAAAATGAACACACTGCGTTTTCGACTTGGAGAACTTGAAACCATTTTTATCAGCCCATTCTTCTATTCGTTTTAAATTTTGTTGTAACTTTCGTTCAATTGTTTTCATGTTTTTTGAATGGTAACATATACAAAAATCATCAGCATACAATGAACAGTCTGTTTTGTCGTCCAAACATTGTACAATATTATTTATTTTGATGTTAAATAGTGTAGTTGAGAGAATACTACCCTGCGGGACACCCTGCTCTTGTGCATAGAGATCTGACAGGGTAGATCCCACGCGGACTTGAAATACACGCTCACCTAAGAAACTTTGAATAAAACTGGGAAGTTTTCCCCTCAAGCCGAGGTTATGGAGATCTCTCAATATTCCATAACGCCACGTGGTATCATATGCTTTCTCCAAGTCGAAAAAGAGAGGTACTACGTGTTCTTTGTTAATAAAAGCATCTCGTATAAATGTTTCTAGTCTTATTAAATTGTCGTTGGTACTACGTTCCGAACGAAAACCTGACTGATATTCTGAAATGAGGTTGTTGGACTCTAAGTACCAGACTAATCTCTTGTTTATCATTCTCTCCAATGTTTTACACAAACAACTTGTCAAAGCTATCGGTCGATAATTCGTAGGTTCTGCATGATCTTTCCCTGGTTTTGGAATTGGTACAACTGTAGCAAAACGCCAGCTCTCAGGACAGACCCCAGTTTCCCAAATATTATTAAATATATCTAAAAGTGTTGAAAGAGAACTTTTTGGCAGATGCTTAAGCATCTGATAATGAATTTCATCGGGGCCGGTTGCTGTATCGTGTGATTTTTCAATGGCTTCCACTAGTTCGGATAAGTTAAAAGGTTTGTTGTATTCTTCGTGATTGTGGGATTTGAAGTTAAGATTTTTTTTTACTCTTGGTCCTTTTGGAAATTTCTAAAAGTGTCAGAATAATTTCGCGGTGATGAATTGCTCAAAAATGTGCTACCAAGAGTATCTGAAATATCTTTTTTAGTAGAAGCTTTTGTGTCAAAACCAGTATTTAAATGAGTAAAACTAGGGGACTTTGTTTTTCCTGAAATTTTTCGTACCATATCCCAAACCTTTTTAATGGGGGTTTTGTAGTTCAATTTGGAGACATATTCTCTCCATGACTTTCGTTTGGAAGCTCGGATTGTTCGCCGAGCTTTAGATCTAAAAACTTTTACTTCGTTTAGCTTTTCTGAAGTGGGACTTTTGCAGAACTTATTTAGAGCCTGTTTGCGCTTTTGAAAAGCTTCTTTACAGTCATTATTAAACCAAGGCTTGCTTTTCTTAGTATTTATGGAGGTCTTTGGAATGCATTGTTCTGATATATTAAAAAGTGTATCTGTGAAATTAGAAAAAATGTCGGGTGATTCATTTAAGTGATCAACTGATAACTCTTTACATAAATTATGGAATAATTCCCAGTCGGCTTTATTCATTTTCCATTTCTGGTTACTGTCCTCATCTGGTTCGTTTACGCTCTCAATTATAACAGGGAAGTGATCACTTCAGCACTGATCATCATGAACAGACCAGTCATAGTCCAAGAAGAGAGATGGGTGAAACAAAGAGAGATCTAAAGAAGACAAATGACCTGTCGCAGGGTGAAGGTAAGTATAAGATTTATCATTCATCAAGCAAAGATCGCTTTTTGCAATAAAATCTTCGACGAGTGATGAGGCTTTATTAGCCGAAACTACGTAGTATGACCCATCTTCGTTCTTATGAATGTTTTCATTGCTCTTAAAGGAACTCATTTTTGATTTTTATTTGCCTTCACTGCTGCTGGTGTTGTGCCGTGTGGCGGCCGTAAAACGTCTCCCCGTACATCAACCATAGTGTAGTGTATATGTTACTTTTGGTCCTTTGAGGTCAGAGTGAATATTCTGAGAAATCAGAAATAAATTATTGGTGTAGACTCATATTCTAGACAGGTTTTGATTTAGATCAGTCTTTGAATCGACTGCCTATTCGAAATTCGCAAAATTGCAGTATGTTTCCTCTGGCTTTCTTTGCCGGATCATTACAGGGTCACTGATGAGGCTTTATTAGCCGAAACTACGAAGTATGACCCATCTTCGTTCTTATGAATGTTTTCATTGCTCTTAAAGGAACTCATTTTTGATTTTTATCTGTTATTGATATCTTTAAAGCCCCATAGAATATTGTGACCATTGAAGTCACCAACTAAAAGATATGGCGATGGAAGTTGACTCAGCAATGAGTCAAGGTGTTCGGGCTTTAAAGAAAATGAGGGCGGGATATATAGAGAGCGAATTGTAGTTTCTTTATCCAAAGAAACCGATACTGCTACAGCTTGTAGGTCTGTTTTTAATTTGATCTCTCCCCCAGGTATTAGACTTCCTGCCTTGCCGTGGCCCTGGGGGCTCAATTCCCACTGGGCACATTGCCGCTGTGGTCTCTGTGCCCACTGGGAAGAGCTAAAGGAAGTACCACCCGTTTGCCGTGGGTGGCGTCCTGTAAGCCGGAAGAAGGGATCCTGGAGGTTGAGGGTTACCTGAGGTGGCGGTGCTTCAGGTACCCAACACGCCTCTTTGGCCTGGCTTTTCGGTGTAGACGGGTGGCCGTGCGGTCCGGCACGGTCAATCGGCTGGTCACGCCGAGCCCTAGAGATACCGCTTTGCTTTCTCTTCAACTCTTTTTGTATCTTTCCTGATACCAACCATATGCCCATTTACCTTACCCTTTTCTGTCTTTTTATCTCTAGAAGGCGGTGGCTAAACGGATCAATCGTGTAGGCATTTTGTTTATGCGAGTATATCTCACGTGTATCTCTAACACCTGCGAGTTGGATAACCACTCCATTATGGTGTTCCCTTGTAGGGCTCCACGGAGGGCGGAGAGCACTTGGGACGAAACTAGAATTTTTTCCTTATGCCTCATGGAAAAAAAACATAACCGCAACGCAGCTAAACGTAAAAAAGACGAGGATTCATCCGGAACGGATGAACCCAGTCAACAGTCAAGTCAGCAGTCTAGTCAGCAGTCTGAAACTCAAAAGGTTAACAATTTTCCACGCTTCTTGGTGATAACATCACGTGATGATACACGTACGGTGTCAGATTTATCACCTTTTGTGATCGAAAAGACTATAGTGTCCATTGCCGGACATCCAAAAAGTATCAAGAAATTGAAGTCAGGTGATCTCCTCTTGGAAATCGAGAGAGAACAGCAGGTCAAAAACCTGCTGGGTACCACAAAGCTCTTCGATCTCAACGTCAAAGTATCGTTGCACAAAACCCTAAATTCATGTAAAGGTGTCATCCGCAGCCCAGAGCTACGCCCGTGCAGCGATACCGAGAATGTTGAGAATTTGAGAGATGAAGGCGTCATTGGTGTACGTAACATCCAAGTTCGTAGAGGTGGTGTATTAAAGCCAACAAGTACCTACGTGTTGACATTTAATACACCAGTTCTGCCCAAGAAAATAAAAGTTGCATATCTATCTGTTAACGTAGAGGTGTATATACCAAACCCTCTCAGATGTTATCATTGTCAGGTTTTTGGTCACCACGAAAGCAGATGTCAGAAGAAACAACTCTGCCCAAACTGTGGTGAGGAAAAACATGTCGATAACCACCAAAACTGCAAAAATGAACCCAAATGCGTCAATTGTGGTGGCAAGCATGCTGTTTTCTCTCGAGATTGTCCGGCATGGAAAAAAGAAAAAGAAATACTCACTGTCAAATACCAAAGGGGGATAACATTCCCAGAAGCGCGGAAAATTGTTGATGAGCGATACAGAACACCAACCACTAGTTACGCCAGCATCACAAAGGGTGCTAGTGTAAAAGTTTCTAGCTCCGAAACACAGACTGCTGAATCATACATAGCTGAACTGAAAAAATCTGGTGCATGGAGTAAATCCACTCCGGCACCACAAAGTTCAACCAGTTTATCAAATGGCGCAATCCAGGTTGCTTCGGATCGGTCGACAGCGACCGTACCGAAGCCAGCGCCGCATGTAAAAGAAAAACTCGACTTAGGTCGAACTAAGGGATCAGAAGATCCGAAGAAACAACACTTGTCTCAAAAACAAACAGACAGACAACGTAAAATGGAAAGAGACAATATAAAATTTCAGAACAGATTCGGATCTCTGAGTGACAGTGATATGGAGTTTGAAGCTCCATCATCACCAAGTAGCAATAACAGATCGAGGTCTGCAACACCACGAGCTGGTGGTAGCAGATCTATATCACCAATTGCAGCTCCAATATAGTTTCTAGTCTTAATCTCTTCATAAAATGGATTTAAAACACAAAATAATACAATGGAATTGTCGAGGTCTTAAATCAAATTATAACGAACTGTTATTACTTATTTCGTTATTAAACCCATCGGTTTTTTGTTTGCAAGAAACTTTTTTAAAAACTGATGACAACATTGATGTCAGGGGTTTCAATACATACAACTATATCTATTCTGATGGTAACAAACCATCTGGTGGCAGTTCAATTTTTGTTAAATCATGTTTACCACAAAGAGAGATCAAATTAAAAACAGACCTACAAGCTGTAGCAGTATCGGTTTCTCTGGATAAAGAAACTACAATATGCTCTTTATATATTCCACCCTCATTTTCTTTAAAGCCCGAACATCTTGACTCATTGCTGAGTCAACTTCCATCGCCATATCTTTTAGTTGGCGACTTCAATGGTCACAATATTCTATGGGGCTGTAAAGATATCAATAGCAGAGGAGCACTTGTTGAAGATTTTATTGCAAAGAACGATCTTTGCTTGATGAATGATAAATCTTATACTTACCTTCACCCTGCGACAGGTCATTTATCTTCTTTAGATCTCTCTTTGTGTCACCCATCTCTCTTCTTAGACTATGACTGGTCTGTTCATGATGATCAGTGCGGAAGTGATCACTTCCCTGTTATAATTGAGAGCGTAAACGAACCAGATGAAGACTGTAACCAGAAGTGGAAAATGAATAAAGCCGACTGGGAATTATTACATAATTTATGTGAAGAAGAGTTAACAGTTGATCACTTAAATGAATCATCCGACATTGTTTCTGATTTCACAGATACACTTATTAATATATCAGAACAATGCATTCCAAAGACCTCCACAAATACTAAGAAAAGCAAGCCTTGGTTTAATAATGACTGTAAAGAAGCTATTAAAAAACGTAAACAGGCTCTAAATAAGTTCTGCAAAAGTCCCACTTCAGAAAAGCTAAACGACGTAAAAATTTTTAGAGCTAAAGCTCGGCGAACAATCCGAGCTTCAAAACGAAAGTCATGGAGAGAATATGTCTCCAAATTGAACTACAAAACCCCCATTAAAAAGGTTTGGGATATGGTACGAAAAATTTCAGGAAAAACAAAGTCCTCTAGTTTTACACATTTAAATACTGAATTTGACACAATAGCTTCAACAAAAAAAGATATTTCAGATACTCTTGGTCACACATTCTTGAGAAATTCATCATCGCGTAATTATTCCGACACTTTTAGAAATTTCAAAAAGGACCAAGAGAAAAGAAATCTTAACTTCAAATCCCTTAATCACGAAGAATACAACACACCTTTTAACTTATCCGAACTCGTTGAAGCCATTGAAAAATCACATGATACGGCAACCGGCCCCGATGAAATTCATTATCAGATGCTTAAGCATCTGCCAAAAAGTTCTCTTACAACACTTTTAGATATCTTTAATAATATTTGGGAAACGGGGGTCTGTCCTGAGAGTTGGCGTGTAGCTACAGTTGTGCCAATTCCGAAACCAGGGAAAGATCATGCAGAACCTACAAATTATCGTCCGATAGCTTTGACAAGTTGTTTGTGTAAAACATTGGAGAGAATGATAAACAAGAGATTAGTCTGGTACTTAGAGTCCAACAACCACATTTCAGAATATCAATCAGGTTTTCGTTCGGAACGTAGTACCAATGACAATTTAATAAGACTAGAAACATTTATACGAGATGCTTTTATTAACAAAGAACACGTAGTGGCTGTCTTTTTCGACTTGGAGAAAGCATATGATACAACATGGCGTTATGGAATATTGAAAGATCTACATAACATTGGCTTAAGAGGAAAACTTCCCAGTTTTATTGAAAACTTTTTAGGGGAGCGCATGTTTCAGGTGCGTGTGGGGTCTACCCTGTCAGATTTCTATGATCAAGAACAGGGTGTCCCACAGGGTAGTATTCTTTCAACTACGCTATTTAACATCAAAATAAACAATATTGTACAATGTTTGGACGACAAAACTGATTGTTCATTGTATGTTGATGATTTTTGTATATGTTACCGTTCAAAAAATATGAAAACAATTGAACGAAAGTTACAACAAAATTTAAAAAGAATAGAAGAATGGACTGATAAAAATGGTTTCAAGTTCTCCAAGTCGAAAACGCAGTGTGTTCATTTTTGTAAACTACGGAAGAAACACGAACATCCTTCCCTGTTTTTATACGGATCACAAATTCCTGTTGTTGAAGAAGCCAAATTTCTTGGGGTCATATTTGATCAAAAGTTATCTTTTATTCCTCATATTAAATATCTTAAAGCGAAATGCTTAAAAGCTTTGAATCTTTTGAAAGTTTTAGCTCATACAAGTTGGGGAGCAGATCGGTATACTTTATTACATCTTTACCGGTCTTTAATAAGATCTAAATTAGATTATGGGTCTGTTGTTTATGGTTCTGCCAGAAAGTCCTATTTAAAATCCTTGGATACTATCCATCACCAAGGCCTTCGTCTGGCCATGGGAGCCTTCCGTACTTCTCCCGTATTAAGCCTTTATGTAGAAGCAGGTGAACCGTCTTTAACCTCGCGCAGAGAGAAACTTTCTCTTCAGTATGCTATCAGACTTGCTGCAAATCCATCTAACCCGGCATCCAAAATTTCATTTCCACCTCAATTTGTAGATAAGTATGAAACAAAACCCACAGCAATCAAACCTTTTGGATTACGTATTTTACCACTGCTGGAAAATTCAGGTATCGACCTTAAAAATATTCAAAAACATGAAACCGCCGAAGTTCCATCTTGGTGTATTAAACAACCTTCTATTCTGTTCGACTTACATGATGGAAAAAAATCCGAATCAAATCCAATACTTCTCAAACAAAACTTTCAGGTACTGCAGTCACGTTACAATGATTACCAGCAAGTCTATACTGATGGTTCAAAAGAAGGAGATAAAGTTGGTTGTGCGTATGTTTCTAAAGATACGCACAAAACCATGCGCCTTCCAGATGGTTCATCTATTTTTACAGCTGAAGCCAAAGCAATAGACCTAGCTTTAGATTTTATCAGTTCTTCAACAATTCAAAAAGCAATTATATTTTCTGATTCACTTTCTGTGCTTAAGGCTTTAGACCATTCATCATCTAAAAATCCTCAAATTCAAAAATTGATCGAAAAACATCATGAAATTTTTAAAACACACCAAATCTTGTTTTGTTGGCTTCCGAGCCATATTGGCATTGTCGGCAATGAATATGCTGACAAGAAAGCAAAGGAATCGCTCAATCTTGATCCATCTGTTTTTAAAATTCCTTTTAATAATTTTAAACCATTTATCAACAGATACATCTTGTCGGAATGGCAAGGCGAATGGGACCGTGCAATAAATAACAAACTCCATGCCATTAAACCTGTCGTTAGTACAAAATGCTCTCCTCCACAGTTTTCCAGAAAAGAGGACGTAGTATTAACACGACTGCGCATCGGCCATACTAGAGTTACTCATTCTTATATTTTTAATGGTGATGATCAACCTTCTTGTGTAGGTTGTGATCAGCCATTCACTGTGAAACATATCTTAATTGACTGTGTTGACTTTTCACCCTCACGTATTTTATATTTCAAAGCTGACACTTTGCAACAACTGGTTCGAGATGTACCTGTTGGTAACATTATTTTATTCTTAAAAGAAATTGGTCTTTTTCAAAAGATTTAACTGTTTCAGATTTTTATACATTATCATTCTGACTTCTTACTTTTCATATCGTCATAATTATTCATGCCGTTTAACCATTAACCGACTGACGCTTATGACCCACCAAGAGGGTTGACGCGTCGTTAAACACGAAATCATCATCATCATCATAATTTGATCTCTCTTTGTGGTAAACATGATTTCACAAAAATTGAACTGCCACCAGATGGTTAGTTACCATCAGAATAGATATAGTTGTATGTATTGAAACCCCTGACATCAATGTTGTCATCAGTTTTTAAAAAAAGTTTCTTGCAAACAAAAAACCGATGGGTTTAATAACGAAATAAGTAATAAGAGTTCATTATAATTTGATTAAAGACCTCGACAATTCTTTTGTATTATTTTGTGTTTTAAATCCATTTTATGAAGAGATTAAGACTAGAAACTATTTTGGAGCTGCAATTGGTGATATAGATCTGCTATCAACAGCTCGTGGTGCTGCTGACCTCGATCTATTATTGCCGCTTGGTGATGACGGAGTTTCATTGTACTCCATATCACTGTCACTCAAAGATCCGAATCTGTTCTGGAATTTTATATTGTCTCTTTCCATTTTACGTTGTCTGTCTGTTTGTTTTTGAGACAAGTGTTGTTTCTTCGGGTCTTCTGATCCTTTATTAGTTCGACCTGAGTCGAGTTTCTCTTTTGCATGCGGCGCTGGCTTCGGTACGGTCGCTGTCGACCGATCCGAAGCAACCTGGATTGCGCCATTTGATAAACTGGTTGAACTTTGTGGTGCTGGAGTGGATTTACTCCATGCACCAGATTTTTTTCAGTTCAGCTATGTATGATTCAGCAGTCTGTGTTTCGGAGCTGGAAACTTTTACACCAGCACCCTTTGTGATGCTGGCGTAACTGGTGGTTGATGTTGTGTATCGCTCATCAACAATATTCCGCGCTTCTGGGAATGTTATCTCCCTTTGGTATTTGACAGTGAGTATTTCTTTTTCTTTTTTCCATGCCGGACAATCTCGAGAGAAAACATCATGCTTGTCACCACAATTGACGCATTTGGCCTCATTCTTGCAGTTTTGATGGTTATCGACATGTTTTTCCTCACCACAGTTTGGACAGAGTTGTTTCTTCTGACATCTGCTTTTGTGGTGACCAAAAACCTGACAATGATAACATCTGAGAGGGTTTGGTATATACACCTCTACGTTAACAGATAGATATGCAACTTTTATTTTCTTGGGCAGAACTGGTGTATTGAATGTCAACACGTAGGTACTTGTTGGCTTTAATACACCACCTCTACGAACTTGGATGTTACGTACACCAATGACGCCTTTATCTCTCAAATTCTCAACAATCTCGGTATCGTTGCACGGGCGTAGCTCTGGGCTGCGGATGACACCTTTACATGAATTTAGGGCTTTGTGCAACGATACTTTGACGTTGAGATCGAACAGCTTTGTGGTACCAAGCAGGTTTTTGACCTGCTGTTCTCTCTCACCTTCCAAGAGGAGATCACCTGACTTCAGTTTTTTGATACTTTTTGGATGTCCGGCAATGGACACTAACTCTTTTCGATCACAAAAGGTGATAAATCTGACACCGTACGTGTATCATCACGTGATGTTATCACCAAGAAGCGTGGAAAATTGTTTAGCTTTTGAGTTTCAGACTGCTGACCAGACTGCTGACTAGACTGCTGACTTGACTGCTGACTTGACTGGGTTCATCCGTTTCGGATGAATCCTCGTCTTTTTTACGTTTAGCTGCGTTGCGGTTATGTTTTTTTCCATGAGGCATAAGGAAAAAATTCTAGTTTCGTCCCTAGTGCTCTCCGCCCTCCGTGGAGCCCTACAAGGGAACACCATAATGGAGTGGTTTCCAACTCGCAGGTGTTAGAGATACACGTGAGATGTACTCGTATAAACAAAATGCCTACACGATTGATCCGTTTAGCCACCGCCTTCTAGAGATAAAAAGACAGAAAAGGGTAAGGTAAATGGGCATATGGTTGGTATCAGGAAAGATACAAAAAGAGTTGAAGAGAAAGCAAAGCGGTATCTCTAGGGCTTGGCGCGACCAGCCGATTGACCGTGCCGGACCGCACGGCCACCCGTCTACACCGAAAAGCCAGGCCAAAGAGGCGTGTTGGGTACCTGAAGCACCGCCACCTCAGATAACCCTCAACCTCCAGGATCCCTTCTTCCGGCTTACAGGACGCCACCCACGGCAAACGGGTGGTACTTCCTTTAGCTTTTCCCAGTGGGCACAGAGACCACAGCGGCAATGTGCCCAGTGGGAATTGAGCCCCCAGGGCCACGGCAAGGCAGGAAGTCTAATAACTGGGGGTGACGTTAAATGTCTAATCAAACAAACAAAACATCAAAATGTTTAAAATGAAGTTGTTGTTTATATGTATTAGTACTCTATATATTCATATTTTAGATCTAGTATATGTTGGAGAGGCCAGGTTTGGGGTCCAGATGAGGAAGGAGGATCTGGACCGGTGTCTTGAGCACAGCTCAACACCAGAAAAACTGGCGCTTAACCTCATCGAGTTCCTGGTTAGTCCGCAGGAATGCATGGACATGACAGTGTATTGTCATGGAAGTTCTAAAAAATTCATGACACCAAACCTGAGGAAGGCCATGAAAAGTAAGATATGTTTGTCTTTTTTACTTATTTAGTGGGGTCTACAAAATAGAAGTGAAGGCAATGATCAGGAATTGATACAATTAGCCCACAGCTCCCATCAGAGACACCACAGGGAAAGAAGCACAGACACGAAACAACTAGACCCTAAGGGAAACATCAACAGCGGAAAGCGAAAAGAACTGTTACTTTCCCACAAAATGGCCAATTGGCTATCCAAAACAAACAAAATTAAGCGACACACACACACGAGAGAAACCATAACAAAAACAAACCGCGACAGAAGAACCGCCTTGGAACGGCCAGTGAATCGAATTCCACTGGGCGGCTAAAATCTATTTTACGTGGCCACAATTCTTGCCCTTGTTTCATCGCGATTTAGACAAATAATTTGTTCAGTCCGCTTGAAGGACTCCTAACTCATCAGTGCAACATCTATGTGAACACAAAAATCAAACCACCACATTTCATCTCAATGTTTTAAAAGCCCCATAAAATTGGAAGCAACGTTTCAAAAATGATTAGTTCAGAAATAAAATTTATTTTTCTGCAGTTCTTGGAAATATGAACGCAGGGTGTCGCGTGCAAAGTAAATGAACCCCATAGGAGTTCATGTAAACTTTGCTAGCGACCCACTGTCGTTCATACTTTCATGAAAAGCAGAAAAATAAGTTTATTTTTTATACTTACATTATTTGCCCCTCATCACTGGGCCAAAAAATGCTTGTATGTCAAACTTTTGAAGCTGAAAAACATTTACACGCTGTTTTTCTACAAAGAGCGGAGCAGCGTTGACGTCATCAAAGTCCGTAGAGAACAATGGTTTAGAATGACGTCACATAATGTCACTGAAAATCATGTGATTCGATGCGTTCATGGGAATATGAACGCAATTGTTTTCTATAGGTTTACATTAGACTTTACACTGGAAATGTAAATATACAGTGTTGAAGGTGACCCATATTTTTTTCTTATCTGACTTATCACCCTTTTTCGCATTATTTTATTTTAGCAAAATATCTCAGAAAGTATTTGAGCTAGAGCGTTGATATTTGGTATACTGATTGGGACTGAGGAGATGACCTGGTTAAATTTTCAACCATTTAAATGAAATTTTGTTAGAATTATGGCCCTTTACAATTTCTGGCCATTTGATTGTGTTGATTTCCTGTGCATAGTACGTATTGCTGGAGTCGGCCACATTCTTTTGTGGAGGTTGATCGCTAAATCTTTTCCACGGTCATTCTCTCCCTTCCACTGATTCAAGAAGGGCAGCTCTCAGTTTTGGGTGAAAGAATGTGCACTGTACTGGTTTCTAATAACAGCTTATGGCTCAAAATGACTGTTGACTGGGCCGTTAAACTCCAATACAAACAAATGATATTAAAGTAATTCACTGAAATGTTATTGGGTCACTGTCAACAAAATTGCTCAAACCCTTCACTCCATATTGTTTCATTTGCACAATTTTGATCAGGTAAGCGATCCAGGGCCATTATGGCTTAAAACCACTTATAAGTTCTAAGCCTGCCCAAGAACATTTTTCGCTGCCCCTGGGCCATTGTTGGGACACCTTGACTAATAAGGCCATGGTTGTATTTACCAAGGCTAGCTGGCATTGGCCTGTCCTGCAGTATAGGTTTTCGTTGTATTTAGCCCACTGAAAGTTGCAGTTTAAGTCATGCTGGCACAGAAAATAGTGTTATCACATGTTTGTGGCAGACATATGTAGACTTCAGCATTGTAAAAGAGTTATCATATTCTCAAGCCAAGTCCTTGTAAAAATTGTCCCAGCTTTGGTAGTCAACATTATCAGACGTTCTTTCAATCTGAATGCTACATTGTGAAAAACATTTCAACATGCACTGCCACCTTGTGTGGACTGGTCCATATTCATGGGTTATTGTGACTGCTGATATGCATGTTCTAAACATGGAAAATTTTAAGACTTGTTATAACTGCACTATGTACTTATTCATGGTGTCTATCATTTTTCAGGCCAAATCTTCAGTCGCTATATGAGGAATAACACAGACGACGAGAGACAGAAATTCTGGGTTGAAAGAATAGTGTACAAACTGAACGATAAGATTCGTGGAATTAGGAATGGAAAATACAAATCAAACAAGAGGGCCATGATGGCCCTGGATCGCTCACCTGATCCATAGTGTAACAAGTGGGCCCCAGAGAGGGCCATTATTGGCCCCAGGGCTTTAATGTACATAATGTTGAGGGAGGTCTTAAAGGTGAAGCTTCATACCAAACATCAACAAAGGCTAAAATTTGAACAATCTTGTCAAAGGTCCACTAGATGAAGCTACACATCAAATATCAAAGACCTGGGCCTAGCGGTTTCAGAGAAGAAGATTTTTAAAGATTTTCCCTATATAAGCCTATGTAAAATCAAAGGGCCCCGGGACAGGGGCATTTTTTTGCCCCAGCACTATAGTTTGAACAATCTTGGTAGGGGTCCACTAGATGAAGCTTCATACCAAATATCAAAGTTCTGGGCCTTGTGGTTTCAGAGAAGAAGATTTTTAAAGATTTTCCCTATATAAGCCTATGTAAAACCAAAGGGCCCCGTGGCAGGGGGGGATTTTTTGTCCCAGCACTATAATTTGAACAATCTTGGTAGGGGTCCACTAGACGAAGCTTCATACCAAATATCAAAGTCCTGGGCCTTGTGGTTTCAGAGAAGAAGATTTTTAAAGATTTTCCCTATATAAGCCTATGTAAAATCAAAGGGCCCCGGGACAGGGGCATTTTTTGCCCCAGCACTATAGTTTGAACAATCTTGGTAGGGGTCCACTAGATGAAGCTTCATACCAAATATCAAAGTTCTGGGCCTTGTGGTTTCAGAGAAGAAGATTTTTAAAGATTTTCCCTATATAAGCCTATGTAAAACCAAAGGGCCCCGTGGCAGGGGGGGGATTTTTTGTCCCAGCACTATAATTTGAACAATCTTGGTAGGGGTCCACTAGACGAAGCTTCATACCAAATATCAAAGTCCTGGGCCTTGTGGTTTCAGAGAAGAAGATTTTTAAAGATTTTCCCTATATAAGCCTATGTAAAACCAAAGGGCCCCGGGGCAGGGGCATTTTTGGCCCCAGCACTAAAATTGGAACAATCTTGGTAGGGGTCCACTAGATGAAGCTTCATACCAAATATCAAAGTCCTGGGCCTTGTGGTTTTAGAGAAGAAAATTTTTAAAGATTTTCCCTATATAAGCCTATGTAAAACCAAAGGGCCCCGTGGCGGGGGCATTTTTGGCCCCAGCACTATAATTTGAACAATCTTGGTAGGGGTCCACTAGATGAAGCTTCATACCAAATATATAAGACCTGGGCCTTGTGGTTTCAGAGAAGAAGATTTTTAAAAATTTTCCCTATATAAGCCAATGTAAAAGCAAAGGGCCCCGTGGCGGGGGCATTTTTGTCCCAGCACTAAAATTTGAACAATCTTGGTAGGGGTCCACTAGATGAAGCTTCATACCAAATATCAAAGTCCTGGGCCTTGTGGTTTCAGAAAAGAAATTTTTTAAAGATTTTCCCTATATAAGCCCATGTAAAACCAAAGGGCCCCGTGGCGGGGGCATTTTTTGTCCCAGCACTAAAATTTGAACAATCTTGGTAGGGGTCCACTAGATGAAGCTTCATACCAAATATCAAAGACCTGGGCCTTGTGGTTTCAGAGAAGAAGATTTTTTAAGATTTTCCCTATATAAGCCTATGTAAAACCAAAGGGCCCCGGGGCGGGGGATTTTTGGCCCCAGCACTGTAATTTGAACAATCTTGGTAGGGGTCAACTAGATGAAGCTTCATACCAAATATCAAAGACCTGGGCCTTGTGGTTTCAGAGAAGAAGATTTTTAAAGATTTTCCCTATATAAGCCAATGTAAAACCAAAGGGCCCTGTGGCGGGGGCATTTTTTGTCCCAGCACTATAATTTGAACAATCTTGGTAGGGGTCCACTAGATGAAGCTTCATACCAAATATCAAAGTCCTGGGCCTTGTGGTTTCAGAGTAGAAGATTTTTGAAGATTTTCCCTATATAAGCCTATGTAAAACCAAAGGGCCCTGGGGCGGGGGCATTTTTGGCCCCAGCACTATAATTTGAACAATCTTGGTAGGGGTCCACTAGATGAAGCTTCATACCAAATATCAAAGACCTGGGCCTTGTGGTTTCAGAGAAGAAGATTTTTAAAGATTTTCCCTATATAAGCCAATGTAAAACCAAAGGGCCCCGTGGCGGGGGCATTTTTCGTCCCAGCACTCAAATTTGAACAATCTTGGTAGGGGTCCACTAGATGAAGCTTCATACCAAATATCAAAGTCCTGGGCCTTGTGGTTTCAGAGAAGAAGATTTTTAAAGATTTTCCCTATATAAGCCTATGTAAAACCAAAGGGCCCCCGTGCGGGGGCATTTTTGGCCCCAGCACTATAATTTGAACAATCTTGGTAGGGGTCCACTAGATGAAGCTTCATACCAAATAACAAAGACCTGGGCCTTGTGGTTTCAGAGAAGAAGATTTTTTAAGTTTTTGGTGAAAAAAATCTGTTTTTGGCTCCTGTGACCTAGATGTGCAACGGACCGGAACCATTTGACCCATATTCAAACTTGACCGAGATATTGTCATGATGATCATTCTGAGCAAGTTTGATTAAGATTGGACCAAAATTGTGGCCCCTAGGGTGTTCACAAGGTTTTTATATGATTTGACCCGCTGACCTACTTTTTAACCCGATATGACCCATATTCGAACTGGACTGAAATATTGTCACAATGGTCATTCTGAGCAAGTTTCATGATAATTGGACCAAAACAGTGGCCTTCAGAGTGTTCACAAGGTTTTTCTATGATTTGACCTACTGACCTACTTTTTGACCGGACATGACCCATATTCGAACTTGACCAAGATATTGTCATGATGATCATTCTGAGCAAGTTTGATTATGATTGGACCAAAATTGTGGCCTCTAGGGTGTTCACAAGGTTTTTCTATGATTTGACCCGCTGACCTACTTTTTAAGCCGACATGATCCATATTCAAACTTCACTAAAATATTGTCACAATGATCATTCTGAGCAAGTTTGATGATGATTGGACCAAAATTGTGGCCTCTCGAGTGTTCACAAGGTTTTTCTATGATTTGACCTACTGACCTACTTTTTTACCCGACATGACCCAAATTCGAACTTGACCGAGATATTGTCATGATTATCATTCTGAGCAAGTTTGATGATAATTGGACCAAAACTGTGGCCTCTAGTGTGTTCACAAGAAAAAGTTTACGCACGACGGACGACGGACGACGCACGACGACGCCGGACATCTTACTGTCACAAAAGCTCACCATGACCTTCGGTCAGGTGAGCTAAAAAGTGAATCATAATGATAACACAACCATGAGGCATAGTGCATTTTTCTTATATCAAAAACGGACATTTTTCTGATGAAAATTTGTGATGGTTTTCTTATTTATACTCCAAACATAGGTTGTGGGTGCTCGTTAGAACTGCCTCATTGAGGTGGTTCTAACGAATACCCACAACCTATGTCTTGGAGCAGAAATAAGGAAAATAATGTATACCTCTGTAAACCCCAGTTTTCTCTGTATAAAGTGGGGTTTAAGGGGCTGTTCATTTCACAGACTTGTTAACGTGATGTATTCAAACAGGGGATAACTTCATTCCAAATTATCATTTATGGGGGTACACTTCCGGTTTTACTGTCAGAAACTTTGTTTTACAGCAACCGGTTAAATGGGCTTTTAAGATGTAAGGGGTTGGGGATATTGCATTTGTCATGTACACACATACATTCATATATATATCATACTTGCGTGCATGCACTTGCATGCATGCACGCACACAGCATGCATGCACACCCACAAGCATGCGCATGCACACACACACACATGTAGACATGCATTTATGCACACATGAATACATGCAAACACACTCATATGTGCATGCACACATGCATGCATGCACCCACACAGGCAATGCTCACACTCACACATAAGCATGCATATATGCTTGTATGAACAAATGTTTGCATGCCCACACTCATGCATGCATACCAACACCCTAATTCATGCATGCAAGCACACACACAGTTTCACGCATGCATGCATGCTTATAAAGTCACGCATGCATGCATGCACACACGTTAACACATGCATGCATGCACAGACCCACCTCAGATGCACTCAGATGCATGTATGCGCTTACACACACATGCACACACACTCACAAATGCACACATACATGCATTCACACATGCATGCATACACACAATCATGTATCCATTCATGCAGACCAAGTAACAGACTAAGCATTTTGCTCATGCATGTGTGCAAACACACACACTCATGCATATGTGCATATACACATGCATGCATGCACACACTCAGGCATGCGTGCACACACAAACATGCACACATGCACGTTCACACTCATTCCCTCTTGCATTACTTGTTCAACTTATTTCCCTATAGGGGAGAAGCCTCCGTGGTGCAGTGGTTACGCTACTCGCCTTGTAAACCAGGGATCGCAGGATCGATCCCGGGCTTCTCCAGACTTTCGGATAAGTCTTTAAACCGAGGTCCCGTCTCCGTATGACCTAAGCTGTTGGTGGGACGTAAAACTCGAACACTCACTCACTCCCTATAGGGGAGCTATATTGCTTTCTGTCAACTCCTGCTCAGTGTTGGATCTTTGGAAATTTTGGCATTTCATCAAACATATGGTTGGGGGCATAGAGTTGTACAAACATATCTACATGTAGTTTATTTTTTTAAATAATAAACTGCAAATGCTGCAGGCATGAGCTGCCAACGTACAGCAATGTTACACCATCACAGTGGGCCTCAGACAATATATAGCTGGCCCCCGCCCATCGGGGCTTGAAGAAATGGATTGGCTGCATGATGCTTCCACGCAGAGCGGAAACCAACCCGCACACGAGTACTGGTAAACTGCTTAGAGGATCTAAGCCTGCCCAGGTAAAGCGGTGCGTGTTGGCCCGTCCATGCTTATAAACCCTATTGGTTTCATTGGGCGGCAGGGCTTGAGAGTTCATTTCATCTCAGTGTCGGGTAAACGTCCCACAAAATTGGAAGCAACGTCTCCAAAATGACATTTACACTGTTGACGAGGACGTTAAACCTCAAATAAAAACACAAAAAGCAGAATAAACTTCACAAGTATTTTGATGTTAACCAAACAGACCTTGCCTAACCTACGTAGGCACATTAGAATTTTTATTCTAATGCACTTGCCTAAGTAATTTTATGTCATATTGGGTAAGGTAAAATTTGTCAGCAGTATATTCTATTAGATATACCATACTGACCCTAAGTTTTGGGACAGATAGGCCATATGTCGACTGTGCAGAACCTAATCAGTGACAGTCTGATCAGGGTTCCCAATGTTTGCCATTCCATTTGCACGTCTTGCTTGATTGTGAAACATATTTGTTCAAACGTTAGGAGAATTACAGCAAGTCCTTAAGGTCTCTTAATTCTTTGTCATTACGAAGTACTGTCAGAAACCCCAAGTCATCATGTAACATAGCTATTTATCGGCTAACATTTAGTTTTTACGCAATTCATGCTTACAGCAGTGAACTTGCAGTACATTCATTTCTATTTTATACAAAACAATATATATTTTTAACAACAACCAAATTTGAAGAGTACTTAAGTCACCATGGTCACTGTAAAAAAAATCCAACCGTAAAACTGTCAAACTGCTGATAAAACCGTAAAACTGCTGATAAAACCCCAAATGACAACTTTGAATACAGTTATCCTCTAACTAACTTAAATGATGTTTTAGGATTTGTATTTTCCGTTCAAGATTTCCACATTCAAAGAACAAAAAATTATTAAATAATTCAATTTGAAAAGTTTATCTTGTCATTGTGATTTCTCTTACTGAACCACGGCAGTTCACAATTTTGTTGAGCTGCTATACTATGTTTTGTTTGATTTGAGGTTTAACGTCCCCGTCAACACTGTAAAGGTCATTTTGGAGACGTTGCTTCCAATTTTGTGGGACTTTTACCCGACATTGAGATGAAATGACATCTCAAGCCCTCTCGCCCAATGAAACCAATAGGGTTTATTAGCATGGACGGTCCGCCTCGCACCGCAGTTCCTGGACAGGCTTAGATCCTCTAAGCGGTTTACCAGTACCAGTGTGCGGGCCAGATTCAGCTCTGCGTGGAAGCATCATGCAGCCCATATATTTCTTCAAGCCCCTATGGGCGGGGGCGTCTGCTATACTATGATCACACTGTCCGTTAACATTTGTTCCTAGTGTACATATGACCAGATTGAATGATTCAACAATATTTCAGTCACATTGAGACATCTCACAGAGAGGAAGAAAGAAAGGAAGATTGGAAGAGAAGAAAAGAAAAATGAAATATAGACCCACACCTGCTTCAAACGTAACTTATCAGGTCAAGCAAAGGCTATAGGATGCCTTGGTGCTGAAGCGCCATCACATCATCATAGTCTTATGGGAGAATTTATGGCCATGGAAGACAAAGGTGGAAATGTTAATCTCTATATTAGGAGGCCTATAATTTTTAATATACATCATCTGTATATTGGAACAGTATATATCAAGTATACGGGGTTTACATCAGTTTTTGTCTTTCCGTTTGTCCATTCCATCTGCTGTCCTTCCGTTAATCAACTTTTACGTCAAATTTTGCATTAACCTTTCCAGTAGAGGCATTTGCACTGGCCGGGGGTATATGAGCCCCACTGGGCATTTTAGTTTTCCAAGAATTGAACTGGGAAAAGCAAAGAAAAACCTGCACGTCTGAATATTCTGGAAAGACTTACCTGTTGGGTTTTTAGTTTTGAGCTTCTGTTGAGATGGGATTCTGGATTCAGAGTGGGGTCATTCTGGAACAAGTGGGATCCCAACCCAGAATCTTTATTTCATCCCGTTCGGATCCCACGGGATTTCATCAGGATCCCAGTGGGATTTATCGGGATTCCGGCGGGATTTATGGGGATCCCGGCGGGATTTAATCGGGATCCCGGCGGGATTTAATCGGGATCCCGGTGGGATTTCATCAAGTCCCGGATTCCCGACCGGGAATCCCGCAATTTTATCCCGCTGGGATTCCCAGTCACATTTTTACTTGGGTATGGTTAAGGGGTGGGGTTTTTGAATGGTTTCTGAAATATTGAGCCGTTTACGATGATGATGATGATTTCGTGTTTAACGACGCGTCAACCCTCTTGGTGGGTCATAAGCGTCAGTCGGTTAATGGTTAAACGGCATGAATAATTATGACGATATTAAAAGTAAGAAGTCAGAATGATAATGTATAAAAATCTGAAACAGTTAAATCTTATGAAAAAGTCCAATTTCTTTTAAGAATAAAATAATGTTATCAACAGGTACATCTCGAAACAGTTGTTGCAAAGTGTCAGCTTTGAAATATAAAATACGTGAGGGTGAAAAGTCAACACAGTCAATTAAGATATGTTTCACAGTGAATGGCTGATCACAACCTACACAAGAAGGTTGATCATCACCATTAAAAATATAAGAATGAGTAACTCTAGTATGGCCGATGCGCAGTCGTGTTAATACTACGTCCTCTTTTCTGGAAAACTGTGGAGGAGAGCATTTTGTACTAACGACAGGTTTAATGGCATGGAGTTTGTTATTTATTGCACGGTCCCATTCGCCTTGCCATTCCGACAAGATGTATCGGTTGATAAATGGTTTAAAATTATTAAAAGGAATTTTAAAAACAGATGGATTAAGATTGAGCGATTCCTTTGCTTTCTTGTCAGCATATTCATTGCCGACAATGCCAATATGGCTCGGAAGCCAACAAAACAAGATTTGGTGTGTTTTAGAAATTTCATGATGTTTTTCGATCAATTTTTGAATTTGAGGATTTTTAGATGATGAATGGTCTAAAGCCTTAAGCACAGAAAGTGAATCAGAAAATATAATTGCTTTTTGAATTGTTGAAGAACTGATAAAATCTAAAGCTAGGTCTATTGCTTTGGCTTCAGCTGTAAAAATAGATGGACCATCTGGAAGGCGCATGGTTTTGTGCGTATCTTTAGAAACATACGCACAACCAACTTTATCTCCTTCTTTGGAACCATCAGTATAGACTTGCTGGTAATCATTGTAACGTGACTGCAGTACCTGAAAGTTTTGTTTGAGAAGTATTGGATTTGATTCGGATTTTTTTCCATCATGTAAGTCGAACAGAATAGAAGGTTGTTTAATACACCAAGATGGAACTTCGGCGGTTTCATGTTTTTGAATATTTTTAAGGTCGATACCTGAATTTTCCAGCAGTGGTAAAATACGTAATCCAAAAGGTTTGATTGCTGTGGGTTTTGTTTCATACTTATCTACAAATTGAGGTCGAAATGAAATTTTGGATGCCGGGTTAGATGGATTTGCAGCAAGTCTGATAGCATACTGAAGAGAAAGTTTCTCTCTGCGCGAGGTTAAAGATGGTTCACCTGCTTCTACATAAAGGCTTAATACGGGAGAAGTACGGAAGGCTCCCATGGCAAGACGAAGGCCTTGGTGATGGATAGTATCCAAGGATTTCAAATAAGACTTTCTGGCAGAACCATAAACAACAGACCCATAATCTAATTTAGATCTTATTAAAGACCGGTAAAGATGTAATAAAGTATACCGATCTGCTCCCCAACTTGTATGAGCTAAAACTTTCAAAAGATTCAAAGCTTTTAAGCATTTCGCTTTAAGATATTTAATATGTGGAATAAAAGATAACTTTTGATCAAATATGACCCCAAGAAATTTGGCTTCTTCAACAACAGGAATTTGTGATCCGTATAAAAACAGGGAAGGATGTTCGTGTTTCTTCCGTAGTTTACAAAAATGAACACACTGCGTTTTCGACTTGGAGAACTTGAAACCATTTTTATCAGTCCATTCTTCTATTCTTTTTAAATTTTGTTGTAACTTTCGTTCAATTGTTTTCATATTTTTTGAACGGTAACATATACAAAAATCATCAACATACAATGAACAATCAGTTTTGTCGTCCAAACATTGTACAATATTGTTTATTTTGAGGTTAAATAGCGTAGTTGAAAGAATACTACCCTGTGGGACACCCTGTTCTTGATCATAGAAATCTGACAGGGTAGACCCCACACGCACCTGAAACATGCGCTCCCCTAAAAAGCTTTCAATAAAACTGGGAAGTTTTCCTCTTAATCCAATGTTATGTAGATCTTTCAATATTCCATAACGCCATGTTGTATCATATGCTTTCTCCAAGTCAAAAAAGACAGCCACTACGTGTTCTTTGTTAATAAAAGCATCTCGTATAAATGTTTCTAGTCTTATTAAATTGTCATTGGTACTACGTTCCGAACGAAAACCCGATTGATATTCTGAAATGAGGTTGTTGGACTCTAAGTACCAGACTAATCTCTTGTTTATCATTCTCTCCAATGTTTTACACAAACAACTTGTCAAAGCTATCGGACGATAATTTGTAGGTTCTGCATGATCTTTCCCTGGTTTTGGAATTGGTACAACTGTAGCTACACGCCAGCTCTCAGGACAGACCCCCGTTTCCCAAATATTATTAAAGATATCTAAAAGTGTTGTAAGAGAACTTTTTGGCAGATGCTTAAGCATCTGATAATGAATTTCATCGGGGCCGGTTGCCGTATCATGTGATTTTTCAATGGCTTCAACGAGTTCGGATAAGTTAAAAGGTGTGTTGTATTCTTCGTGATTAAGGGATTTGAAGTTAAGATTTCTTTTCTCTTGGTCCTTTTTGAAATTTCTAAAAGTGTCAGAATAATTACGCGATGATGAATTTCTCAAGAATGTGTGACCAAGAGTATCTGAAATATCTTTTTTAGTTGAAGCTTTTGTGTCAAAACCAGTATTTAAATGTGTAAAACTAGAGGACTTTGTTTTTCCTGAAATTTTTCGTACCATATCCCAAACCTTTTTAATGGGGGTTTTGTAGTTCAATTTGGAGACATATTCTCTCCATGACTTTCGTTTGGAAGCTCGTATTGTTCGCCGAGCTTTAGCTCTAAAAACTTTAACGTCGTTTAGCTTTTCTGAAGTGGGACTTTTGCAGAACTTATTTAGAGCCTGTTTACGCTTTTTAATAGCTTCTTTACAGTCATTATTAAACCAAGGCTTGCTTTTCTTAGTATTTGTTGAGGTCTTTGGAATGCATTGTTCTGGTATATTAATAAGTGTATCTGTAAAATCAGAAACAATGTCGGATGATTCATTTAAGTGATCAACTGTTAACTCTTCTTCACATAAATTATGGAATAATTCCCAGTCGGCTTTATTCATTTTCCACTTCTGGTTACAGTCTTCATCTGGTTCGTTTACGCTCTCAATTATAACAGGGAAGTGATCACTTCCGCACTGATCATCATGATTTGTTTGATTTGAGGTTTAACGTCCCCGTCAACACTGTAAAGGTCATTTTGGAGACGTTGCTTCCAATTTTGTGGGACTTTTACCCGACATTGAGATGAAATGACATCTCAAGCCCTGTCGCCCAATGAAACCAATAAGGTTTATTAGTATGGACGGTCCGCCTCGCACCGCGGTTCCTGGACAGGCTTAGATCCTCTAAGTGGTTTACCAGTACTAGTGTGCGGGCCGGATTCAGCTCTGCGTGGAAGCATCATGCAGCCCATATATTTCTTCAAGCCCCTATCTGATCATCATGAACAGACCAGTCATAGTCCAAGAAGAGAGATGGGTGACAGAGCCGTTTACGAAGTGGAGGGTGTTGGGCATGGCACGGGCACATACCAGGGGACCCCCAGGTTGGTTTCAATGAATGCGTCATCATAAGAAACAAGAATATATATGGTTTTGGGGTGGGGATCTGAATGGTTTCCGAGACATATCACCTTTTATGAAGTGGAGTTGTGGGGCACAGCCCCTGTGTGGCCCGGGAGACCCTTAGGTTGGTATCACTGAATGCGTCTTATCATAAGGAACAAGAATTTATATGCTTTAGGGGTGGGGATCTGAACGGTTTCTGTGATATTTGGCTTTTACGAAGTGCAGGGGGTGGGGCACATCCTAGGGGACCCCCAGATTGGTGTCACTGAATGCGTCTTATCATAAGAAACAAGAATATACATGGTTTTGGGGTGGGGATCTGAAGGGTTTCTGAGATATATCACCTTTTATGAAGTGGAGGGTTGGGGCATAGCCCTGGTGCGGCCTGGGAGATCTTTAGGTTGTTCTCACTGAATGCATCTTATCATAAGGAACAAGAATTTATATGGTTTAGGGATGGGAATCTGAACAGTTTCTGAGATATCGGGCCTTTTATGAAGTGGAGGGGTTGGGCATAGCCTGCGTGCAGGGTGACAGGACATCTCTGCCCCTAACAAACTCTGCCCCTGACAAACTCGGCCCCTAGCATACTAGGCCCTACAAACTCGGCCCCTAGCAAACTAGGCCCCTGACAACTCGGCCCCTAAAATTAGAATATTTATATATTAGTGTTGGAATTGACTTATTATCAAACATCTTACATATATTTTTAAGTACATATGCCTAATTACCTTTTGAACTCACTTTGATGGAATTATGAGTAACCCATCTCACAAGAGTTAATGAACCTAATGCCGTTGATTGAACCAGTGTATGACACGCTGCTGTGGGTCCACTGTCACCCACCTTCCGATGTAATTAATAAACTAATTGATTGATTGGAGTGTAATTACATCTCTGCCATTTAAAAGAGACTAGTAGTATGTTCTGTTGCGCACTTCCAAAAAAATGAACCATTTTGTTTTTATTATCATTTGCAGGGTTTGACCATTCCACAGCAATTAGCCTTTTTTTCTATTAATACCAATGATTTTGATTGTTTGACGTTCTCGCCAACATTGTATAGTAGAAGTAAAACAAAGATCAGAAATCGATACAATCAACTTACTCCACCCATCAAAGGGAAAGAAACACAAACATGAAGCGACCAGACCATAATGGAAACCTAAACAAAGGAAGGCCATAAGGACAGTTACTTTCCCAGAAAATGGCCAAATGACCATCCAAAATAAAAAAGACATAAGTGATACTCACAGTAAGTAACAAACAACAACATAAATAAACTGCCACAGAAGAACCTCCTTGGAACGGTCAGTTGAAAGAATTCCACAGGGCGGGCTTAAATCGATTTTACATGGCCATAATCCATTGGTCATTTTGGAGAAGTTGCTTACAATTTTGTGGGGCTTTTATCCCACCTAAACCCATGAGGTACTGGTGTGTTCATTTAAGAAATGAATTTTATTTTTCTGCTGTTCATGAACGTATGACGGCCCCCGCCCGTCGGGACTTGAATAAATATATGGGCTGCATGATGCTTCCACGCAGAGCTGAAACCAACCCGCGCACGAGTACTGGTAAATCGTTTAGAGGATCTAAGCCTGCCAAGGCAAAGCGGTGCGAGTCGGCCCGTCCATGCTTATAAACCCTATTGGTTTCATTGGGTGGCAGGGCTTGAGATGTCATTTCATCTCATGTCGAGTAAAAGTCCCACAAAATTGGAAGCAACGTCTCCAAAATGACCTTTGCAGTGTTGACGGGGACGTTAAACCTCAAATCAAAACCAAATCATGAAAGTATGAAAGCAGCGGATCGCCTGCAAAGTAACTTAACACCGTAGGGGTTCATATAAACTTTGCTAGCGCTACCCTGTCATTCATACTTTCATGACTTCAGAAAAATTAAGTTTCTTTCTTACAACATTATTTTTCTTATATCTGCTCAAAAGAACAGATTGTGAGTACTTGATAGACCGTCGAGGCGGTTCTATCGAGCCCCCGCAATCAATGTTTCGAGCAAAAATAAGAAAAATATCACAATTTTTCATCTTAAAATTTCCATTATGGACCAAAAAAAATTGACAATGTATTAGTATAGGAGTGTTTTCGTAACGAACATCGCCAACGCACTATCAGATCGTGGAGAACAATGTATATCATGAACCAATTTGTTTTCTATTTGTTTTTGTTTGTTTGAATTGGGGTTTAACGACATCGTCAACACTATTTAGGTCATTTTGGAGACGTTGCTTCCAATTTTGTGGGACTTTTATCCGACATTGAGATGAAATGACATCTCAAGCCCTGCCCCCGATGAAACCAGAAGGCGTATATGCATTGGACGCTCTGACTCACACCGCTTTGCCTGGGCAGGCTTAGTCCTTCTAAGCAGTTTATCAGCATTCGTGTGTGGTCAGTTTCAGCTCTGCGTGGAAGCATCATGCAGCTCAAACTATTTCTCCAAGCCCCGATGGGCCTGGGGCGAATATTGTTTTCTATATGTTTACATTTGGTTTTACACTGGAAATGTTAAAATCACAAAAAAAAACCATGCCTATTATAAAATATTGAATTTTTCACCACCAAAATATGAAAAATTTCAGATGAAACATGAACATATTTTTCTTATTTCTGCTATAAACATATATTTTGGGTACTTGTTAGAACCACATTGACAGGGCGATTCTAACAAGAACCAACAATCTATAGATTTGGGTACTTGTAAAACGGCATCGACGAGGCGGTTCTTATAAGAACCAACAATCTATGTTTTGAGAAGAAAAAGGTAAATTGATATAAACTCTTGTAAACCCCAGTTTTACTATATAACAGTGTGGTTTCAGGTGGTCAAAATTACATAGGAATGTTTTCGTGATGCCACACTCAATTCCAACACCGTCCCAATTACAGCATTGGTTTCCGCGATCTTTTATCGTGGATAAGGTTAAGTATTAAAAACGATAAATATGCTCAAACTTTCTGTGAAACTACCTATCCACATTCCAAATTGATTCTCGGAAACAAAAGCATTGTATTTTAGGACCTAAATGCTGCTAGGGACTGTTTTTAGGGGCGGAGTTGAATGGGGGCCCAGTTTGCAAGGGGCCGAGTTTGTCAGGAGCCGAGTTTGTTAGGGGCCGCGATGTCCATAAATCGGCGCGGCCAGGGAGACCCTAAGGTTGGTCTCACTGAATGCGTCTTATCATAAGGAACAAGGACTTATCATAAGGACTATCTACAGGTAAGTCTAGGCAAGTATTCTCTGTGAAACACGATAAGATAATGCAAAAATGGTGAATGCTTCTCAACCCTATTGGTTTCATGGGCGACAGGGCTTGAAATGTCATTTCATCTTAATGTCGGGTAAAAGTCCCACAAAATTGGAAGCAACGTCTCCAAAATGACATGTACAGTGTTGTCGGGGACGTTAAACCTCAAATCAAACTCGTTCCCACAACGAGCTGTTCAAGGGCAAACTACAGATGAGTATGTGGCCACTTTGACCAAGAACATCCAGGCAGCCCACAATGCAGCAAAGATGCAGCTGAAGACGTCACTGAAGCGGATGAAGAGAGACTATAACTTGAAGGGCGTCCTCCAGAGAGTTTTCCAGAAGGGTGATGTCGTGTACGTTCTGGACACTGTTGTATTGAAGGGTAAATGCAGGAAAGTAATATGGTATATTGAGCCTCTCCCACACACACAAAAAAAAAATTTTAGCTTCTCCAGACCACCCTAAAAAAATAGCTTCTCCAGACCACCCTAAAAAAATAGCTTCTCCAGACCACCCTAAAAAAATAGCTTCTCCAGACCACCCCACTAAAAAAATTTTTAGCTTCTCCAGACCACCCCACAAAATATTTTTTTTTCTTCATACTCCAAGTACCCCCCTACTAGAGTGATGAAAAAAAACACACCTCGAGAAATGCTAAAATAAAAAAAAACACCTCGAGAAAATCAAAAATAAAAAAAATGAGAAAAAAAAAACACATACCACGAGAAATGATAAAAATGAAAAAGATCTAAAACTCAGTAATCTGTAATTCTTGTTCATAGAAACTACCCTTGATTTCTTCGCCTTTTAAATCATTTATTTTATAAGTAACAGGATCTGTATTTAAAATTTCTTCAATTACAAATATTTCTCTAGTCCAACGAGTAGTATAACCCTTTTCAAATTTACCTTTCTTTTTTGCTATTCTAACTCTATCCCCAACTTTGAATTTAGGTTTTTTAATTTTCTCATCATTTTCTGGATATAAATTTTTATACACTGTTAATTCATTTTCTACTTTACTCGCTTCAACAGGTGTCATTTTAATAGAAGAATGTACTGTATTATTATAATTTTCAACTAATTTATTTAATATATCATAATATTTAGTAGTTTCATTTGCAGTAAAATATTTATACATATGTTGTTTCATAGTGCCTATCCATCGTTCTACTACACTGGATTTTTCTTCATTCTCAGTTGAATATAACTTTATATTATTATCTTTTAACAATTCTTTTACTTGTCGATTATAAAATTCAGATCCTTTATCTGACCAGATGAACATCGGTTTTCTTTCTTTAAATAATGTTTTAAATGCTTCACTTACTGTTACTCCTGTTTTATTTTTTAAAGGAATTAACCAACCATATTTACTAAAAACGTCTATAACAGCTAATAAATATTTATAGTGTTTATTTTGTTTTGAATATTGTTGCATATCTGCCAAATCAACCGCCCATGTTTGATCTATTGAATGAACATAAACACGTCTTTTTGTAAAAGATTTTATAATTCTATGATGTAATTCATCTGCTAATTTATTTGTTATTTTTTCTCTATCGGATATAAATCTATTTTTGTTAGATCCACACTCAGAACATTTACCTTTTAACATTTGTCTATTATTAGTTGTTGTTACTTGTTTCACTGAATCATTTTCAGTATGCTTTTTACAACGTAAACAATAAATTTTTGGATGCTCCATTTTTAATATAATAAAAATATTTATCTTAAAAAATGACAGAAGGAAAAATCTGTACAAATGTAATGAGTATAAATTATTAAGTGAATATCACAAAGCAAAAGACAAACCATTTGGAGTTAAATGTGCATGTAAACAATGTAATAAACCTATAAAACGAATGTATTATATGAATAATAAAGATAAGTATAAACAAGCTTATCATGAATTTCTACTTAGAAATCCTAATTATCCACACGAGTATTACTTAGAAAATAAATTATAAAAAATATACCTAATAAAAATTTATCCTTTATAAATGGGACCCAGGAAAACTCCGAAGAATTATATTACAGAAGTTATTCAAAAAAGTGGAATTAATATAAATGATTATTTCAAGAAGATCAAACCAGACGTTAAAAGATTAGTCTTATCATTTCCAAATGTAAAATTTAATTTAATAATAAAAACTATTTACTCAAAACCTTTTGCCATGGATGAAAAAATAGAAAGACATTTTAATAGTGGATTTATAAAACTTCAAGCACAAAACGAATTTAATGAAGTTTATAATTCTATTATTGAAAAGTATAAAGCATGGGAAGAAGAACATCAAGGAAAAGAATCCGGGTTAATATTTAATGAAATAGAAAACACAGAAGTAAAAGTAGTCAGAGTTAAAAGTTTGAATGGATCTTCTTATTTTGATTTAGGAATAAAATTTAATAGTCTATTAAATATTCAAAATAAGGACGATAATTGTTTTGCTTATAGTGTAATTGCTGGAATATTATATAAAGAGAAATCAGAAGAAAATACTTCATTATCAGATGTATTTAAATATATGAATAAATACCCCGCACAATTTATAAACCTTTTTTAGAATGGTTAAATATGGATAATATTAAATCTCCAGTAAGTATTGTTTCAATTGAAAGATTTGAAAAACAAAATGAAGATATAGCTATCAACGTATTTGGGATTGAAAATGAACTTTTTGATCCTGTAGAATATGACTTTGAAAAATCAATTCAAGAAAAAAACTTACGTGATATATATCCAATGTATAGAAGTAAATTTAAAGATAGAAAATATGTTATAGATTTATTATATGTTACTTTAGGAGAAAAGAAACATTATTGTTTAATTAAAAATTTTAATGCTTATCTTAATCATAATCATCATAAAAGATATCATTGTAGAAATTGTATTACTGCTTCATATACTACTGAAAATGCTCTGAAAAAACATACGAACAAGATGTGTTTGTGAAACACCGATGCCCCCGGACAGCGCCTGTGCAATATGAAAGCCCCATCACTAAAGTATGTCATGGTTGAGGCCACAAGGTCACGAGGTAAAAAATTATGGTACCACTGGAAAGGTCTTGTGAGAAAGAATACACATGTGAAATATGAAAGCTCTATCACTTACCAATCAAAAGTTATGGACTATATTAAAGTTGTTAAAAAGTAGGTCAAAGTCACAAGGTAAAAAATTATGGTACCACTAGAAAGGTCTTGTGACAAGGAATGCACATGTGAAATATGAAAGCCCTACCATTTACCAATCAAAAGTTATGGCCAATGTTAAAGTTTTTAAAAAGTAGGTCAAACATCAAGGTCAAGGTCATGAGGTCAAAAATGATGATGATGATGATTTCGTGTTTAACGACGCGTCAACCCTCTTTGTGGGTCATAAGCGTCAAACGGTTGATGGTTAAACGGCATGAATAATTATGATGATATTAAAAGTAAAAAGTCAGAATGATAATGTATAAAAATCTGAAACAGTTAAATCTTATGAAAAAGTCCAATTTCTTTTAAGAATAAAATAATATTATCAACAGGTACATCTCGAAACAGTTGTTGCAAAGTGTCAGCTTTGAAATATAAAATACGTGAGGGTGAAAAGTCAACACAGTCAATTAAGATATGTTTCACAGTGAATGGCTGATCACAACCTACACAAGAAGGCTGATCATCACCATTAAAAATATAAGAATGAGTAACTCTAGTATGGCCGATGCGCAGTCGTGTTAATACTACGTCCTCTTTTCTGGAAAACTGTGGAGGAGAGCATTTTGTACTAACGACAGGTTTAATGGCATGGAGTTTGTTATTTATTGCACGGTCCCATTCGCCTTGCCATTCCGACAAGATGTATCTGTTGATAAATGGTTTAAAATTGTTAAAAGGAATTTTAAAAACAGATGGATCAAGATTGAGCGATTCCTTTGCTTTCTTGTCAGCATCATTGCCGACAATGCCAATATGGCTCGGAAGCCAACAAAACAAGATTTGGTGTGTTTTAGAAATTTCATGATGTTTTTCGATCAATTTTTGAATTTGAGGATTTTTAGATGATGAATGGTCTAAAGCCTTAAGCACAGAAAGTGAATCCGAAAATATAATTGCTTTTTGAATTGTTGAAGAACTGATAAAATCTAAAGCTAGGTCTATTGCTTTGGCTTCAGCTGTAAAAATAGATGAACCATCTGGAAGGCGCATGGTTTTGTGCGTATCTTTAGAAACATACGCACAGCCAACTTTATCTCCTTCTTTGGAACCATCAGTATAGACTTGCTGGTAATCATTGTAACGTGACTGCAGTACCTGAAAGTTTTGTTTGAGAAGTATTGGATTTGATTCGGATTTTTTTCCATCATGTAAGTCGAACAGAATAGAAGGTTGTTTAATACACCAAGATGGAACTTCGGCGGTTTCATGTTTTTGAATATTTTTAAGGTCGATACCTGAATTTTCCAGCAGTGGTAAAATACGTAATCCAAAAGGTTTGATTGCTGTGGGTTTTGTTTCATACTTATCTACAAATTGAGGTCGAAATGAAATTTTGGATGCCGGGTTAGATGGATTTGCAGCAAGTCTGATAGCATACTGAAGAGAAAGTTTCTCTCTGCGCGAGGTTAAAGATGGTTCACCTGCTTCTACATAAAGGCTTAATACGGGAGAAGTACGGAAGGCTCCCATGGCCAGACGAAGGCCTTGGTGATGGATAGTATCCAAGGATTTTAAATAGGACTTTCTGGCAGAACCATAAACAACAGACCCATAATCTAATTTAGATCTTATTAAAGACGGTAAAGATTTAATAAAGTATACCGATCTGCTCCCCAACTTGTATGAGCTAAAACTTTCAAAAGATTCAAAGCTTTTAAGCATTTCGCTTTAAGATATTTAATATGTGGAATAAAAGATAACTTTTGATCAAATATGACCCCAAGAAATTTGGCTTCTTCAACAACAGGAATTTGTGATCCGTATAAAAACAGGGAAGGATGTTCGTGTTTCTTCCGTAGTTTACAAAAATGAACACACTGCGTTTTCGACTTGGAGAACTTGAAACCATTTTTATCAGTCCATTCTTCTATTCTTTTTAAATTTTGTTGTAACTTTCGTTCAATTGTTTTCATATTTTTTGAACGGTAACATATACAAAAATCATCAACATACAATGAACAATCAGTTTTGTCGTCCAAACATTGTACAATATTGTTTATTTTGATGTTAAATAGCGTAGTTGAAAGAATACTACCCTGTGGGACACCCTGTTCTTGATCATAGAAATCTGACAGGGTAGATCCCACACGCACCTGAAACATGCGCTCCCCTAAAAAGCTTTCAATAAAACTGGGAAGTTTTCCTCTTAAGCCAATGTTATGTAGATCTTTCAATATTCCATAACGCCATGTTGTATCATATGCTTTCTCCAAGTCGAAAAAAACAGCCACTACGTGTTCTTTGTTAATAAAAGCATCTCGTATAAATGTTTCTAGTCTTATTAAATTGTCATTGGTACTACGTTCCGAACGAAAGCCCGATTGATATTCTGAAATGAGGTTGTTGGACTCTAAGTACCAGACTAATCTCTTGTTTATCATTCTCTCCAATGTTTTACACAAACAACTTGTCAAAGCTATCGGACGATAATTTGTAGGTTCTGCATGATCTTTCCCTGGTTTCGGAATTGGTACAACTGTAGCTACACGCCAACTCTCAGGACAGACCCCCGTTTCCCAAATATTATTAAAGATATCTAAAAGTGTTGTAAGAGATCTTTTTGGCAGATGCTTAAGCATCTGATAATGAATTTCATCGGGGCCGGTTGCCGTATCATGTGATTTTTCAATGGCTTCAACGAGTTCGGAAAAGTTAAATGGTGTGTTGTATTCTTCGTGATTAAGGGATTTGAAGTTAAGTTTTCTTTTCTCCTGGTCCTTTTTGAAATTTCTAAAAGTGTCAGAATAATTACGCGATGATGAATTTCTCAAAAATGTGTGACCAAGAGTATCTGAAATATCTTTTTTTGTTGAAGCTATTGTGTCAAATTCAGTATTTAAATGTGTAAAACTAGAAGACTTTGTTTTTCCTGAAATTTTTCGTACCATATCCCAAACCTTTTTAATGGGGGTTTTATAGTTCAATTTGGAGACATATTCTCTCCATGACTTTCGTTTGGAAGCTCGGATTGTTCGCCGAGCTTTAGCTCTAAAAACTTTTACGTCGTTGAGCTTTTCTGAAGTGGGATTTTTGCAGAACTTATTTAGAGCCTGTTTACGCTTTTTAATAGCTTCTTTACAGTCATTATTAAACCAAGGCTTGCTTTTCTTAGTATTTGTGGAGGTCTTTGGAATGCATTGTTCTGATATGTTAATAAGTGTATCTGTGAAATCAGAAACAATGTCAGATGATTTATTTAAGTGATCAACTGATAACTCTTCTTCACATAAATTATGGAATAATTCCCAGTCGGCTTTATTCATTTTCCATTTCTGGTTACAGTCTTCATCTGGTTCGTTTACGCTCTCTATTATAACAGGAAAGTGATCACTTCCGCACTGATCATCATGAACAGACCAGTCATAGTCCAAGAAGAGAGATGGGTGACACAAAGAGAGATCTAAAGAAGACAAATGACCTGTCGCAGGGTGAAGGTAAGTATAAGATTTATCATTCATCAAGCAAAGATCGTTCTTTGCAATAAAATCTTCGACAAGTGCTCCTCTGTTATTGACATCTTTACAGCCCCATAGAATATTGTGACCATTGAAGTCGCCAACTAAAAGATATGGCGATGGAAGTTGACTCAGCAATGAGTCAAGATGTTCGGGCTTTAAAGAAAATGAGGGTGGGATATATAGAGAGCAAACTGTAGTTTCTTTATCCAGAGAAACCGATACTGCTACAGCTTGAAGGTCGGTTTTTAATTTGATCTCTCTTTGTGGTAAACATGATTTAACAAAAATTGAGCTGCCACCAGATGGTTTGTTACCATCAGAATAGATATAGTTGTATGTATTGAAACCCCTGACATCTATGTTGTCATCAGTTTTTAAAAAAGTTTCTTGCAAACAAAACACCGATGGGGTTAGTAGCGAAATAAGTAATAAGAGTTCATTATAATTTGATTTAAGACCTCGACAATTCCATTGTATTATTTTGTGTTTTAAATCCATTTTAAGGAGAGATATTTAAAGACTAGAAACTATTATGGAGGTGCAATTGGTGATATAGATCTGCTACCACCAGCTCGTGGTGTGGCAGACCTCGATCTGTTATTGCCACTTGGTGATGATGGAGTTTCAGTCAACTCCATATCACTGTCACTCAAAGATCCGAATCTGTTCTGAAATTTTATATTGTCTCTTTCCATTTTACGTTGTCTGTCTGTTTGTCTTTGAGACAATTGATGTTTTTTTATCGGATCTTGCGACCCCTTATTAGTTCGACCTGGGTCGGGTTTCTCTTTTACATTCGGCGCTGGCTTCGGTACGGTCGCTGTCGACCGATCCGAAGCAACCTGGATTGCGCCTTTTGATAAATTGGTTGAACTTTGTGGTGCTGGAGTGGATTTACTCCATGCACCAGACTTTTTCAGTTCAGCAATGTATGATTCAGCAGTCTGTGTTGCGGAGCTGGTACATTTTACACCAGCACCCTTTGTGATGCTGGCGAAACTGGTGGTTGGTGTTATGTATCGCTCTTCGACAATCTTCCGCGCTTCTGGGAATGTTATCCCCCTTTGGTATTTGACGGTAAGTATTTCTTTTTCTTTTTTCCACGCCGGACAGTCTCGGGAGAAAACAGCATGTTTGCCATCACAATTTACGCATTTGGGTTCATTTTTGCAGTTGAGGTGATTATCAACATGCTTTTCTTCACCACAATTAGGACAGAGTTTTTTTCTCTGACATCTGCTTTCGTGATGGCCAAAAGCCTGACAAGAGTAACATCTAAGAGGGTTTGGGATGTATACCTCTACGTTAATGGAAAGATATGCTACTTTGATTTTCTTGGGTAGAACTGGTGTATTAAAAGTCAACACATAAGTTGCTGTTGGTTTTAGTACACCATTTCTACGAACTTGAATGTTACGAACACCAACAACTCCCTGATCCTTAAGGTTATCGACTATCTCTTCATCTGAGCAAGGACGCAGTTCTGGACTGCGAATCACTCCCTTAGATGAATTGAGCGTGTTATGTAAAGCGACTTTAACTTTTAGATCAAAGAGTTTGTTGGTGTTTAGCAGGCTTACCACTTGCTGTTTTTTCTCGACTTCCAAGAGAAGATCACCCGATTTGAGTTGTTTTATACTCTTAGGGTGTCCGGCAATGGAGAGAATACTTTTCTCGATGACGAAGGGGGAAAGGCTAGATACAGTTCGTGTATCGTCAAGTGACGTAACGACCAAGAAACGCGGAACATTGTCAAAATTTGGTTCAGCAGACTGCTGACTAGATTGTTGACTTGACTGCTGACTTGATTGTTGACTGTGTTCATCCGATTCGGATGAATCTTCTTGTTTTTTACGTTTAGGTGCGTTGTGGTTAGGTGATTTGCGGTTAGGTGATTTGCGGTTATGTTTTTTTCCAGGAGCCATAAGAAAAAAATTCTAGTTTCGTCCCAAGTGCTCTCCGCCCTCCGTGGAGCCCTACAAGGGAACACCATACTGGAGTGGTTATCCAACTCGCAGATGTTAGAGATACACGTGAGATATACTCGTTTAAACAAAATGCCTACACGATTGATCCGTTAAGCCACCGCCTTCTAGAGATAAAAAGACAGAAAAGGGTAAGGTAAATGGGCATATGGTTGGTATCAGGAAAGATACAAAAAGAGTTGAAGAGAAAGCAAAGCGGTATCTCTAGGGCTCGGCGTGACCAGCCGATTGACCGTGCCGGACCGCACGGCCACCCGTCTACACCGAAAAGCCAGGCCAAAGAGGCGTGTTGGGCACATGAAGCACCGCCACCTCAGGTAACCCTCAACCTCCAGGATCCCTTCTTCCGGCTTACAGGACGCCACCCACGGCAAACGGGTGGTACTTCCTTTAGCTCTTCCCAGTGGGCACATTGACCACAGCAGCAACGTGCCCAGTGGGAATTGAGCCCCCAGGGCCACGGCAAGGCAGGAAGTCTAATACCTGGGGGAGAGGTCAAAAATTATGGTACCATTAGAAAGGTCTTGTGACAAGGAATGCACGTGAAATATGAAAGCTCTACCATTTACCAATCAAACGTTACGGCCAATGTTAAAGTTTTTAAAAAGTAGGTCAAATGCCAAGGTCAAGGTCATGAGGTCAAAAATTATAGTACCAATAGAAAGGTCTTGTGACAAGGAATGCACATGTGAAATATGAAAGCTCTATCACTTACCAATCAAAAGTTATGGCCAATGTTAAAGTTTTTAAAAAAAGGAGGTCATATGCCAAGGTCAAGGTCATGAGGTCAAAAATTATAGTACCAATAGAAAGGTCTTGTGACAAGGAATGCACATGTGAAATATGAAAGCTCTATCACTTACCAATCAAAAGTTATGGCCAATGTTAAAGTTTTTAAAAATGAGGCCAAAAGTAGGTCAAATGTCAAGGTCCAAGGTCACGAGGTCAAAATTTATGGTACCTCTTGAAAGGTCTTGTGACAAGGAATGCACATGTGAAATATGAAAGCTCTATCACTTACCATTCAAAAGTTATGCCCAATGTTAAAGTTTTTGCAGACGGACAAACGGACAAACAGACAAACGGACAAACAGACGGACAGACCAAAAACTATATGCCCCCCAGAATCTTAGATTCCGGGGGCATAAAAATTGTGAAAAAAATAAACCTATGAAATGTAATATGCCAAAAGAAGGAAGTAAGTGTAAATTTGAAAATCATCATTTTGAATTAAAATTACCATTTGTTGGATATGCAGACTTTGAATCAATTAATATAAAGTTAAATTTTCTAGATAATGAACTCAGGAAACAAATAAATAAACTGAGAATTAAAAGTAAATCACACAATGTTAATTCTAAAGTAAGGAATATGATTATAAATAAGATAATGAAAGAACAAGAGATATCTAAAAAAAAATCTAAAAGAATTTATCATAATTATATTCATAATAGAATAGTCGATCAACAAACTAAAAGATATTTGGATAAAATTAAAGAAAAATACATTGAAAAGTATTTCAATAATTTAATAGATAAAATATTTGATAAATGGATTGAGGATGGAAGACCTATAGAAGTAAGTGATTATGAAATAAAAAAGTATTGTGAAGTAAATGAAGTAAAAATTAAGAAACTAAGTGAGAGATTAAAACAAAAGATAAAAAGAGAAAGTATTAAATTAACCTTTAAAGATAATACAATCAATTTACAAGAACAAAAGATAGTTTCGTTTAATTTACAATTAGTTTCTCAATATCCTGAAATCATACCAAATAAAAATATAAATTATACACCAAGTGAAACTGCAGAAAAAGATTTTATTGAAACATGTTTGTTTTATAATGATAAAATTAAACGGGCTTATCACAATGGCAAAAAGAATTTTAAAGGAGAAAAAGAAGAACTTTCGGATAACTGTTATTTATGTAATAAGTATTTAGAAAAAGAAGAAAAGATAATTGAACATAATCATCTATCTGGGAAATTCAGAGGAATTTCTTGCTCCAGTTGTAATAGATTAGAATCAAGGGATGGAAAACAATTCCCAATCTTTTTTCATAATGGAAGTGGATATGATTTTCATTTTATAACAGAAGAATTATTAAAACATGAAACAGAATACAAAAAAGTAAAAGTATTACCAAAGGATAGTGAAAATTATATATCAATAACTTATGGTGATCAATATTTTAAGTTAGTTTTTAAAGACAGTTTTAGATTCCTATTAAGTAGTATAGATAATTTATCAAAAACATTAAAAGATGAACAATATAAAATACTTAAAAGAGAATTATCGAATGAATGTTTATTTGAGGATTTAAAATATCATGAAAATGGTGAAAGAAGTTTTAAAGGTGTATTCCCTTATGATTTTTTTGATTCTTTTGAAAAATTAAAACTAGAAGAATTCCCAGATAAGGAAGAATTTTATTCTGTACTATATCAAAAAGATATTTCGGATAAAGAGTATGAACATGGAAAAAAAATATTCAATAAATACTGTAAAACATTTGAAGATTATTTAATGCTTTATCAGAAACTTGATGTTTTAATACTTACTGATGTATTTGTAAATTTTAGAAATATATGTTTAAAACATTATGAAATAGATCCAGCTTATTGTTATTCTGCGCCTGGATTATCATGGAATGCAGGATTAAAATATACCGGAATAGAATTAGATTTAATTTATGAAAAGGATATGTTAGATATGTGGAGAGAAGGAATAAGAGATGGATTTTCTGGAGTGTTAGGTTCAAGATATGTCGAGGTAAATAATAAATATACAAATGAAAATAAAGAAATAAAAAATCCGAATTATCTATGGTATACCGATGCTAATAACTTATATGGCGTTGGGATGTCAGAAAAACTTCCTTATAAAAATTTTAAATGGGAAGAAGTAAAAAGCCAAAATATAAATTATTACTTAGATAAATGTAACGAAGATGTTGGAATGGTTTTTAAAGTGGATTTAGAATATGATGATATAACGAAAATCAAATTAAGAAAATTTCCTCCTATGCCTATAAAAAGGAAAATAGATGAAGAAGAAATATCAGATTATTCAAGAGATTTCTTAAAACAGCATAATGATCGATTGGGTAAAGTTGAAAAATTAATATTAGACCTTCATGACAAAAAAGAATATATAGTGCATTATGATATTCTTAAATATTATATTTCTCTTGGAATAAAAGTAACTAGAATTCATAGTATAATATCTTTTAATCATAAAGCTTGGTTAAAATCTTATATTGATTTTAATACAGAGATGAGAACAAAAGCAGAAAATGATTTTGAAAAAGATTTTTGGAAATTAATGAACAACTCATTTTACGGAAAAACAATGGAAGATATTTCTAATAGATGTAGAGTAGAATTAGTAAATGCTCCTGAAAAACTAAAAAGATTAGCTTCATTAGATAATTTTAAAGATATTATAGATTTTAATAATGATTTTAAAGCTGTATTATTTAATTATAAATCAATGTATTTTAATAAACCAATCTATTTAGGAATGTGTGTTTTAGATTATTCAAAATTAGTAATGTATAAGTTTTACTATAAAATTATTGAGAAATATTTTCCTAATAATGAACTTTTATATAGCGACACCGATGCGTTTGTATTAAATATATTCACAGAGGATCTTTATTCTGATTTAGACAAAATAAAAGATCATTTAGATACTTCTAATTACCCAAAAGATCATTCTCTGTATTCAAATGATAACAAGAAAGTAATTGGAAAATTTAAAGATGAATTAGGAGGAAATATAATGACAAAGTTTATAGGTATAAGAAGTAAAATGTATGGATATGAATATTTGGAAGACTCTGTTATTAAATTTAAATGTCTTGCGAAAGGAGTTAATAAAACAACTAAAAAAGAAATAAATACAGAATCATATGAGGTATGTTTAAAAAATAAAAAAGTAATTCATAAAACAATGTTTAATTTAGTGCACAAAAAACATAAAATATACTTGAATGAAATGATTAAAATAGGATTATCCCCTTTTGATGATAAAAGATATATATGTGATAATGGAATAGATACACAACCTTATGGTATTGAATCTTTATATTCTATTTAATTTCCATACAACAAATCCAGTTATTGCCATACCACCAACAACAAATGCAATCTCTCTATTTTTCTGGTCTTCTGATGGAGTATAATAATCACTCAACTTTGGTTCAGAAGGTAAAGTTGATAATTGTTTTCCAGTAGCATAGTAATATAGTTTCATTGCTTGGTCAACATCTTCGTATGTTTGTTCTGCATGATGTTCTTTTTGTAATTGTTTATTTACAAAATCTAATCTTTGTGTTCTTTCTCTACTCCATTTTACTTGTGCTGCTTCTAATTGTTCCATTGCCTTATCATGTCTTTCTCTCTCTTTATCTGCATCTTTTCCAATATGTGAAAACAAATAATTACTGCCCGAAAAAGAAAAGGCATTTACTACTGCTCCACCAATCATCATCACCATTGCACTCGCCGTTTTTTACTTCATAATATCAGCAGGAATAATATTGTGTTTAGTTAACATATCTCTGGTAGCCATTGCAAGTAATATATCAATAGATAACATTCCAATATCGGCCATATTAAAATCTACTTTTGGTGGTTGTCTTCTCAATAGTTTTCTTCCTAATTCTGCATATCCAACCGTTAATAGTGTTTCCACTCCGGCATGATATAACATGTTTACTATTTGTTTTCCATCAATTTGTGTTGCCATTTTTATAAGAATATTTTTGATTACTACAACTCAAATATATCTATTTCTTTCTTTTCCTTTGGTGGTGGAATAGGTGCAGGTGTAACTTGTTTCTTATTATAAATATATAATCCCAATCCAACAACTACAATTGATATACATAATGGTATGTAATTTTTGTATATATTTACACGTTGAACTTCTTTAACTTCATCCCTAACTTCATCATCATCTTTTGTTATAGATTTTAATTGTATGTTCTCTTTTTTCATTGCTTCCGTTTCTTTTCTTTTTAATTCAGCTTTCATTTTTTTTGCTTCCGCACCTTTTTTACCAGCAGCTACTCGTTTTGGGTTTTTCGTTTTTTCATTTATTTCACTCATCTTTTTTAAGTCAATATTTTCACTTTTTTATCAGTGAAATCAATATGTCTCGCTGTTGTTAACATTGCAGTAAAAGGAGCAAGATACATTCCATATCTATAATACAACTCACAACAAGTACTTGTTAAAGCATGATTGATAAAAGGGTCTTCCTCTAAGTCTTGTATCAACCTAGGTGGGTTAGTAACATTGAGATACTTTGTCACACCCATAACATACAAATTTATAAAAGAATTCCCCAACGTCTTAGTCATACTTGCACCAAGTCTGGCTTCGTATCTAGAGTATAGCTTGTTTATTTTTTCTGGTGTCATTGTATCAATGTCTGACATTTGTAAGTCTTTACCAAGATATTGTTTACTTCCTCCACCAGCAACAAGGGCTGATAATCTTTCACGTTTTTTGTCTTCATGGTCATCTTTTTGTTCTGGTAACTCAACATCTTTCAATAATTCTTCGGCGTTCATTTTATATAGTTTATTTTTAATTTTAAAATAATTAAATATTATATATCCAACTATTGATAAGACTGCAGTGTTTGTTATAATTTTTAGTGTTTAAAGCATTACTTAAGCATTACTTAAGCATTACTAAAGCATTACTTAAGCATTACTTAAGCATTACTTAATCAACCACCCAATAACCAGTCGGTTGGTCGGTTTTCAAAATTAATTTACGATGTTTCTTTTTTTTTAGTTCTTCCTTTATTCTTTGTCGGTCTTCCAGTGTAGGAATAACATCATTCTCTCTCAAACAATTTTCAAAACTATCTCTATCTTTCATATAGAAAATACATAACCATTTTGTTTGTTCTCTTAAATCTTTTAAAACTGAATTGTATCTCTGCGATATAACCCATATCGATTGTTCTGCGTGTCTACCAGAAAATGCTAGTTCGGATAACATGTCTTTTTTCTTTGTTAGTTCTTTTGTGGCACTGCAGTCATCGATGATATACAGGGTTAGTTTACCTGCATATTTTTTTAAAAATGACCGTAATAGTTCTTGAAGCTTTTCTGTTCCATCTGGCATTACAGGGTTTACGATTATAATATTTTTTGTTTTTGGTTTTCTAACATCACCAATCCAATCACGATTTTTGTATGCCTTGTTCCATTGAATGGTTGGGCAAAGTATAACAATATAACTAAATATACCTTTATATTCATCTTCAAGTAAGTCTAAAACAAATTCAGTCTTTCCACAACCAGTTTGGCCACAAATAATTGCACTGTGTGGATATTTAGGTAGTTCCATTTTAATTGATTAATAATTGGCTTCTCTAAATCTACCATCTTCAAAATTAATTTGTGCATCCTGTATTACAAATAGATAAACATTTATTGCTGCATCTGCTCCTGCTTCTTTCGTTATTTGTATTGTGATGCCTTCTGATGCATTTTCAATTCTTCTTCCTGAACCGTGAAGTGTATTATCATCCGTTGAACGTAAATCTAACCATAATGCATAATTGGTCGTTAGATATTTCTCTAACGTTGTATCAGTAAAATATAAATCTTTAATGACCATACTTGTTTCTCTATTTCTTTTTGAATTTAACGCAAAGAATTTATTTATCTCGTCCCACTGTTGATATGCTTTCATTCCTTGACTGTATAATTGATTTGGGATTCCTTCTATTGTCATTTCTACTTTTGTTATTTCTGGATTGTAATAGTGTTCTGTACTTGTCCTTTCAGGATCTTCAAATAACAATAGAATCCCTTTCATACTTCTAGCTGGGACATTTAAATTAATATTCCATAGTGTATCAGATTTATTTTTTGGTATTTTTCTGTGTCTTAGTATTCGGTCATACAAAATAACCATTTTACCATCAACTTGCTGTCTTATTTCTCTTGCTAAGTAAGTATCAGAAACAGTATCAAATTCCAAACAAATATTTTTGATTATATAAGATGAAGCTGCATCGGTTGAATGAATTACTTTATTATAATCATTGAATGTAAGTTCATATTCAAGTCTATCGCCGAGTCCTGCTTGATAAAAAGGCATATGGGTTTCCAATAATTCAAAATCAAGTGGAATACAAAACCTGTTTCCATATGCTTTTGCAATGGCTTGATCTTCTTTATCCGCTGTCGCGTTTTCTGCCCCAACTCTATGTTTCAACATGTTTGGTTTGCCAATGTCTTGGTATGCCATATTTATACGTTCTGTAGGAGTCTTCCAGAGATCAGTATAACAATGATAGATGTCACTATCATCAATTGACATAACTTCATTTCCAGAGATACGAATTGTTGTTTTCTTTATTATTGATCTTCCTATATTTGGAAATATAGTGGCATTTACATCTCTAGAATCTAACTCAATTTCAAATGCTAATTTGACTGTTCCGGGAACAATAACATCATTTCCGGAGAGATTGGGGAATCTCACTAACAATTGTTGATTTTGATCAATAGTTGACGGATTATTGGTTATCACTACACTTTGAGGGATTCCTCTTACCCCACGTGGTTCTCTTATTTTTCTGAAAGGGTTTAATTTATTTCCATAGGTCGCCATTTTTTTAAGGAAAAATTTAATAATTAAAAATGGCGGAAGGATTTGATTTTGATTACGATGATAGAGTTGATAAAAATAAAGATGAAGATGAAGATATTTATGACAAATTACCTATGGCTCCAGATGATGTTGATCAGAGGATTATTCTAAATCAGAGTGATCAGCTTTCTGACTTAAGAGGGCGACTACGAGAATCCGTACTTGAAGGACAGAAGCAGAGACTTGTGAAGACATTTTATGATGAAATAGAAAAGCGATACAAAATGGTACCAGACAAAAAGGATTATGATCAGTTTAAGTTGACAGAGGATGGTAAAATTTTATATTGGGTTGTCGGTGACAAAGAAATCAGAATTACTGCAAAGCAAGGTCCAGCAACATTTCTTTCTTTGGGTTCTTTAGCAAATGAATGCAACCGTGTAGTAGGTAAAGGTGGAACACAGGCAATCAGACAGCATTTAAATTTACCAGATTATCAAAGTAAGACAAAGATATCTCAGAAGACAAGAAAAGTTCTAGAAAGCACGCGAAATGACTTACAGAATGTTGAAGAACATACCACTTAAAGATTTATCAAGTACCACTGAACTAAACGATACAATAATTGGTGTAGACACAGCTGTAAAATCATTAGAAACATCATTTACTGACTTGTATTTAGAGCTGCCTGAAGTCAAAAATGCACCCACACAAACAGAAGGTAAAACATTCAGAGAACTGGAAGCTCTAGATGAGAAACTACAAACTTTCCGTGGTGAACTCACAAATAACTTAGCAAAGCTGACAGACATTGATAAAGATATAGCAAAAGAAAACTGCAAGAAGCTGAAGAAGTTGAAGATGTAGAGAGGATAAGTAAGGAATTAAAAAAATTGGAAGATGATAGAACTTTAAGACTTGAGGCTGCTAGTGAAAACAAAGAAGCATTACGTAGTCAGATAAACAGGATAAAAGAAACTATAAACAGAGTATTAAAAGAAGACACCACATTAGGCGAGAGAATTAAAACATTATTCAGAGAACAAGGAATTACAATTGTTAGTATTTTAACTGCTTTTGGAATGATTATTGGCGTTATTGTTGAGGCAATTGTTCCTACTACTGGTGGTGGGTCTATAACCCCTAAACCACCTTCATCACAGGGCGGAGTAAAAGAATCGGTAAAAAAACTTGGTAAACTATTAGCTAATCTAGCGGGAAAAGCAGCAGCAGCGCTACCGGGTATTATTGGTTCCATTGTGTCTTGGCTGTTGTCTACTACTGGAAAAGTGGTTAACTGGTTTGGCGAACATCTCTGGGCATTGCTTCTCCTTGTTGTGGGGTTATTGTATACAGCTGCAAGAGAGTATATTAGTAAATCTCATAGATAGTGGGTGCAACAATACCTATTACTATACTTCCTACTATTAATGCTGTTTTGTTGTCTTCGTGTTGTGTTGCTTGTTTCTTTTCAACAGGTTCTGGTATAGATTTCTTTGTTTGTTTCTTTCCAACAGGTTCTGGTAGAGATTTCTTTGTTGGTGTGCCTTGTATAGTTGCAGGTTGTGTAGTAGGTGCAACAGGTTTAACATTTACATCATCATTGAAACCAAGTGTTTGATTTTCTGTTGCAATTACAATTTTATTATTATATCCAGCGATAGTGCCAATTTGTAATATCATATCACTGGGAGACATATAGAGACCAAGTCCATATGTGTAATCAACTTTACTTCTTGCGTATTTCAATACATTTTGATAATTTGATATTTGAGTAGGCAAATCGATTGGACTGTTAATTGCATCTTGAACATTTGCTAAGAATTGTTTTTGAGCATCAAATCCTGTGCCTATTTTTAGTATTTCTACACGTGTTTGGGATTGTGCGCCTAATAGAGCCCATACAAACATTCTAATACTTTCGTTAATTCGTTCAACACCTGGTTTTGTGAAGCCTTCTGATTTGTCTAATATAAACATTGTCCATGCCTCACTTATATTTACTCTATGTTCTATTTTATCATTTACACTAAAGAATGGCCCATCACTTTGATGATCTTGTCTGTATTTTCCATCTGGTTTAAAATATTGTGTGTAACTCCCGAGACCACTACATTTAGAACTACTTTCCAGTTTTTGCCTCCAATCCGTGCTAGGTGAAACATCGAATTCATTGCATAACTTTTGATAGGCTGCTTTGTCGTATGGGTTTTTTTAATAACAGAATGATGCATCTGTCGGTAAAGGTGTTTTAAGTTCTTTCAAAATACGAGCAATACAATAATAAACATGAAATGTATATACTGTTTTAGTTAACCCTTTGTTTTGTAAATGGTCTTGATAACTTACTCCACATCCTGCAGTGGCACACCAGACGGCAAAATTTAATTGACATTGCCACCAGTCAAATGATGAATGAAGCCATGTATTCCACGGTTCATTGGTGTGTAATGTTGGATTTTGATATTTTTGAAATAAGTTGAGAAACGTTACTGGAAAATGATCATCTTTGTTAACATAAATTGTTTGTTTTACAAGTTCAATATTCTTTTTGGTATATTTAGTATTGTGGTTATATGATGCATTGGGATTGTACTTGAATTCTTTTGGTATCATTTTTTATGTGTAAAAAATGTATCATACAATTTCCGATATTAATAAAACAATATATTTACAACAATATGTAGATAATAAATGCGGAAATAAGAGAATTGGATTGAAGAGTTTTACTTATACCATAGGTTGGTATAATTTAATTGATGAATCTATCCAAAAAGGAACAGATAAAGCAATACGTTTAGCTTCAGGATTTTACAGTTTCCAACAAATAGCAGATATATTTCAAAGTAATAATATTGTATTATCTGTAAATGAAACAAATGGCATAGTGTTTTTGACATCGACCGTTGATTTAAAAATAAGCAAAGGATTAAAAGAGATGTTGGGCCTCGGAAATAAAAGACGATTTAACGCAAATCAAACATATGAGGGAGAAATACCGTTAAATTGTGCACCTTATAAACAACTATATGTTCATCTTGAGCAGATAAACAGTGCTTACAATTTCTTAGATGGTGCTCCTAGTAATATTCTTGGTGTTGTTTCTGTTGAGAATAAATCGTTTGGTGATATTGTTCATACACGTTTTAGTAATCCGGAATATAAACAATTAACACATGGTGATATTTCAGAATTAAGTATAAGCGTTTGTGATGAGAATGGAGAAAATATAAACAACAATGGATTGCCAATTAATTGTGTGTTAGAAATTATATAATTATTGTATAAAAATGAGTATATTTGGTGTTAAAAAGTTTACAACAGATAAGAATAATTTGACTTTACGTGTTAATGATTTGCATAGAAGATTTACAGATTTAAATAGTAGATTACAAAACGCTTATACAAATGAAGACATTACAATAAGTGCTGAATCAAAAGGCCCTTTAATTAGAGGTGAGGTGTTTTCATTTGGAAATGCAGGTAGAGAGCCAAAAGTTGGTTATGTTATGATGAGACGTGGTTATATTACAGGTATTAGCCTGTCGAGTGAAAGGTCAAGTGGTGAAGTGCGAGTTGGTGTGTTGGTGGATGGGGTGGTTATGAGGGGGTGTGAGATTACTCTGCGTACAGCATCAAGAAAACATGATAATTTTGATAAACCATTTTTTGTTGAAGCTGGAAGTGTTATTAATTTTATAAGTCTGGGGGCTAATGGAACTGTAGTTAATAGTGTTGCCTCGTTATTAATTGAATTCAAAAAATATATATAAAAATGAAGCAACCCACAGCCCCGAATTTATATCCTGACTTGCCTAGTGAAGACGGACAAAATTATAGATTACAGAAGATATCAGAAATAGAAAAACAATTAATAAAAGAGAGAGATACTCGCAAAGCTTTATATAAAAAGTATAAACGGGGAATTAATATTACTGATAGTATTGATACTGGCCTAATATCAACGGCTGTTATTATGGCTGGTGTTGGTTTAACTGTTCCAATTATGTTGCCATTAGAAATTGCTGCTGTTGTGTGAGGATCTCTGGGTGTTTGTGTTAAGTTAGTGAGACGTAAATTACATGCAAAAACACAAAAACATTATGAGATTAAAACTATTGCTGATAGTAAATTGAATAGTATAAAAGATTTGATTTCTAAGGCTTTGACAGATGGGCAGATATCTGAAAATGAATTTAAGTTGATTTTAGATGAATTAGATAAATATAATAAACTGAAAGATTGCATACATTCAAAACAAACAGGATTAAGTGAAACGGAAAGAAAAAAACTTATTGAGGAAGGCAAGGCCCAGGCTTTAGCCGAGGTAAAAAAAAAATAGGAAATGCTTGATTTTATTTAATAAAGTTATAATAGTCAATAATGACCCACCACCTATTTATAGGAGCGTAAACTAAATCAATACAAATATGCAGATTTTTACATTCTAATTCTTTGCAAATTCTTTTACTGACTGTTAAAAGCTACGCATTACGGTGATTCACGATCCTTTCGGTGCTTTGATTATTCCCGTAACGACTTTCAGGCCTTTCTGTACTTTGATTATATCCGTAACGACTTTCAGGCCTTTCTGACAAGACTGATCGGACTGTCAGGGTCTGGTCAGGGTCTTCCCTATTCATAAATGCTAAAAGATACCTTTTTCACATGACATCAATCATATGTGTTCAATCTGCCTTACTGTAGCAGTCAGACTGGCTGAAGGCACACTTTCTCTTATTTGTGGTTTCGAGAAAGGTACATTTTTTCCTGCTATAATGTGTATTGATCCAATAATTTGATTAATGCTTCCACTGAATAGTTATTGATTCTGAATAGGGAATGACAGTAAGAAATAATGTGATTTTTAGCTATCGATTGACGTCACCGTATCAATATTTTATTTACTTATTATATATTTAATACTTAGTTTTATGAATGGGGTTTAGAAATTCCTCTGATAAGAGTATTAGGTTGAAAAATACCATACTGACCCTAAATATTGGGACAGTGATGCCTGACTAAACTGTGTAAACCCAGATATGACTTGGAAGATGTCTCATCAGGGTCTACCATGTTGGTTGGTTGACAGGTTAGGAAAGGACAAATGGACATGTCCAAATTTGAAGATGGTAAAGTTAGTTAAAGAAATTGCGGAGGTGTCCAGATATTTAGGGTAAACGCAGTATGGAGAAATGTTATATGCTTACGAAAATATATATAGTATACGTTACAGCTGTTTAGAAACTTCTTTGCTGTATCACTGATAAAAAAAAATATTGCATAGCCTTGCATAGAGACGATAAACAACCGCATGGTTGCGGAAAACATTTGCTTTGAGGCGATAAACATTTCAATAAACATCTGCTTAGGAACGTAATGGAGACGCGTAAACATCTGCATAGTTGCGGTAAATATCTGTTTAGATACGAAATGGAGACGGGTAAACAAATACAAAACAAAAAATGAGATACTTCTAAAATGGCTTCTGAGTTAAACAGACGTGATTTTGTGAAAGTGATAAATGAAATAGAAAAATTTGAATCATTGTTGGCAAAGAGTGAAATTAAGATAAATTCTCAAACTAGGGATATAGACAATAAAAAAAGAGAAATTGAAGTTTTAACTGAAAGAATAGTCAAAGTTAAAAACGAATTTAATGACAGAAACAAGAGACAAGTTTGGTTAAGACTTACGAGGCAAAGAGCTGGCGTGAAAAGAAATCTAAACAAATTGTTAGTGAAGAACGAATGTGAAACACAAGAAAAAACATCTTTGCAGATTAAAATCAGTGAATTGATTTCTGAAAAGAACAGATTGCAAGTTATTATTGAGGAAAACGGTGATTAAGGTAAGTTCTGTTTCACTTTATCAGAGTTTTACTTTCTCTATATTTTTTCATTTTTGCATTTTTATCTTTTTTCGAGGTGTGTTTTTTTTTCTTTTCTCATTTTTTTTTATTTTAGCATTTCTCGAGGTGTGTTTTTTTCATCACTCTAGTAGGGGGGTACTTGGAGTATGAAGAAAAAAAAATATTTTGTGGGGTGGTCTGGAGAAGCTAAAAATTTTTTTAGTGGGGTGGTCTGGAGAAGCTATTTTTTTAGGGTGGTCTGGAGAAGCTAAATTTTTTTTTAGTGGGGTGGTCTGGAGAAGCTATTTTTTAGGGTGGTCTGGAGAAGCTAAAAATTTTTTTAGGGTGGTCTGGAGAAGCTATTTTTTTAGGGTGGTCTGGAGAAGCTAAAAAAATTTTTTTTGTGTGTGTGGGAGAGGCTCAATATACCATATTACTCAGGAAGCTGTGGGCACCCTGGAAAGGACCAGCAGTGATTGTGGAGAAAATCTCTTCACTCTTCCGTGTGCAGCTGCGAAAGTCTTTGTTTGTCCTAAACCACGATCGGATGAAGTCCTGCAAGGATCGCGACCTACCAGACTGGGTTACCAAATGGCTGGATAATCCTGATGGTACCCAGAGGATGGCGACTGATGAAGCAACGGTGTACTGCTCCTGTAGAAGGCCATAGCGGGGCAGATTTATGATCCAGTGTGACGGCTGTGATGAATTGTTCCATGGTGCCTGCGTGAACATCACACCTACGGAGGCACTGGATATCGACGAGTATCATTGCAAGGGATGCAGAGGGAACCAGCCGAGATAATGGGTACCCCTAGCGCAGGGGTAGGGCAGTAACCTTGTCTTCTTTATATTTGCAGACACTACAGCATGGCAGCTTCAAAGGAGCCCAATACTATCCTTCAGCCAAGGTTCATTCGTTCCGCAACGAGATGACAGACAGACAAGAGCTATACAGTACCAGCAGCATCGTGAACGAGCTGATGCTCTGCATGGAAGCTACTCCCAACATGCGTTTGGAGGCTCTTGAGGGACAAGCGAGATTGGCCAGACGCCAGGAAAACAGACAGTGGCTGAGGAGTGTGGCAAGACAAGCTGAGGACTGCAGTTACATTCCGCAGAGTGGATAGACCAGCATTTATGTTCTCTGCAGCGTCAGCCAAAAGAACCATCTGGTCCAGTGAGAGATATACGCCTGGACACAGACCCTTCCATTGAACGTCAGGTGTACCACGCGGCAAGAGAAGTTCCTATGGACATTGCCATCTCTGCGGAGGAGAAGTCCCCCTTTTTAGCATCTTCCCCTGGTAGAAGTGATTCCCTATCAATTCAAGACTGTGATGTGAATGTCCTACTTAGGCCTGACATTTCAGGCTGTCCAGTAGCCAGACGCCAGATCGTGGGGAGGGATATCCCCGCAGGAGCAGCATTGTTGTCGAGCAGACTACAAAGGAAACTAGATTTTGTTTTTTGTACAAAAACACAGATGTCTCCCCTTTTTTGACCTCTAAGTATGACCTTGACATTGGAGGTATTGACCTGGGTCTTATGTGCAACACATTGCTTGCAAACTAACTTTAAACAGTTCAGAGAGAAATAAGAAATGGTCTCCCCATACACAAAAAGCTCTTTTCTTTACCTTTGACCTCTAAGTATGGCCTTGACCTTTGAGGTGCAACACATCGTCTCATGATGGTTGATATTTGTACCAAGTATTTTCATAAACTATTAAAGAATAAAAAATTAATTGACTGTGCACAAAAAGGCCCCTTTTGGACATTTGACCTCTAGGTATGACCTTGACATTGGAGGTATTGACCTTGGTCTTGCACACGACTCGTCTAATGAAGGTGAACATTTCTGCAAGGTTACTTTAAAAAGTCCATCCAGAAATAAAAAAGTTGTTGACTGGACACAAAAAAAACTTTTTTACCTTTGACCTCTTAGTATGACCTTGACCTTGGGGGTACCGACCTGGGTCTAGTGTGAAACACATCGTCTCGTGATGGTTAACATTTCTGCCAAGTAATTTCACAATCCATCCAGGAATAAGAGTTATTGACTGAACACTTAAAAAGGCCCCTTTTTACCTTTGACCTTTGAGGTACTAACATGGGTCATGCAAGAGACACAACGTCTCATTGTGGTTAACATTTCTGCCATGTAATTTCAATAAGAAATTTATTGACCAAACACGAAAAATGCCCCTTTTTTAACTTTGACCTCTAAGTATGACCTTGACCTTTGAGGTACCAACCTGGGTCATGCACACAACACATTCTCTCATGATGGTTTACTGACCTTGACCTTTGAGGTACCAAGATGGGTCATGCACACAACACATTCTCTCATGATGGTTAACATCTCTGCCAAATAAATTCAAAATCCATCTAAAAATAAGAAAGTTATTGACCGAACACAAAAAAGGTCCCTTTTTTACCTTTGACCTCTATGTATGACCTTGACCTTTTAGGTACCAAACTGGATCATGCGCGCAACACATCGTGTCATGATGGTTACCATTTCTGCCAAGTAATTCAAAATACATCTAAAAATAAGTAAGTTGATGACCAAACATGAAAGAAAGGCCCCTTTTTTACCTTTGACCTCTATGTATAGCCTTGACCTTTGAGGTACCAACCTGAATCATATGTGCGACACATTGTCTCATGGCAGTTAACATTTCTGCCAAGAAATTTCAAATTCTATCTAAAAATAAGAAAGTTATTGACAAAACACGAAAAAGGGTCCCTTTTTTACCTTTGACCTCTAAGTATAACCTTGACCTTTGAGGTACCAACCCGGGTCATGCATGCAACACATCGTCTCATGGCAGTTAACATTTCTGCCAAGTAATTTCAAAATCCATCTAAAAATAAGAAAGTTATTGACCAAACACGAAAAAGGGCCCCTTTTTGACCTCTAAGTATGACCTTGACCTTTGAGGTACCGACCTGTGTCATGTGCGCCGCACATCGTCTTTTGGTGGTTAATATTTCTGCCAAGTAATATCAAAATAAGAAAGTTATTGACCTGACACGATTTGCCAATACATACTGACAAACTTCCAAGGGAGATAACTCTAAAAGTATAAATGCGAGAGTTACAGTTCTTCTCCTCTGCACGTCGTCTAATATTGATTAATACTTATATGAAGTTTCGTGAAGATAGCTTTAACGGTTTTCTAGTTATAGAGCGGACACGAATTTTTGACAGACGGACAGACGCCTGGGGGAAAACAATATGTCTCTCCGAAAAAAAATTTTCGGGGGAGACATAATTACCAAGGAGGAGGCTACTCGGAGAAAATCGCAAGTGCGCTTCCCCACCCCAGAACCACTGAAGAAGCCTATAGAAGGACCGCCGACCTCTAACGCCTTCCCTGTATCTTCGACCCATAGACAGAAGGAGAGTTGCATCCGTAGAACCTCACCTCGGAAGAAGTCAGAGTCATCGAGCAAGCCAAGGGATCCATCATGGAGAAGACCCAGGAGCAGATCACCTGCGAGACCTGCGAAGAGACCATCGTCCCCTGCAGGCCATAGGGAGGGTCGTAAAAGGGTCACCAGATTTCCCGTTCATCGGACCCGTCACGAAAGACCCAGAGGCTTGCCTGAAAGGAGGGTGGAGCATTCTCCACTGCCAGCCAGGAGTCTGGGAAGACGCTCAGAGTATCGCCCAAGGAAGCCGGAGAGGTCGGAGACAGCGACGAGTTTGGGAAACGCTGCAGCCACATTTGCAAGTACAACCGAGACCTCTGACAAGATCGAATGTTGGCCCATCGCCAGATGTCAGGAACAAGGATGCATGCGGCTACACATCTGCCTGGTATTTTTGACGATCAGTTGGAGCCGACGGAAGAACTCATCAGGAGACGGATCAGCGCCCTGAAGATCTGTGAGAGCAAGATATTGGGCTCAGTGTCGGACCTCAGTTTACCTTGGTAACTCTCCGGTCGTTCTTTTGCATTGGAGAGTTCTTCTGGTGGTGGTTGCCTGCTTGAACGACAGGGATAGACAGGACCTGGTAGAGAGGTACCCTATCAGCGCCACGTGGGTTGAGGAAGAAAGCCTTCCAGAGGGAATTGATAGTCACTTTCACCTCGACAGGACCCGAAGAAACCTGAACAGACCCAACGCTTCTGTGGAGGAGATCTGTAAGACAATTTGCCCAGACAGGACTTCCGCTTCAAGCTGACTGGTGGAATTGCTGTGTTCTGCGACCCAGGCACATACTCATCCTGGGTAGCCTTGCAAGATTTGAAGACACGGGTTCGCCGTCGCCATCCGAATGCACCCGAAGTACGTGAACTCTTACAAGGAGGCAGATTTCGAAGCGTTTCGGAAATGTCTGACGTACCCGGAAGTTAGGGCTTTTGGAGATGTAGAATTGGACTACACATCTGATCCATCCACGTGGGGGGGGGGGGGGGGGCTTGAAGAAATATATGGGCTGCATGATGCTTCCACGCAGAGCTGAATCCGGCCCGCACACTAGTACTGGTAAACCGTTTAAAGGATCTAAGCCTGTCCAGGAACCGCGGTGCGAGTCGGACCGTCCATGCTAATAATCCTATTGGTTTCATTGGGCGACAGGGCTTGAGATGTCATTTCATCTCAATGTCGGGTAAAAGTCCCACAAAATTGGACATGACCTTTACAGTGTTGACGGGGACGTTAAACCTCAAATCAAACAAAACCATCCACGTGGGGACTCCAGCATGGGATATTGGACAGAGTACTGAAGCACCTTCAGCCCTCACATGTCCTAGTTCTTCATGCCAGAAGGATGCCAGGAACCCAGTCAGGAGTTGGCTATTACCAGCTGTTGTATCAACTGAAAGAAGTAGTGTCTTCTGAACAGAGGATTCACCTTCACCCTTTGAAGGAAGCAGGGAATTGATGGCGAAATGGCTTGGCGAATTCCCAAACACGCGCTTTGGATTCACTGGACTGGTCAAGAACTTCAATGCTGCCAGCAGAGAAGCTCTACGGCATGTACCAGAGGACAAGCTCTTACTAAAGACCGATTCTCCGTATTTCCACCTTGGCAGAAGAAGACATTCGTCATTAGCACTACTGGGAATGGTTGCCAACTTGGTTGCTGATGTCAGAGGTCAGACCTGGAAGAGGTGTTAGAGGTAGCCTCGCGCAATGCGAGTCTCCTCTACTTCGACGACCAACAGGCGTCCGGGTAGCCACGCGCAATGCAAGTTTCCCATATTCCGACCATGGGGTCCTTCCTTCTCAGCACTGAGGAGGGGGGGGGGGGGGGGGGGGGGGGAGAGGTAAATGGAGTGATCCAGCAGATGGGCAAATTTCTGAATTTTAGTTCAAAATCCGGTCTAGCTAATTTCCAAAAAGACTTCCGAAATACCGGAAAGACCATGAAAATAGGTTTGGGTAATTGAAGATTTTAACTATAAGTATTTTAAAGCTCTAGTGAGGCTAGAAAGAACAAAAATAAAAAAATAAATATATAAAAGATTGATATTATATAAAAGAAAAGAAAAAATAATCAATATAGATACAATATACCAGAATTATTTTTTCAAGTCGTAGAATGCTGAGTTTATTTTTTTTAGGAAAAAAAAAAAGGGAACGAAATGTCTTAATAGCAATTAACATTCGGTCATTAAGAGTGTAAATGGATTTGTTTAATCAGCTATTAAATAGTCATCAATCAATTAAATAAAAAGTTTGTCTCAGTCGAAAAGTTTAAAGCCTTTAATTGCGACTTGATTGTAATCCACTAACCGATTTCCAAGATATCATAACTAAATTTTCGCAAATAGATAGATAAACTATTTTGATCAAAACATTAAAAGACCATGCACAAACAGACGGACGGACGGAAGGACCGACCAGCGACTGACTGGCTTTAGTATGTTGGATGTTTTAACGTCCCAACCAACACTGTATATGTCATTTTGGAGATAGATAGATAGATAGATAGATAGATAGATAGATAGATAGATAGATAGATAGATAGATAGATAGATGCATTTACAGCAGGTAATCAATCCATAACTAGCAATTATCAATCAACTGGTTGGTATATGAATGTTGTTCAAACATTTCATATTAAACTGTTGAACAAAAAAATGTCTGAATCTGAGAGATATTCAGATAACATTGACATGACACTATTAACTCAAAGCCGTAATTATTCCTTGTATATAAGCAGAACAAATATTGTCATCGGTTATTATTTGTTTCAAAATGGCTAAGACTGCATTACCTGGTGACAGCTATATTTCTCGTTTAGAGAAATTCTGTGTTGGAGATCTGAAAGTTCCTGGCGATATTAGATTCTTTGGAGTCGGTGGAATGAAGTTAGAAAATTATTTCCAAACTTTAGAAAGTGTAAAATTGTTCATCCGGATGCCGTTTTTATCAACTTGGGCGGTAACAGTATTACTCCTGCAACTGGGCCGAGCCAGCTTGCCGAGCAAATAATGGGAATAGTTACAGAATTAAAGTTGAATGGTGTGAAGAATGTTTTTGTAGCCGAGATACAAGAGCGTGGAAGATTTAGACCTGATGAACTTGATAAAAGATGCTTTGATGCCCAAAGGACAAAGATAAATAAACTTCTAAGGAAGAAACTCGGAAACAACTTCATAGAGTTTCCAGACATTAAGTGGGCCCCGTCAAGCGATTTTGGTACTTATCGCCTATGCGAGCAGTGAATGAAGAGGAACCTTCAGACAGAAAGCCATATCCCTGGCGCCTCTGAATGGCTGGGCATGCGCAGTTAAAATTTGTCATGACGGAATGCTCGAAGACACAAATTCGCTTGGCGGGGCTCAAGTATCCTAGGGACTATGCCACTGACTTAGTACACTTTAATGACAGAGGGACACAGAAATTCTTTTACAATGTGCGTCGTGTTATTTTTTCGATCAAAAATGTGTAGCTTTTTCCCATTAACTCCATCAGGCCATCTATGTTGTTATAATGGAGTGGAATTTGATTTTGTACATTTCTTGGAAAACGAAAACACGCCTATACAAATACATTGCAATTTTAAAATCAAACGCTAAAATCAAACGATTATCACTTTCAAAATTGCCAATTATAGTGCTGACATCTTGATGCCTGCGTGATGTCTGTTTTCTTAAAAAAAAAAAAAAAACGAACTCAATCATTAAAATGGATTGTGTTAAATATAGTTTTAATTCCTTATTATTAAAATCACTTCAGATTTGAGAATGGATTATTATGTTCTAAATAAAAGTTTAAAAAATTGTCAAAATGTCGGTCTCATTTCGGTGTAGTCAGTGTATGGAAGACTGTACAGAACCATGTATTCAGTGCTCGAGATTTGAAAGTTGGGTTGATATAAATTGTGTTCCAATGACTGAAAGTGAACTGAAAACTTGGGACAATCATTTGCTTAAGTTCTATTGTCTACATTGTTGTTATAATGGATCCAAATTCGACTCTGTTAAGTCATTAGAGAGGTATGTTTTGTTTTCCTTTTCTTTGTGGGTACTCGTTAGAAACGGTTCTAGCGAGAAACCTTCTCGAGGAGGCTATTCTGGCGAGAAATTGCAATCTTTTTTAAGGTGCAGAAACATAAAAAATTTGGTATAGTTTTGATATTTCGACTTATTTCTGCTCAAAAACATAGATTGTGGGTACTCGTCATAAGCGCCGAATACTGAGTTATGTTTGTGTTTTCCTTTTCTTTGTGGGTACTCGTTAGAAACGGTTCTAGCGAGAAACCTTCTCGACGAGGCTGTTCTAGCGAGAACTTGCAATCTCTATTAAGGTGCAGAAATATATATAAAAAAGGTTTCGGATAAAATAATTTTCAAAAAAATGAATAGGTATATTTTCGATATTTCGACTTATTTCTGCTCAAAAACATAGATTGTTGGTACTTGTCGTAAGCGCCGAAAACTTGCAATCTTTTTTAACACGATTGCCTTCATATTTAAGGTAAACATTTTTTTTGGTCTAGGCCATATGCTAGCTAGATTCGGCGAATTAGACCCACATTCCAGACAGCAGTTTCTTAATGCGATCATAAGTGTGTCCAGTAATCAACAGTAGCTGTGGTCAATATATGGGAAACTTGATAACTGTCAGATGAATCTGTTACATGGCATGCGCCGTCGCTGACAATTTATTTACATGTACATGATGTTACAACCGGGATCATCCTGCGCATGCCCAAACAGCTAATACTCTGGTGAGACTGCGCGCATGCGCAGGCTCGGATGAGCCGTCGCTGACAATTAATGTATATGATGCTACCACCGGGATCATCCTACGCATTCCAAACAGCAAAGACTGGCGAGACTGATCATGCGCGCAGGCTAGCATGAGCCGTCGCTGACAATTTATGTACATAACGCTACCACTGGGATCATACTGCGCATGTCCAAACAGTTAAGACTCTGGCGAGTCTGCGGATATGCGCAGGCTCGCATGAGCCGTCGCTGACAATGTATGTACATGATGCTACCACCAGGGTAAACCTGCGCATGTCCAAACAGCTAAGACTCTGATGAGTCATAAGCGCAGGCTCGCATGAGCCGTCGCTGACAATTTATGTACATGATGCTACCACCGGGATCATCCTGCGCATGTTTGTTTGATTTGGTGTTTAACGTCCCCGTCAACACTATGCTACCACCGGGATCATCCTGCGCATCTCCAAACAGCTAAGACTCTGACTCTGTACATGATGCTTCCACCGGGATCATCCTGCGCATATCGCTAACGAGTCCGTGAAATGAAGGCCCCACTAAATCCCACTTTATATGCAGCAAACTGAGGATTACGGGATATTCATTATTTTTTATTTTGCTCATAAAATAGATTGTGTGTGCTACTTAGAGGCAGATATAACGAGCACTCACAATCTATATTTGTACGAGAAATAAGAAAAAAATTCAAACTTTACCGGCTATTTTGAAAAATGTAAATTCTTGAAAGATAGGTGCCATTTTAACGTTTGAATGTTTTATCGTAATGCAATATACTGATCAGATCTTATAACACAGAGTGAAATATAATTTTCTAGTGCATATGCAAATCTCAAATAGTTCCTACCATTTCTACAAATTTTACTTACTAGAATTTAAAACCATTTACAATATATTTTTTACTATTTTTACATGATTTGTCTATTTTAGAAACAATTCTGGTGTTCACATTCATTTTCATCACGAAAACACGCCTATATAATTTTGACCCCATTGAACCCCATTTTATGTAGTAAAATTGGGGTTTATAGGGGTAAACCTTATTTTTCTAATTTCTGCTCTAAAATATAGAGTGTGGGTACTAGTTAGAATCGCCTAGTTAGAACCAGTACCCACACTCTATTTAGCAGAAATAAGAAAAATATCACAATTTTTCTTCTTTAACATTTTCGTTTTTTCGGCGGTAAACATTATTTTTCTTATCTGCTCAAAAAATATAGATTGTGGGTACTCGATAGAAACGTCTACCGCCTCCCCGAAGTCTAAGTTATGTGAAGAAATAAGATATATATAACATTTTTTTTCAACTTAAAATTTCCATTTTTGGACGAAAAAAATGTTAATGTATTTGTATAGGCATGTTTTCGTAATGGGATCAAATGTTTGGTTGAAAAAAGCAAGATTTTATATGCTTTATATTTGTCTATTTTTAAAGCCTTTGTGATATATACATCCATATTATTTTATTTAGCTTTACGGCAGGATTCTTGATTTGGGTTGAAAAAATGTTGTTTGACTCTTTTTCACAATTTTTTGTCCATTTGTCTTTCGATTTTGGTAGATACTCATTTGATTTTTGAATATACATTATCTGATTATATACGTGTTGGAGAGAGAGAAAGTGAGTGAGTGTGAGTTTTACGTCCAAACAACAGCTAAGCTGTTGGTGGGACGTAAAACTCAAACACTCACTCACAACAGCTAAGGTCATACGGAGACGGGAGCTCGGTTTATAGACTCATCCGAAAGCCTGCAGAAGCCCGGGATCGATCCTGAGATCCCTGGTTTACAAGGCGAGTAGCGTAACCACTACACCACGGAGGCTTCTAGAGAGAGAGAGAGAGAGATATGTAGGATGTATATATTATTTCGACGCCCGAAAGCCCCACCTTTCTATAGTAATACTCGGTTTTACAGGGGTCATGTTTTTTTTCCTTTCCTAAGTTCTGCTTGTTTTGTTTCTGTTGTTATTTATATGTGGGCAATTGACTGTCCTAGACGTAAAACAAATTCAGTAAAGAATTCAACACAAGTGTGCTGTATATACATCTATTCTATTCAAAGCCAAAGAACTGTCTGAAATCATATAAGCAATGCGCGCTAGTCAAGCATGCAGGTTAACTCATGAATATGTAAATATACGTCATAGAGTGATTATGTTTCATAATCATTAATTAAACAACAAACCAGTCTGGGGGGTTGGGGAATCCCACACATTCACGTCATCACAATCTATATTTAGACTAGTTGTGATTGGCGATGAAAAAGCGCGCTTATATATCATTCTTTCTTTGTTCGCCATTCAAGCAACATCAGATGTGTGGAAGGGCTATTCGGACATTACTTTTGGGAAAAAGGACTTGATCTTGTTTTTGGACTCAACGGAGTTGCAGTCATAACCGTATGTAGGAATGGATTATCAATAAATATGTATTTGTGTTCTCATTTTCATATTTGCAGTTGCGATCTTTCTAGCATGAATATCACCCGACAGACTGTAAGTAACAAATTAGCTCGTTCGTTGCGGCTCATTGGGAGACATCCACACTTGCCCCTAGCCCAGCTTCAGTTGGCTTCAGTGATCTAATGGTTGAGAGCATAGTCTTTTAAACGTTGGATATCTCAAGACAATGAGTTGGATCTCATTTTGTGCAGGCGTAGCGTAAAGGCCTGTCACGGGAGGTTAGGTTAGGTGGTTTCCCGTGGTACTTTTTTAAACATAAGAATCCTGGCTCAGTGAGAAGTCTCCCAATGTAATTTGCTTTGCTTTGTTTTTGCTTTATTATAATTTGCTTACCAGCTTTAGTTGCTTATATTACCGCAGTTTGGTTGCTTTGTTCATTACTATTATGATCCTGTTGATTTAATGCACACGGGCCACGCCGGCCCAGGAGGCCATGCAGAGAGGCTCAGCCCAGTTGACCTGCAGTTTGAGGGTCAGGCATTGTTTCAAATCCCTGGTACAGTGAACAAGCAAACTATTTGTTTCGAAGTAAACTGAGATATTCCTTTTACAATGTCCGCAGGAGGCATGGCGTCCAGTGCCGGCGGTGTCTTAGTGTGCAAGTTTCATAATGTCGCCAACAGGCTTCTTCCACCCCCTAGCTGGTTTGACATCTTTGTGCGGTTTTGTTTGGCGGTCCTTCGGTTTGGCGGTGTCTTTTCTTGTGTAAGAGAAGTGCATTTTAGGTAGGTCAGACATCTTGAGTATGTGCAGCATCCAAGTCAAGTGCATTTAGGGTATGCTGTGCATTCGGAGTCTGATTTCTGACTTGTAAATAGTGTACATAGTGAAGGATCCGGCAAACAATTAAAACAATTTTAAACCGTCACCCTCGTTGCTTTCTGTCAATCTCCAGTAGTGCTGTTTAATTGAGTGATTATGTTTCATAATCATTAATTAAACAACAAACCAGTCTGGGGGGTTGGGGAATCCCACACATTCACGTCATCACAATCTATATTTAGACTAGTTGTGATTGGCGATGAAAAAGCGCGCTTATATATCATTCTTTCTTTGTTCGCCATTCAAGCAACATCAGATGTGTGGAAGGGCTATTCGGACAATACTTTTGGGAAAAAGGACTTGATCTTGTTTTACCCTCTCACGTCCGCCCAAGTCTGTTGAGAGTTGATAGAGTAATTTTTGCCAATGAGGTGTTAGATCTATATTCCATTGGCGGTGTCTTTTCTTGTGTAAGAGAAGTGCATTTTAGGTAGGTCAGACATCTTGAGTATGTGCAGCATCCAAGTCAAGTGCATTTAGGGTATGCTGTGCATTCGGAGTCTGATTTCTGACTTGTAAATAGTGTACATAGTGAAGGATCCGGCAAACAATTAAAACAATTTTAAACCGTCACCCTCGTTGCTTTCTGTCAATCTCCAGTAGTGCTGTTTAATTGCCCGCTCATAGGTTAAAGGCTGAGATGCTGATAAGCAATATTGTTACACTGCTGAAAATTGATTGTGGGAACTCGTCAGAACAGCCTCCGTGAGGCAGTTCTAACGAGTATCTACAATCTATGTTTCTGCGCAGAAATAAGAAAGATGTTTACGCCAAACCCCAGTTTAATGGGTGTAGGCATTGTAACGGTGTATTTTTATTAGTAGTTTCATGACCGTGTGTTAACTAAAATAAATATTAATAAATATCTTTATCATTGGTCTCATTATGCCCCCAACTTCGAAGAAGTTATGGGGGCATATTGGTTTTGCCATGTTTGTCCCGCTTTTCTACTGCATAGCATAACTTAAGAACCATGGGTGCTAGGTTTTTGAAATTTCATATATGGATTCCTTATGAAAAAATAATTGACCCGTTTTTTTTTTTTTTCATCAGGATTATGCCCCTTTCTTTAGTTATGCCCCTTTGCAAAAATACTTTGAAATGTTTTAAGTGTTGCCCGGTTCTGAAGTGAAAGGGGGAAAACACAATTAAAAGAGGAGAAAGATTGGGCCGAGGCTATTGACACGGCGGCCGGGTTAATATGTTCTTGTTGAAACGGCGGCCGGACAAATAAGAACCTATTTACCCAGCTGCCGGGTGGATAGGGTGCAATTTACCCGGCAACTACTATCTTGGTCATATTTGGCCATTACCTCAGTAAGTTGTCAATCTTTGCAAATATGCAAATGAATGTTTTTTTATTATCATTATTATTTTCCACCGCAGCAGTCGCGACATACCAAAGTCTTTAAAAATGGTACTAGCTGCTCCTCGCTTGGCACTCAGATTTACGGGGTAGAGCTAGGACTGGTCGACCCAGTGTCAGGATAATGTGACTGGGTGTGTGGTATCATGTAATGTGTCTGGGACATGATACTTCAGCGAGGCAGCACTATAAAAGTGAGCATTGAGCTCCCTGTCGCAACCAGACACCGTCGTGATATGACGGAAAAATTGTTGAAAGCGACAATTAACCCGAATTCACACACACACACACACACACACACCACCGCAGCAGTGATAAGGACTGATTAGGAGCTTGATAAATAGTGATTAGGAACGCGATAGCTCTCTGGTTATGCACTTGCTAGAGGTCCCAAGCCAATTCTCGGTGGTGGTGAACATTTCGATGTCGTAACTTGCTCAATTGACATCATTTGCAAGGATGAATGTTAAAAAAGTACACCGTCCTTAGGATCGGGGCGTTAACTGGAGCCCCGCCCCCGTGCAGGTTAAAGACCCCTTCTTCTGTACTTCCTATTTCACCTATTTCAGAAGGGGACACAGACGGTTAATTACATATACTGCGGTTTTGCAGGCTGAAAGCCTACACAGTTACCCTGTAAATACTATAATAAGGATCAGGGGGTGGTTCTCCCTGCAATGAGGGCTTCCGGTTTACAACCCGCATCGGGACGGTGCACTTTATGACATTCATCCCCGTAAATAATGTCAATGGTGTTCGGACACCGAAATTTTATCGCCGCTGCCAGGGATAGAACCTGGGACCTCTAGCATCAGAGGCAAGTGCACTGACCTATCATGCACATAGGAGTTATCTCGGCCAATAGAAGGCTTTGAAATGAAAATAATAAAAACAAAAGACAACTCGAGAGAACTTTACTTTTCTAGTACATGGTATACAGTATATAAACGACAGATCCCCCTACAATAAATTTAACTACATGTAGTATACGTGCGAGACCATGCTAACGGCAATTTTATATGAGAGGGAAGGTAGCTGCAGGAAAATGCACTTACCAATCAAGCTATTTTAGCTAATAAATAATCCCTAAAACAGAAATATATACAGCCCTTCCTTAATGTCACTTAAATAACTACATGGGAGTACTTACTTTTGTCTTGGACGAATTCCAAGGCTTTTTGATTGAATTTGCCCCCCATGCTTGCATCGGTATTTGACATATCTGTATTTGAATTTCTCATCATACTTCTTTGCGTTTGCGGCAAGAGTTTTATTTGCCGATTCTATGGTTTTGCAATCTGATTTGACCCACTGCACAAAGTCTTTTCTGCTTTGAAATTGTATCGCCTGTTCCAATTCTTCGTAAGAATTGAATGTCTGACCAACATTCAGCGCCATTTTCCATTTCTGGAACCGGAACCAACGGTGTTTTTCTCTATTGGTCCAATAATCGTGTCCTTTCAACTGCCGGGTGAATTGAGGCCTATTCACCCGGCGGCCGGGTAGATAACATTTTACTCACACGGCCGCCGGGGGAATAGCCACTTCGGAAAGATTTTCCCTCGTATCTTTTAATTCCGGAAACGAACTTAACCGTTGACCACGGTGTATTGGTTTCTTTCTTCATGAAATAAACACTGTTGTCTAGGGGATAATCTTGCAAAGTCATCCCCCAGGTATTAGACTTCCTGCCTTGCCGTGGCCCTGGGGGCTCAATTCCCACTGGGCACATTGCCGCTGTGGTCTCTGTGCCCACTGGCTAAACGGATCTATCGTGTAGGCATTTTGTTTATACGAGTATATCTCACGTGTATCTCTAACACCTGCAAGTTGGATAACCACTCCATTATGGTGTTCCCTTGTAGGGCTCCACGGAGGGCAGAGAGCACTTGGGACGAAACTAGAAATTTTTCCTTATGCCTAAAGGAAAAAAACATAACCGCAACGCATCCAAACGTAAAAAAGACGAGGAATCATCCGCATCCAAACGTAAAAAAGACGAGGAATCATCCGAAACGGATGAACCCAGTCAACAGTCAAGCCAGCAGTCTGCAGCACCAAAGCAACTTAATTTTCCACGCTTCTTGGTAATGTCTTCATATGAAGATACACGCACTGTGTCAAGTTTATCCCCATTTGTGATTGAAAAGAGCATCATGTCCATTGCCGGACATCCCAAAAGCATTAAAAAGCTTTAGTCAGGTGACCTTTTACTAGAAGTCGAGAGAGAACAGCAGGTGAAAAGCCTGCTTGGTACCACAAAGCTCTTCGATCTCAAGGTCAAAGTATCTCTGCATAATACACTTAACTCATGCAAAGTTGTTATCCGCAGCCCAGAGCTCCGTCCTTGCAGCGATGCAGAGATAGTTGAGAACTTGAGATGGAAGGTGTCATTGGTGTACGTAACATCCAAGTTCGTAGAGGTGGTGTATTGATACGTGTTGACTTTTAATACACCAGTTCTACCCAAGAAAATCAAAGTAGCATATCTTTCAGTAAACGTGGATGTTTATATACCAAACCCTCTTAGATGTTACTCGTGTCAGGTTTTTGGCCACCACGAAAGCAGATGTCAAAAGAAAAAAAACTCTGTCCAAATTGTGGTGAAGAAAAACATGTCGATAATCATCAAAACTGTAAAAATGAGGCCAAATGTGTAAATCGTGGTGGCGAGCATGCTGTTTTCTCTCGAGATTGTCCGGCATGGAAAAAAGAAAAAGAAATACTTACTGTCAAATACCAAAGGTGGATGACATTCCCAGAAGCGCGGAAAATTGTTGACGAGCGATACACAACACCAACAACCAGTTACGCCAGCATCACAAAGGGTGCTGGTAAACAAGTTTCAAGCTCCGCAACGCAGACTGTTGAATCATGCATAGCTGAATTAAAGAAATCCGGTGCATGGAGCAAATCCACTCCAGCACCACAAAGTTCAACCAATTTATCAAATGGCGCAATCCAGGTTGCTAAGCTCCGCAACGCAGACTGTTGAATCATGCATAGCTGAATTAAAGAAATCCGGTGCATGGAGCAAATCCACTCCAGCACCACAAAGTTCAACCAATTTATCAAATGGCGCAATCCAGGTTGCTGCGGATCGGTCGACAGTGACCGTACCGAAGCCAGCGCCGCATATAAAAGAGAAACTCGACCCAGGTCGAACTAATAAAGGATCGGAAGATCCGAAAAAGCAATTGTCTCTAAAACAAACAGACAGACAACGTAAAATGGAAAGAGACAATATAAAATTTCAGAACAGATTCGGATCTTTGAGTGACAGTGATATGGAGTTTGAAGCTCCATCATCACCAAGTAGCAATAACAGATTGAGGTCTGCAACACCACGAGCTGGTGGTAGCAGATCTATATCACCAAATGCAGCTTCAATATAGTTTCTAGTCTTAATCTCTTCATAAAATGGATTTAAAACACAAAATAATACAATGGAATTGTCGAGGTCTTAAATCAAATTATAACGAACTGTTATAACTTATTTCGTTATTAAACCCATCGGTTTTTTGTTTGCAAGAAACTTTTTTAAAAACTGATGACAACATTGATGTCAGGGGTTTCAATACATACAACTATATCTATTCTGATGGTAACAAACCATCTGGTGGCAGTTCAATTTTTGTTAAATCATGTTTACCACAAAGAGAGATCAAATTAAAAACAGACCTACAAGCTGTAGCAGTATCGGTTTCTCTGGATAAAGAAACTACAATTTGCTCTCTATATATCCCACCCTCATTTTCTTTAAAGCCCGAACATCTAGACACATTGCTGAGGCAACTTCCATCGCCATATCTTTTAGTTGGCGACTTCAATGGTCACAATATTCTAAGGGGCTGTAAAGATATCAATAACAGAGGAGCACTTGTCGAAGATTTTATTGCAAAGAGCGATCTTTGCTCGATGAATGATAAATCTTATACTTACCTCCACCCTGCGACAGGTCATTTGTCTTCTTTAGATCTCTCTTTGAGTCACCCATCTTTCTCCTTGGACAATGACTGGTCTGTTCATGATGATCAGTGCGGAAGTGATCACTTCCCTGTTATAATTGAGAGCGTAAACGAACCAGATGAGGACTGTAACCAGAAATGGAAATTGAATAAAGCCGACTGGGAATTATTCCATAATTTAGATGAAGAAGATTTATCAGTTGATCATTTTAATGAATCATCCAACATTGTTTCTGATTTCACAGATACACTTATTAACATATCAGAACAATGCATTCCAAAGACCTCCACAAATACTAAGAAAAGCAAGCCTTGGTTTAATAATGACTGTAAAGAAGCTATTAAAAAGCGTAAACAGGCTCATCGGAGTCTAACTGTTGGTTTTCTTTTCCTCCAGCATTTCAGTGGTTTCTTGCTGTCGAGTCCTCACCGTTGTCTCACCTCTGTGGTTCTTTGATTTTTGTGTTCACGGAGATGTTGCACTGATGAGTTAGGAGGCCTTCATGCGGACTGAACAAATTATTTGTCTAAATCGCGACGGAAGTAAGGGCGAGGATCGTGGCCACGTAAAATCGATTTAAGCCCCCCAGTGGAAATCTTCCACTGACCGTTCCAAGGCGGCTCTTCTGTGTCGATTTATTTATGTTGTTGTTTGTTACTTACTGTGTGTATCACTTGTGTCTTTTGGTTTTGGATGGCCATATGGCCATTTTGTGGGAAAGTAACTGTCCTTATGGCCTTCCTTTGTTTAGGTTTCCATTATGGTCTGGTCGCTTAATGTTTGTATTTCTTTCCCTTTGGTGTCTTTTATGGGTAGAGTAAGTTAATTGTATCAATTCCTGATCTTTGTTTTACTTCTACTCTAAATAAGTTCTGCAAAAATCCCACTTCAGAAAAGCTCAACGACGTAAACGTTTTTAGAGCTAAAGCTCGGCGAACAATCCGAGCTTCCAAACGAAAGTCATGGAGAGAATATGTCTCCAAATTGAACTATAAAACCCCCATTAAAAAGGTTTGGGATATGGTACGAAAAATTTCAGGAAAAACAAAAAAAAAAGTCTTCTAGTTTTACACATTTAAATACTGAATTTGACACAATAGCTTCAACAAAAAAAGATATTTCAGATACTCTTGGGAGCACATTCTTGAGAAATTCATCATCGCGTAATTATTCTGACACTTTTAGATATTTCAAAAAGGACCAAGAGAAAAGAAATCTAAACTTTAAATCCCTTAATCACGAAGAATACAACAAACCTTTCAACTTATCCGAACTCGTCGAAGCCATTGAAAAATCACATGATACGGCAACCGGCCCCGATGAAATTCATTATCAGATGCTTAAGCAGCTACCAAAATGTTCTCTTACAACACTTTTAGATATCTTTAATAATATTTGGGAAACGGGGGTCTGTCCTGAGAGCTGGCGTGTAGCTACAGTTGTACCAATTCCGAAACCAGGGAAAGATCATGCAGAACCTACAAATTATCGTCCGATAGCTTTGACAAGTTGTTTGTGTAAAACATTGGAGAGAATGATAAACAAGAGATTAGTCTGGTACTTAGAGTCCAACAACCTCATTTCAGAATATCAATCGGGTTTTCGTTCGGAACGTAGTACCAATGACAATTTAATAAGACTAGAAACATTTATACGAGATGCTTTTATTAACAAAGAACACGTAGTAGCTGTCTTTTTCGATTTGGAGAAAGCATATGATACAACATGGCGTTGCGGAGTATTGAAAGATCTCCATAACATTGGCTTAAGAGGAAAACTTCCCAGTTTTATAGAAAGCTTTTTAGGGGAGCGCATGTTTCAGGTGCGTGTGGGGTCTACCGTGTCAGATTTCTATGATCAAGAACAGGGTGTCCCACAGGGTAGTATTCTTTCATCTACGCTATTTAACATCAAAATAAACAATATTGTACAATGTTTGGACGACAAAACTGATTGTTCCTCTGAGTCACTACCTGCTTGGGAAAGAGCTACTGACTCAGATTACTAACTGTTGGAATTGTAAGTTGTAGAGTTTCATGTTAAGTCTTCTTTCCCTTGTGATGTTTTGGATGTGATGTGAGATCTGATCAAATAAGTTCCTGATCATTTCATTTTCACTTTTTACCATTTGAGATAGGCTGTACTTTTGGAAAAGGCATTAATAGGTTACTTACTAGAACCACGATCAATATCATCCAGGAGCCTCCCCATAACCTTAACTTCTTTGAGTCCCGGTGGGCACTGGTAATTTTCTTCACTGATTTTTTCAGCATGTCCCATGTGGGACATGAATGTTTTTTTGTCTGATGGCGTCATATCTAGGCTTGAATATATGGTTGACACTACATGCCTGTTGGTGGTAGCATTTATTTTCAAGCCTGCCGCTTGACAGACTTCATTCAAGCATGTCCACCCAGAACAATGATCACCAGATCCTTTGTTGGAGAACAGGAATATACTGCGCTTTGGAATTCCAAATATATCTCGGTGTTCAATGAGCAAATTTATGGCATCAATTAAGTCGATCGGTATGAGAATTGGTACGAACATTTTACCTTTGCCGTGTAAATAGGCCAACTTGAATTTGCCAGTCAGGTACTGCTCTGCAGGGTCATCCACATTTTCTATAAGATAAGGAGCTACCCAGACATTATTGATGGCATCTTTCCATTCTTCAAGAAGAATGCGGGAGCCCTCTTCGCCTCTTCTAGCGTTGTAAAGCGTTAGCCTACTAACCACTAAAGACCTTAACCATGTGTACCTTGTTACGTCAAAGTCATTTGTTAGACCCTGTATTTGTCTGCTGATATATGCTCTCAGTGTTTCAAGTTCATGTTCAGAGGGAAGGTTCTGTGGCCTACGGGCTTTATCCATTGACGTCTTGATTTGCTGGTACCTAGAACTTGCCATGATCTCTGGAAGTCTGAAATTGTATACAGTTTCAAATCTGTTTAATTCATTGAGTTTTGTGTCTTCCATCGATTCCGAATACAGACCCTTTAATGTTTTGATTGTTTTTTGAATAACTGTATTTAAATTAATCTTCAGTCCGTATTTTTCACTCTGATCTTCTTTGCTGGCCAGTTTGTCCATCGCCTCATGAAGTGTTTTTAAATGAGTCCTGGAGAACATTTCATCAAACTGAACAGGCGAAGAAGCAATGCTTTGAAAGGAATGATACAATCTCCCTAACTCTCGCATCTCGCACATGACTTCTTTTCTAATTTCAACGATTTTGCTTTTCTCGTTTCGTCTGGTAACATAATGTCTGTAGCCCACTGCTTGAATTGTTCTATTCTCTCTGATGAAATTGCCAACATCATTGTCTCTGAATCTATTTAGTATGTTTTCTTGAAAGTCTGTGTCTGTAATAAATTTAGGTTTGACATCTGTCATTTTCAATGCCTTTGCATCATCACCTTTGCATCCATTTCTGTGTTTATAAAATGTTCGATTTGATATAAACCTCTTACACCCTTTGCACATTCTAAGTGAATCTTTTCACTTTGGCTTTCTTTCACGCATCATATCTACGTGTATGTTACTATCGTTAACTTTTGCAAGTTGTTCCATATTGTACCTATACATCCCTTCCCTCCTCTTTTCATCAAAGAATTTATTTTGAATATGCATTGGTTTGTTCATGATTTCTTCAAACTGATCTTTATGTGTTCTGATATGTCTCTTTAACTTCCCTCCACAAAACAGTTTGTTGCAATATATACATAGTCTATTTGGTCTCTGAAAAATAGCAAGTATGTACATGTATTTCAACAAAGGATTTTTGAATTCAATAAAACTAGTAACGCAAATGTGCATGCATTAAGTTTTATGGCAGATTGAATCAAAACTGTTCTTCATGGCAACAGAAAGCCTCCTTTGGCTTATTATGGGGTAATGATGTTAACACTCTTGGTGGTTTCAGGAAATTATCCTTTTGATAATTGTAGACAAGCATAAAAACTTGGATGTGTTGGAATTTATCAAAGGTCATGTTAACAAATAATACCAAAGTTTGTACATGACGATCAGATTTGTAAACCGACCAAAACCAAATTGGTCACTGCACAACTATACCACCACGGGAACATCCCTGGTTAGTTTGAAATAAATCTAGCAACTTGTCACGGAGGAGATACAATAACTCTATTGTAACAGTGTTAAGTAAAAGGGAAAACACAAAATCAATGAAAAAAGTTAATAAGCACTGCTTATTAGATACCCCCCACAAAAGAAACTGTAAATAGTTTAAGACAACCAACTAGGGGACATGGAGTTATGGGCCCTTGACCAAAATATGCAATAACAGCTTCTTTTCCTCAAAGACGTACTTGGATATAAGTTTCGTTGAAGTTGAACAATCAATACAGAAGTAATTAAGCAAAATAAAAAAGGGACATAACTTCAAGAGTTATGGGCCCTTGACCCCTATTTTGCTACAAGAGCTTCCTTTCCCCAAAGACCAAGCTTATTTAAGGGACATAACTTCAAGAGTTATGGGCCCTTGACCCCTATTTTGCTACAACAGGTTCCTTTCCCCATAGACCAAGCTTCTATTATAAGTTTCATTGAAGTTGGACAACTGATACAGAAGTTATTAACAAAATACATAATATAAAAACCTTCCCAGAGACATAACTCAAAAATTATGTAACCCAGAGTTATGGTCCTTGCCTTCTGCAAATCCTTTTATGATGATTAACATTTGTGTGAAGTTTCATGAAAATATCTTAAATAGTTAAGTGTCGCGAAAGGACGGATGGACATAGGGACGGACGGACGTGAAAACAGTACACCCAACCACAAACAAAGTTTGCGGGGGGTATAAAGATCGCTGCCGTTCGGCCATATTGGTTGACGGATCAAAATTATTTTTCAGGAGTCATAAATAGCGGTTGAGAGGAAACTGTATGCAAGGTTTCCACAAATGTCCTCTATTTGTTATTGAGGAGATGTGATAATGGCAACAATCTAAGATGGCCACCGATGGCCATATTTGTTGACACACCAGAACCAAAACCAATGCTGCACAACTAGACCACTGGGGGAACATCCCAAACTTTTTGAAAAATTCTGACCATCGGTCTCGGAGGAGATGTGATAACGAGATTGTATCAGTGTTAAGCAAAGGGGAAAAAAGCGAAATCAAAGATGGCTGGCGTTCAGCCATATTGGAATTATTTTTCAGGCAGACACATCTAGAGGTTGAGAGAAAACTATATGCAAAGGTTTCGATGAATTTCCTGCATTGGTTATGGAGATGCAATTACGGCATATACCAAAGATAGCCAATGGCGGCCATGTTGGTCGATGGACCAGAACCAAAATTGGCCCTGCCCAAGAGCTAACTAGCTTGGGCTTCTGGTGCAAGATGATCCTAAATCCAGCAATATAATTGCCTGCCTTTCAAGTATTAGGCAGACTTGAGTTTAGTCTGCTTAATATCCAAGTCTGCCTATTGCTTATATATAAATTCCGTTCAGAAAATCTGAATCATCGATTTTTTCGTTTCTTCCTTTTAGTACTCATTTTAGCCCATGCATCACTATGGGAAAGTTTTAGACCTCGCCCTCCGCCGATTTCTCCAACAAGTCGTATGCCTCTGCGACAGCCAGTAAAGGCCGTGATTATTTGGGAAAAATTGCAAGATCTAAATTTTCGTTCACAGACTAAGACATTCTGACAGGTTCGACACACCCTTCTATATTTTATTTGCACGATAACTTCATGGAATATCATTAGGTGTGACACCACATCTGATATCGGTATAATTCATTTTGACCACTGTTGACAGCACATCGCGCTAGTGGCTCCCCGTTCTTAGTGAGCTTCTATCTAGCCATTCGAATGTAATGTATGTCGTAATTGCATATCTATTTATAAAGTGCATCAAATGGGTTTGAATATGTATTATTTTACCTGACAATCATCATCAAATGGACTTAGTCTGTGGTCTCATTTCTTTGTTTTGCAATTTTCTCCAAATAATCACAGCCTTTCCTGACTGTCACAAAGGCATACGACTTGCTGGAGAAGTCGGCGGAGAGTCCGGTCTAAAACTTTCCCATAGTGATGTATGGGCTGAAATGAGTATTAAAAGGAAGAAACGAAAAAATCGATGATTCAGATTTTCTGAACGGAGTTTAGTCTGCTTAACATCTTAACAAAGTCCGATATCGCCACACAATTTTGTATATTTTATACGCTTCTACCGGTTTCACTGTTCTAACAGTTTTTCAAGAAGACGTTAAGTTATTGACATAGCAACAATGCGTAACGACGTTACTTCCGGCGTCAGTAACGTTACGTTCATAAACAATGATAAAAACGGTATTATAACAAAGTCTGGTCGGTGAATACCCTGATGGCACGTGTCCCTATCAATGAAGTCTATTCAACTTCGGCTTCAGAGATCTTTCCATTAACGTAGAGGTATACATCCCAAACCCTCTTAGATGTTACTCTTGTCAGGCTTTTGGCCATCACGAAAGCAGATGTCAGAGAAAACAACTCTGTCCTAATTGTGGTGAAGAAAAGCATGTTGATAATCACCTCAACTGCAAAAATGAACCCAAATGCGTAAATTGTGATGGCAAACATGCTGTTTTCTCCCGAGACTGTCCGGCGTGGAAAAAAGAAAAAGAAATACTCACCGTCAAATACCAAAGGGGGATAACATTCCCAGAAGCGCGGAAGATTGTCGAAGAGCGATACATAACACCAACCACCAGTTTCGCCAGCATCACAAAGGGTGCTGGTGTAAAATGTACAAGCTCCGCAACACAGACTGCTGAATCATACATTGCTGAACTGAAAAAGTCTGGTGCATGGAGTAAATCCACTCCAGCACCACAAAGTTCAACCAATTTATCAAAAGGCGCAATCCAGGTTGCTTCGGATCGGTCGACAGCGACCGTAACGAAGCCAGCGCCGAATGTAAAAGAGAAACCCGACTCAGGTCGAACTAATAAGGGGTCGCAAGATCCGATCAAAAAACATCAATTGTCTCAAAGACAAACAGACAGACAACGTAAAATGGAAAGAGACAATATAAAATTTCAGAACAGATTCGGATCTTTGAGTGACAGTGATATGGAGTTGACTGAAACTCCATCATCACCAAGTGGCAATAATAGATCGAGGTCTGCCACACCACGAGCTGGTGGTAGCAGATCTATATCACCAATTGCACCTCCATAATAGTTTCTAGTCTTTAAATATCTCTCCTTAAAATGGCCTTCCAGATGGTTCATCTATTTTTACAGCTGAAGCCAAAGCAATAGACCTAGCTGTAGATTTTATCAGTTCTTCAACAATTCAAAAAGCAATTATATTTTCGGATTCACTTTCTGTGCTTAAGGCTTTAGACCATTCATCATCTAAAAATCCTCAAATTCAAAAATTGATCGAAAAACATCATGAAATTTCTAAAACACACCAAATCTTGTTTTGTTGGCTTCCGAGCCATATTGGCATTGTCGGCAATGAATATGCTGACAAGAAAGCAAAGGAATCGCTCAATCTTGATCCATCTGTTTTTAAAATTCCTTTTAACAATTTTAAACCATTTATCAACAGATACATCTTGTCGGAATGGCAAGGCGAATGGGACCGTGCAATAAATAAAAAACTCCATGCCATTAAACCTGTCGTTAGTACAAAATGCTCTCCTCCACAGTTTTCCAGAAAAGAGGACGTAGTATTAACACGACTGCGCATCGGCCATACTAGAGTTACTCATTCTTATATTTTTAATGGTGATGATCAGCCTTCTTGTGTAGGTTGTGATCAGCCATTCACTGTGAAACATATCTTAATTGACTGTGTTGACTTTTCACCCTCACGTATTTTATATTTCAAAGCTGACACTTTGCAACAACTGTTTCGAGATGTACCTGTTGATAATATTATTTTATTCTTAAAAGAAATTGGACTTTTTCATAAGATTTAACTGTTTCAGATTTTTATACATTATCATTCTGACTTTTTACTTTTAATATCATAATTATTCATGCCGTTTAACCATCAACCGTTTGACGCTTATGACCCACAAAGAGGGTTGACGCGTCGTTAAACACGAAATCATCATCATCATCATCTCCTTAAAATGGATTTAAAACACAAAATAATACAATGGAATTGTCGAGGTCTTAAATCAAATTATAATGAACTCTTATTACTTATTTCGCTACTAACCCCATCGGTGTTTTGTTTGCAAGACTTTTTTAAAAACTGATGACAACATAGATGTCAGGGGTTTCAATACATACAACTATATCTATTCTGATGGTAACAAACCATCTGGTGGCAGCTCAATTTTTGTTAAATCATGTTTACCACAAAGAGAGATCAAATTAAAAACAGACCTTCAAGCTGTAGCAGTATCGGTTTCTCTGGATAAAGAAACTACAATTTGCTCTCTATATATCCCACCCTCATTTTCTTTAAAGTCCGAACATCTTGACTCATTGCTGAGTCAACTTCCATCGCCATATCTTTTAGTTGGCGACTTCAATGGTCACAATATTCTATGGGGCTGTAAAGATGTCAATAACAGAGGAGCACTTGTCGAAGATTTTATTGCAAAGAACGATCTTTGCTTGATGAATGATAAATCTTATACTTACCTTCACCCTGCGACAGGTCATTTGTCTTCTTTAGATCTCTCTTTGTGTCACCCATCTCTCTTCTTGGACTATGACTGGTCTGTTCATGATGATCAGTGCGGAAGTGATCACTTTCCTGTTATAATAGAGAGCGTAAACGAACCAGATGAAGACTGTAACCAGAAATGGAAAATGAATAAAGCCGACTGGGAATTATTCCATAATTTATGTGAAGAAGAGTTATCATTTGATCAATTTAATGAATCATCCGACATTGTTTCTGACTTCACAGATACACTTATTAATATATCAGAACAATGCATTCCAAAGACCTCCACAAATACTAAGAAAAGCAAGCCTTGGTTTAATAATGACTGTAAAGAAGCTATTAAAAAGCGTAAACAGGCTCTAAATAAGTTCTGCAAAAGTCCCACTTCAGAAAAGCTAAACGACGTAAAAGTTTTTAGAGCTAAAGCTCGGCGAACAATCCGAGCTTCAAAACGAAAGTCATGGAGAGAATATGTCTCCAAATTGAACTACAAAACCCCCATTAAAAAGGTTTGGGATATGGTACGAAAAATTTCAGGAAAAACAAAGTCCTCTAGTTTTACACATTTAAATACTGAATTTGACACAATAGCTTCAACAAAAAAAGATATTTCAGATACTCTTGGGAGCACATTCTTGAATAATTCATCATCGCGTAATTATTCTGACACTTTTAGAAATTTCAAAAAGGACCAGGAGAAAAGAAAACTTAACTTCAAATCCCTTAATCACGAAGAATACAACACACCTTTTAACTTATCCGAACTAGTTGAAGCCATTGAAAAATCACCGGCAACCGGCCCCCGGCCCCGATGAAATTCATTATCAGATGCTTAAGCATCTGCCAAAAGTTCTCTTACAACACTTTTAGATATCTTTAATAATATTTGGGAAACAGGGGTCTGTCCTGAGAGCTGGCGTGTAGCTACAGTTGTACCAATTCCGAAACCAGGGAAAGATCATGCAGAACCTACAAATTATCGTCCGATAGCTTTGACAAGTTGTTTGTGTAAAACATTGGAGAGAATGATAAACAAGAGATTAGTCTGGTACTTAGAGTCCAACAACCTCATTTCAGAATATCAATCGGGTTTTCGTTTGGACCGCAGTACCAATGACAATTTAATAAGACTAGAAACATTTATACGAGATGCTTTTATTAACAAAGAACACGTAGTAGCTGTCTTTTTCGACTTGGAGAAAGCATATGATACAACATGGCGTTATGGTATATTGAAAGATCTCCATAACATTGGCTTAAGAGGAAAACTTCCCAGTTTTATTGAAAGCTTTTTAGGGGAGCGCATGTTTCAGGTACGTGTGGGGTCTACCCTGTCAGATTTCTATGATCAAGAACAGGGTGTCCCACAGGGTAGTATTCTTTCAACTACGCTATTTAACATCAAAATAAACAATATTGTACAATGTTTGGACGACAAAACTGATTGTTCCTTGTATGTTGACGATTTCTGTATATGTTACCGTTCAAAAAATATGAAAACAATTGAACGAAAGTTGCAACAAAATTTAAAACGAATAGAAGAATGGACTGATAAAAATGGTTTCAAGTTCTCCAAGTCGAAAACGCAGTGTGTTCATTTTTGTAAACTACGGAAGAAACACGAACATCCTTCCTTGTTTTTATACGGATCACAAATTCCTGTTGTTGAAGAAGCCAAATTTCTTGGGGTCATATTTGATCAAAAGTTATCTTTTATTCCCCATATTAAATATCTTAAAGCGAAATGCTTAAAAGCTTTGAATCTTTTGAAAGTTTTAGCCCATACAAGTTGGGGAGCAGATCGGTATACTTTATTACATCTTTACCGGTCTTTAATAGATCTAAATTAGATTATGGGTCTGTTGTTTATGGTTCTGCCAGAAAGTCCTATTTAAAATCATTGGATACTATCCATCACCAAGGCCTTCGTCTGGCTATGGGAGCCTTTCGTACTTCTCCCGTATTAAGCCTTTATGTAGAAGCAGGTGAACCATCTTTATCTTCGCGCAGAGAGAAACTTTCTCTTCAGTATGCTATTAGAATTGCTGCTAATCCATCTAACCCGACATCCAAAATTTCATTTCCACCTCAATTTATAGATAAGTATGAAACTTAACCCACAGCAATCAAACCTTTTGGATTACGAATTTTACCACTGCTAGAAAATTCAGGCATCGACCTTAAAAATATTCAAAAACATGAAACCGCCGAAGTTCCATCTTGGAGTATTAAACAACCTTCTATTCTGTTCGACTTGCATGATGGCAAAAAATCTGAATCAAATCCGATACTTCTCAAACAAAACTTCCAGGTACTGCAGTCACGTTACAATGATTACCAGCAAGTCTATACTGATGGTTCCAAAGAAGGAGATAAAGTTGGTTGTGCGTATGTTTTTAAAGATATGCACAAAACCATGCGCCTTCCAGATGGTTCATCTATTTTTACAGCTGAAGCCAAAGCAATAGACCTAGCTTTAGATTTTATTAGTTCTTCAACAATTCAAAAAACAATTATATTTTCTGATTCACTTTCTGTGCTTAAGGCTTTAGACCATTCATCATCTAAAAATCCTCAAATTCAAAAATTGATCGAAAAACATCATGAAATTTCTAAAACACACCAAATCTTGTTTTGTTGGCTTCCGAGCCATATTGGCATTGTCGGAAATGAATATGCTGACAAGAAAGCAAAGGAATCGCTCAATCTTGATCCATCTGTTTTTAAAATTCCTTTTAATAATTTTAAACCATTTATCAACAGATACATCTTGTCGGAATGGCAAGGCGAATGGGACCGTGCAATAAATAACAAACTCCATGCCATTAAACCTGTCGTTAGTACCAAATGCTCTCCTCCACAGTTTTCCAGGAAAGAGGATGTAGTATTAACACGACTGCGCATTGGCCATACTAGAGTTACTCATTCTTTTATTTTTAATGGTGATGATCAGCCTTCTTGTGTAGGTTGTGATCAGCCATTCACTGTGAAACATATCTTAATTGACTGTGTTGACTTTTCAACCTCACGTATTTTATATTTCAAAGCTGACACTTTGCAACAACTGTTTCGAGATGTACCTGTTGATAATATTATTTTATTCTTAAAAGAAATTGGACTTTTTTCTTATGAATGTTTTCATTGCTCTTAAAGGAACTCATTTTTTATTTTTATTTTTCATAAGATTTAAATGTTTCAGATTTTTATACATTATCATTCTGACTTTTTACTTTTAATATCATCATAATTATTCATGCCGTTTAACCATTAACCGTTTGACGCTTATGACCCACAAAGAGGGTTGACGCGTCGTTAAACACGAAATCATCATCATCATCATCGGCTTCAGAGTATTGATGAAAAGTTTTTCTTTTGCCCGTCGTAATTGAATAATGTGTGCAAGCTTGCTAGCGCGTTCGCGTTAATATAATTAAAAACTGTGGGAGTTCAACTCGTACCCAGAACAACTGACTTGAAGTCTATATACGGACATGATTATCATGAAAATATTCAGTGACACTTTATTTTATTGATTTATATCATGTTTTATATGTTTTTATTTGCATGTTGTATATTGTTCATATATTGTGTGTCATACATGTATGTCTGTGTCATGTGATGTTTAACCGTGCATGAAAGCACTACTTAGCACATACTGACCCACTAACAAATTTCAGGCTCCAATATGGTTGCAGTGTGAAAGGTATATTTTAGTTTAGGCATATTTATTTTTGTTTTATAGATTTCAGTAGTCCTTTTTCACCTTCATTATGGAGAGATTTTTCACATGACAAGCTCAGGAATTTCTATGTAAGTCTTGTTTTGTTTCACTCTAGTTTCTTAATTATAAATGTCTACACCAGGTAAGTTAAAAAAGTACTTAGATTAAACTTTAAATTTCAGTGGTAAACTCTGTAAACAACCTATTGTAATAGCAGATAGCAAGGGAGAATATTTAAAAAGACAAGCATCAAATGTATTTCAGCCATTTTGTCATGTAGAATTTGAATGTAGAAAAGGTGCTAGATATCCAGAATACTATCAATGGCTGATAAAAAATTTACAAAGAAAAGTTAACCAGTTTGGCAATATTGTTTTATATATTTTCTTAGGTACATGTGCTCTTACCAAACTTAATGTTTCAATTGATAGGAACAGCAGAAGACAAAAAAAGGTACATAGAATTGCGCCATAATGATGACAAATCTGCTGTTTCATATTTGATAGACCAGATTAATAAATTTTATCTTTTTGTTTCTAATTTCCCTTCTGTGACAATTGTCTTTTTGGAGATTCCCCCATATTGTATTAGAGAATGGACTAGACTCCAAGGTCACCCTGATCCTGCTAGTTTTACAGATCAGGATACCAAATTATATGAGAGAATTTCAATTGTAAATGAATACATTCAGAATATTAATAGCCTCTCTTATGTGGAATCTCCCCGCTTCAATTTATATTTGAAAAGAGGTAGAAAATACAGTCTATTCTTTGCAAATTACAAAGAGTGGATACACTCTAAGCCACTGTTAGCAAGGTGTTGGATGAAGGAAATTCTGATACAAATTTTTAAGGACGGTGCTTGAATTCATGCTGATCACTTGTTAACCATTGTCTGTTGCAGAAGCGTGTTTGGGATAAAGCTAGACCGTTAATGGGCAGGTTTTTGGTTTTTAGTGAGCGGTAGTGGGTTGCAAGTACTTTCCTTACAGTATCTATACCTGCACCTTGCTGGTAGTGTTTTTCTGTGTAGTTGTGATGGTTATCCGGGTGTCCTCAGTGTGAATTACATTATATACTGCAATTTGTCACATTGTCATTTTGACAAAATATTATTGCAGTGTAAACCAACAGAAAGTGATCAGTAAACCTTTCTAGAGCACTTTGATGTTTGACACTTTTGACTGTTGACAAGTATTTTAATTTCTGTGAATTATAGTGGCATTATTTTATAATATAAATACAAGTGGCATTCTCATTTAAAATGGCCTCTGAAGAAGAAACAATGCAAAAATGGTTGAACAAATAGAGGCAGGTAATAAATACAAAGTCCTCACACAAGAGGAATATGATAAGTAGAAGTAAAACAAAGATCAGGCCTTGTTGGCTATAAATGCCAATAAAGATATAGGGGCAGTTGGTGGAGTACCAAATACTACTGAAGCACCTTTCGTTAGTACTCCCTCAGTAAGTAAGCCGGATGTACGTCCAAAATTCGGTTTTCGCTTACCTGCACCGTCCCCTATACGAGGAATGCAACATATTATGTACAGCAATCCTCAACCTCAACCATTAAACACTTCTTATATTGCACCACCATACAGTCAGCCCAAACTACCCATATTTAGTGGCCTAGAAGACCCACCAAAGGGTGAGGTTACATACAAAGTATGGAGTTTTGAGATGAAGTAACTCCAAAACGCACAGTATCTGCCTGAGCATGTTCTTTTAAAGGCTATCAGACATTCCTTAAAGGGCTCAGCTAGAAGTATTATAGTCCCTTTAGGTGAAACAGCTACAGTAGCTGACATTTTACAGAAATTAGATGTATTTTTTGGGAATGTCAGCTCCTGTGAAACTGATGCAGAATTTTTATTCTGACTTTCAGAAAGACAAGGCGTCTATTGTTCAATATGGCTCACGACTAGAACAAACCCTTTCTCGTGCCATACAATTTGGACACATGGATATCCAAACAAAAGATGCCATGTTACGGACCAAGTTTTGGACCGGTCTTCATAGTCAACAGCTGAAAAATTCAACTCGGCACCTTTTTGATTCAATAAAGGATTTTCAACTTTTATTGAAGGAAATCAGAAAGGTGGAACAAGAGGATGTATGTAGCAATCGACCTGTTGGTAAACCAAAGCTCAGCAGCAATCAGGTCAGGCTTCAAATGAACCTGATTCTGCTCAATTGCTGAAGCAAATGAATGAGTTGGGGGAACGAATGAAAGTCATGGAGAAGAAGCTTGATTCGCAGCAACAAGTGTAGCAACAAGTGTTGTCTGCGAAGCAGTCTTCTTCAGACAGCAATTATTATCAGCAGTTTGATGGGCCTCAATTCAATAGAGGCCGAGGAAGAGGTTATGGCCAAGGTTTTAACCGAGGCTACAATCGTGGTTATGACAGAGGATATCAGAATTTTAATGCTGATGACAATAGTCAGTCATTTAGGGGTGGCGGCTTTCGCGGTGGAAATCGCGGTGGTGCCAACGGCCGAGGTACCAACCGGGGTGGAAATGCGCGAGGTGGCCAGCCTTTAAACTGAATTCTTCCCCTGTTGTTGGGCAAACAGGGGAGGCACATAGATCTGATATTATATGTAGCCCAGTTGAAAGTAGTGATGGAAAACCCTTGTTTGAGAGAATCGTATGTTCCTCAAACGAGGGAGAACTTTTCGTTAATGGTGTGAAGACATTAGGCTTGATAGATACTGGATCTATGATAACCTCTGTGTCTGAGTCTTTTTATCAGTCTTTAAATCCTCTTCCGAAGTTGGATGATTTAACCGAATTCGGTTTATCAGTATAAGGAGCAGCTGGTGTAGAGCTACCATGTAAAGGCTATATTGAAGCTGAAATTCCAGCACCAATTTTATCAAATCATGTTTTTAATGTTCCTTTATTGGTAGTTTCAGATACACAATATAATTTGAAAGTTCCAATTATCATTGGGACAAATTTAATTCGCCTATGTAAGGCAGAAAGTACTGCAAAGGAGGTACCGGTTGAATGGCAAACGGCATTTGATTGTTTGTGCAATGAAAGCATACCAGTCAAAACTACAAATAACCATTCATTGCGAATTGGTCCAAACGAGGTAAAAACTATACATGGCATTGCTAGGAAGTCTGGTGATTTTGATACAGCTGTAACAGAATATGTGGATACTTCATTGTCAGGGAATTTAAACATATGTCCCAGAGTAGTTTCATTGAAGTCTCAAGGTAATATGGTACGTGTTCCAGTTAGGGTGTGTAATCTCTCTGCTTATGCAACAGAGATACCACCCAAATCACTACTATGTACGCTGAATAGTGTATCGGTAGTAGATTCATGGACTCCTGACCACTCACAGAAGTCAGAAAAAGAGTCAAGTGATATAGACCTAGAGCAGTTAGCTGTGTCAATTGACACCGATAACTTGTCACCTGATCAAGTTTTACGTGTAAAACAAGTATTAGGTAACTGGTCTCATATCTTTTCCAAGGGTCCTACTGATCTTGGAAAAACAGGTCGATTTATAATACTCCCTTTAAAGAGCCGTACCGTAAAATCCCTCCTGCTATGTTCGAAGAAGTTCGCCAGCATCTTAAAGAAATGTTGGAAGCTGGTGCAATTAGGCCATCACAAAGTCCTTATTCTTCCAACGTAGTATTGGTAAGAAAAAAAGATGGCAGCCTAAGATTCTGCATATATTTTAGAAAGTTGAATAATCGTACCATCAAGGATGCCTATACACTTCCGCGTATAGACGATACTATAGATACCTTGATAGGTGCGAAATACTTCTCTAAATTAGATCTTAGGAGCGGATATTGGCAGGTGGAGATGGAGGAACAAGATAAAGAAAAGACTGCTTTTTCTTTTGGATCTCTTGGGGATTAACTAACGCTCCTGCCACGTTCCAGCGTCTGATGGAACGTTGCATGGGCGAGTTGAACCTAAAAGAATGTCTACTTTCTTAGACATTTTAATATATTCTGATACATTCGAGGAACATGTAAAGAGACTCAATGCAGAGTCTAACTGTTGGTTTTCTTTTGCTCCAGCATTTCAGTGGTTTCTTGCTGTCGAGTCCTCACCGTTGTCTCACCTCTGTGGTTCTTTGATTTTTGTGTTCACGGAGATGTTGCACTGATGAGTTAGGAGGCCTTCATGCGGACTGAACAAATTATTTGTCTAAATCGCGACGGAAGTAAGGGCGAGGATTGTGGCCACGTAAAATCGATTTAAAGTAGAAGTAAAACAAAGATCAGGAATTGATACAATTAACTTACTCCATCCATAAAAGACACCAAAGGGAAAGAAATACAAACATTAAGCGACCAGACCATAATGGAAACCTAAACAAAGGAAGGCCATATGGACAGTTACTTTCCCACAAAATGGCCATATGGCCATCCAAAATTAAAAGACACAAGTGATACACACAGTAAGTAACAAACAACAACATAAATAAATCGCCACAGAAGAGCCGCCTTGGAACGGTCAGTGGAAGATTTCCACTTGGGGGCTTAAATCGATTTTACGTGGCCACAATCCTCGCCCCCCGGTGGAAATCTTCCACTGACCGTTCCAAGGCGGCTCTTCTGTGGCGATTTATTTTGTGGGAAAGTAACTGTCCTTATGGCCTTCCTTCGTTTAGGTTTCCATTATGGTATGTTCTCTTAATGTTTGTATTTCTTTCCCTTTGGTGTCTTTTATGGGTGGAGTAAGTTAATTGTATCAATTCCTGATCATTGTTTTACTTCTACTTTAGTAGACTTCATCAACATGGACTAAAACTCAAACCATCAAAATGTGACTTTTTTAAAACAAAAGTGGCCTATTTAGGCCATGTAGTTAGTGCTGATGGTGTTGAGACCGATCCTGACAAAATAAAGGCATTGTCTGATTGGCCAAAACCTCATAATGTTAAGACATTAGTTCTTTCTTAGGTTTTACTGGCTATTATCGTTACTAAAGACTATGCCAGAATAGTAATGCCACTTAATGGCCTGTCGGTTGGACATCCAACCAATAAACAAGCAGTGGCTGAAATGAAGAAGAAGTAGGTAACTCCTTGGAAATGGGGAGAAACAGAACAAAATGCTTTTGATACGTTAAAAGCAAAATTGACATCCCCTCCCATTTTAGCATATGCTGATTTCAGCAAGCCTTTTACAGTGCATACAGATGCCTCTACGGAGGGTCTTGGGCTGTACTGTATCAGGAACAGGATAGTGTAGAAAGAGTTATTGCATATGCTAGCCGAGGGTTGCGACACAGTGAAAGGAATTATCCTGCCCATAAACTGGAATTTTTATGTTTAAAATGGGCTATAACGGATAAATTCCATGATTATCTCTATGGTAATCAGTTTCAAGTATGTACGGATAACAATCCGTTAACATATGTCCTTACATCGGCAAAATTAGATGCAACTGGCCATAGATGGTTAGCTGCTCTTGGTGTATTTCTTTGTTTGATTTGAGGTTTAAAGTCCCCGTCAACACTGTAAAGGTAATTTTGGAGACGTTGCTTCCAATTTTGTGGGGCTTTTACCCGACATTGAGATGAAATGACATCTCAAGCCCTGTCGCCCAATCAAACCAATAGGGTTTATTAGTATGGATGGTCCGCCTCGCACCGCGGTTCCTGGAAGGCTTAGATCTACTTAGATCCTCTAAGTGGTCTACCAGTAATAGTGTGCGGGCCAGATTCAGCTCTGCGTGTAGCATCGTGCAGCCAATATATTTCTTCAAGCCCCTATGGGCGGGGGCAGCGCTCTTGAGTGGCAAAACTAATAATGATGCTGATGGTCTTGCGAGGCATCCCCAACAAATGACTTTTACCAGACGCCATAAAGGCTATATGTTTGGCCTATACAGCAAGCACGACTAATTGTCCTTATGCTGAAACAGTGCTAGTAACCTGTGCTGCCCAATTATCAGAATCTGTTGATCCAAATATTCAACAACCTCTGGGTTCTACACAACTGGGTTCTGTTGACTGGTCAAGAGAACAGTTGAAAGACCTTTATATTTCAAAAGTTGTCATTTATAAAAAATGGTCATTGTCCTTCAAAAGAGGAACTTGTCTCAGAACATCCAGAAGTCGTAAAAAATATACGGCACTGGAAAAATTTAGTTCTGACTGACGGTATTTTATACCGCATTACTGTTATAAATGGAGAACCTGTTAAACAATTAGTTCTACCTTCAAATTTTCGAGACCTTGTGTTGAAACATTTGCACGATGATCTGAGTCATCAAGGTCAAGATAGAACTTTATCTCTTGTCCGATCCAGATTCTTTTGGCCAGGATTTGAGAACTGATGTACAGCAGAAAGTAAAAAACTGCATTCGCTGCATCAGTCGGAAAACTAATCCAAATCATAGTGCAGAGTTAATTAATATTCAGAGTACTCAGCCAATGGAGCTGGTGTGCATTGATTTTTTGTCTTTGGAAAATATCCTTGTCATAACTGACCATTTTACAAGGTACGCCCAGGCTTTTCCGACAAGAAATCAATTAGCAAGCACAACAGCTAAAGTACTATTTGAAAACTTCATAGTACATTACGGTTTCCCTGATCGGTTACATAGTGACCAGGGAAGAAATTTTGAGAGCTCTGTCATCAAAGGGCTGGAGTAGAAAAGAGCCGGACTACACCATACCACCCTATGGGGAATGGTATGGTGGAACGTTTTAATCAGACTACTTAAAATGTTGGGAACCTTAGAAGAAGATCAGAAAGCAGACTGGAAGTCTTATGTAACACCCTTGGTCCATGCATACAATGCACATATGCATGACAGTACTGGCTATTCGCCATAATTTTTAATGTTTGGGAGGCATCCCCGTTTAGCTGTTGATGCCTATTTAGGTCTCTCTTCAGAGGATCCTAAAATTTCAGACAAGGAACATTATGCCACAAAACTCAGAAAGAGGCTACAATTTGCCTATAAAACTGCATCTAGGGAAGCTGAAAAATCGGTAGCTCGCCATAAACATTTGTATGACTCAAAAGTCCGTGAGTCCACCCTAGATGTAGGTGATAGAGTTTTGATTAGAAATGTTGGTCTGAAGGGCAAAAAAAGCTGGCAGATAAATGGGCCAAAGACCCATACATAGTTGTGGACCAACCTGATGCTTCCATTCCTGTTTTTGTAGTCAGGAAGGAATCAGGAAATGGCCGGGAAAAGACTCTGCACAGAAACATGTTACCGTTTTCATTTATTCCGAATTCCTCGGAGATAATAGATTCTCTTTTATCTGACATTACCGTTGCACCTCGGGGAAAAACGGAAATCAAATGAAACACAGCTTGTTTCTGATTTAGATTCAGATAATTCATCTGAGTCTGAAGTAGAAATTATTTTCCCGCCACATTTCACAAGACAAGTGGGAAGAGAAACCATTCGTAACAGACTGGAAAGTGGCCTGTCTGTGGAATTCGGTTCCGATATATCCACTAGTAGATGGAATTGTGAGAACTGGAATTTTGGAACAGGATTCCACAACTATTCCTTATTTTCATTCCACGTCTGCCAGTCCACCAAGTCATCGGACCAATGTTTTACCTTTACCAATTCCCAAACCTCAAGATATTTCTGTATCTCAGGAGGAACCTCGCCGAACAGGTAGGCAACGTTAACCTCCAGATAGGTATGGTGATTGGATCCGCAATCAGCAGACAGTGGCTGATGCTGATTCTACACAGATTTGGTATGTTTAATAACATACATGTTCCTTATCCTTGTTTTATTACAGGGGAGAATGTCACATAAACAAAAACATAAACATAAACGTAAACATAAATGCATAAAAGCCAGATGTTGTTTTTATCAAATTTTAAATAGTATTTTATTCTAGTAGTAAATGGATGTTTTGATAGTGGGAGGATTTTGGGAATTGTAGAGTAAATAAAATAGCACAAGCATAACAACATAATGCTCAGCTCATATATACCTAAATTTTGTGATTGCTTATTGTCTCAAAGAGTCATTGACATGGTTTAATGACTAGAATGGCTGCTACATATATGTAGTCATATTGACAATATTTTTGTCATTTTGGCATAACTTCTTGTTTGTCTTTTCATTATCACATTGTAAATATAAACATTCATATGCATCCATAAATAATTATCTTGTGGTAATTTAATAGTTGAGCATCTCTTGTTTTCTTGTCCGGAGGACATTTTCCTTTGCAGGGGAGAATGTCACACAGTGCATTTTGTTGCGCAGATTATATTTTCCAGCCTTTTAGACATTTTCTGCAATAGTTTATATTCTGTGATATAGCTGGTGGTCCATCTCTGCACTATCTCCAATTCCTGTTCTATTCTATTCTATTGTGTTGCGGTTCCATTCGCCCATTATGGTTCTTCGAGTAGTTGCTTCCCTTGATTTTAAGATGGATGAAAGAGTGAATTTGATTGGCTGATAACGGGTTTCCTTCACAAAACTAACCAATAACAGGCACGCTTATGAATTTGATACTTATTGCGCGGCGAACAGAAAAACAGAAAATGAAAGAGAAGAAAGTTATAAAGAATAATTGAAATATTCCGCAATGTCATAACCTTTCAAAGGTTTACCTTGATGTTTAGGAATATTTTATAATTCAGGTATATCCCAGATAATCCCTTATGTGAAATGATTGCCATTTTATCCATAAATTTACCTCGGAAATTGCCACGACATTGACAACAATGGAAATCTTACCTGTGACAATCTTCTTTTGTAAAAATGCACTAGTTGTCTGATTCTTTCGATCCTTGGATACCCATAAAAATAACCTGAATACATTTATTAGTATTTCTTTTAGTATGCTGCAGATTGCACAGATATTCAGGGTTTAAATCAGAACAATAACACAAAGGTGGCAGCAATATTTCATGCATTGGTTATGTTCATAATATGAATCAGATAATAATTATCCCGTTGCATACGGAGAGCCTGATAATAGGATTTTGCTCGAGTCCTGTCATTTGACGCATAGGCGTAACTATGCCGTATACGACATGTTCATTTGTGCTCATGTTTCCATCGATTCATGTCAGTAGGCATACTGTATGTTTACATGGAAACATGCCTTCCCAGACTTTGTCGAATTAGCATGTATTCTCTTAACATGTCCACTGATATCAGTTCCATGCGAACGAGGGTTCTCTCTTCAGAATAGGCACCACTGTGCTTCCAGCAGCAGGCGTACTGTATTAAATGTTGAAAACAGAATGCACATAGAGTTTTCCTCAAAACAGCCTGGCTATGATCAAAATGCTATGGTAGTTGAGGCTGCTGAAAGGTTCAGTAATGACAGACATTAACATGTTACCATAAATATTGAAATATTCAGAAGATAAACTGCTGTCAATAAGTCCCTTAGTGGGTCTAAGTGACCAAGATTTTTCAGTTCCACAGCTGAATGAATACTTAAACTTATAAAACTTGTTTATGCTCAACCCAAGAGATTTGGAAATATTTATGTTGCTCATAAATGTTAAAATATCAATAAGCGTTGGCATTTAAACAATTATGAGAAGCATAAAAACTAACTCTTACTTTGAGGAGTTTATCAAAGTCATATAGTTTTTGCATTTAGTCTCTCAGTTTTGTCAACACCTTAAGTTCCATGCTCAACTGAGTTAAGCATAAAACGTTTTACAATCTGGGGTCATGCTTGGGTAGCAATAAGCATGCACTTTTGCTGCATGCCAACTCAGTCAGTCTGGCTAAGGCTTCTCAGAAAATGTCAATTTATCATTGGAAAAAATTTTCTCTTAACCCACATCCCACTGCATAAGTTAATTTAGGCATTAGCCAATAAAATATTTTTACTGAAAGACTGTAGATCCTGATCAGATGGCTTTTAATCCGGATCTGCACAGTCATTTTTTGCAATGGTGGGGTTGGCTTGAACCAAGCAGGATAATGGTTAATATGCTGTATCTCTAGTCAAATTAAAATTTCAAGAAACTTGTTTTTTTTATAGTATTCAGCTCTTGAAACTATATCTACAATCAAGATGAAGACCTATTTACCAAAGGGAGTATAACATAGTCATATATGTATATTATCCAGTATTCAGGTAAGGGGACCATAAACAGAACAAAACAGCACATTGTCACAAATTTTCTTTTTAATTAACCAATCAAAACAGAGCACATGAAACTACACACATTCTCAATAATATACTCAGTCTTTCCAGTACTGTACAACTCATTTAATATAAAAAAAGTGACTTGTACCCCCAAATGCAAAACCTACATGTACCCCTAAATAAAAATGTGAGTGGGAATGCTGTCTATTCATTTCCATTAGCAAAATGTTTAAGGTATATGCAAATGTCAACCAGACACGTGAGCTAAAATTTACGGTTGTTTATAATGTCGACAAGTTTCTAGAAAAGCAACTCATAATGTTCCAAATTATATGAATAATCATAAAATATGCTTATTAAAAAGTGTATTTCTGTTTTTAGAAGAAAAAATAATAAATTACTTTATTAGAAAATTACCATTCAAAATGGTCAATTTTTGAACATCGGTTTCTCCATTGTCCTTCCTCGGAAACATTCAGTTTTTACATTAACCTAAAGTATATTCCATGTCCTAGCAAGGACGAGAAGTAGTTTTTCCAAAAACTTCCACAATAACAATATATCCATTCTTTTAAACACCCATCGAACGGTCATTTTGACAGCCATTACTGTATACATGGTTAGTAAATTCTCCAGGTAAAACAGGGGTATAAACATGCTAATCGTGGGTAAAAATATCCTGCACAACGGATTTAATTCTAACTATTTTTATGCCTAGATCATGATTTCCTTTATTCTTCCGTTAAGTTGGTAAATATTATTATGCATTAAATAAATACAAGAGGGGAAAATTGTTTGATTTGTCCAAAAGCCATAATAACGATTTGACAGAATTTTTATTATCGCTACGCTTATTTACCCCAGTGCTAAATTTAATCCGTGTGTCCTACTGTGTACATGGATGACAATGTATAGTGAACTCTACATGTTGATAGGGGTTCTATCGGCATGGATATAATGTTATAATGCCAGTTTTTGGAAAAATCACGTCTCGTCGTTGCTAGTACACACACTAAAGTATATTTTGGTGTAAAAATGGTATGTTTCTAATGAAGGACAATGGAGAAACATACGTTCAAAAATGGACCATTTTTAAATGTAATTTTCTTACAAAGTGAATATTTATTTTTATCTTCCAACAACAAAAATACATTTTTTAATATGCATGTTTTATATTTATTCTTTTAATTTGGAACATCATTGGTTGTTTTTCTAGAAATATGTCAACATGCTAAACACCCATGAATTTTAGCCCACGTGCCAGGAAGACATTTTCATAGTCCTTAACTATACATTGCCATTTCATGATTATGAATGGGTCAAAAGGGCCATTAAAACGCATTAAACATTTACAAATAATTTTATAATATAATAGCAGTATAAAATAACTACTAATAGCAAATAATTTGGTCTTTCCGGTATTTCGGAGGTCTTTTCGGTAATTCTGGTCTTTTTGGTAAGTAACGGTACCCTTCAAAATCATGTTTTCAATCAATCACTTTAAACACGCCGCTACAATTGGAGCAATATTATTTCACAGGTGACACGCAACAAATCTTTGGTATAATCCCGCACTGCATGACCTAATCACTAAATACGCCATTCATAAAGAATACAGCGAAGAGGGTTGGATATAACACCCTTCCCGATCCGAAAATCCCCGATCCAAAATTTTCTATTTGGCCGATTTCATTAATTAAAATATATTTTAAACGCTTTTTGGGTTTAGTCTATATATCCTGCAGCACCCTCTCATGAGGATTATGTGCAGCATAATAGTCTATCATAGTCTATTACTTTTCAGTAATTTAATCATTAGTTATGTATATTTTGTTTTGAAAAAGTCCAATTCGTGATTTTAGCCTAAATTATTCCTATCTCAGAGGTATGAAAGACCCTGCCGATTTTTCGTAAAAATATTGTATTCTTCCGCCTCTAATAAAAAAAAAAATGAACAATAGCTAAATGATAAAATCAACATAAAGGAATTGTTATAAACTTTTATGGATTTTTTAAAAAGACTTTCGGAGGTGTTTTTTGCATAGGTTTATCCAAAACGATTACCGATCATTATTTCTATTTGATGTTACGTAAATTGAATCGAATTTGAAAAAAAAATCATCGGAAACGGGCCGATCTTGAGTTTCACATTATCTCAAAAATAAAAATAGATAGACAGGACATGGTGAAACTTCTCTCACTCGCACAATGGTCATTATATGTCACATATACGATTTTTGAGACAATGTGTAACTCAAGATCGGTTCGTTTCCGGTCATTGTTTTCACATTCGGTTCAATTTTCGTAGCTATAAATAGCAATAATGATCGGTAATCGTTTTGGATAAAAAAATGCAAAAAAACACCTCCGAAACTCTTAAGTTCTCTTTTATTCTAGAAAAGCCATAAAAGTATACAACAATTCTGTTATTTTGATTTTATCATTTAATTATTGTTTATTTTTTAATTAGAGGCGGAAGAATACAATATTCCTTACGAAAAATCGGCAGTGTCTTTCATACCCCTGAGAGAGGAATAATTTAGGATAAAAGCACAAATTGAACTTATTTAAACAAAATATACATAAATGATGATTAAAATACTTACACGTAATAAAATAAACACAAAAAGGGCCAAGACAAGCTTCCTACGCTATACTGGTTACCAAAACTTCATAAAAAACCTTACAAAGCACGGTTTATTGCAAATTCTAGCTCTTGCACTACCACTGAACTTTCTAAATTATTAACTTCCTGTCTTACTGCTATTAAAACGCATGTAATTAAATATTGTGATAAAGTCTTTGAAAGATCAGGAAGAAATCTGTTTTGGTCTATAAAAAATTCGAATGAGGTTTTAAATAAATTGAAATCTAGACAGTTTCGTGCTTCTAATCTGTCTACCTACGATTTTTCCACTCTTTACACTACACTTCCTCATAATCTTATAAAAGAAAAGCTTAATGATTTAACTGAATGGGCTTTTCGCAGAGAAGATTCTATCTTGCATGTAATGTCAGAAATGTATTTTTCACTTCTAAAGAGCATAAGAATTATACACTTTGGTCATGTCAGAAAGTGTGTGATGCCCTCACCTTTCTACTTGACAATATTTATATTAGACTCGGTACTAACTTATTTAGACAAATTGTGGGTATTCCAATGGGTACTAATTGCGCACCTCTTGTGGCTGATCTGTTCTTGTATTGTTATGAAAGAGACTTCATTTTGTCGCTTTCCATTGATAACCAATCTGAAATTATTGAAGCTTTTAGCTCTACTTCTAGATATTTAGATGATTTATTAAATATTGATAATACCTATTTTGATGGTTTGATCAGTCAGATTTACCCCCTAGAACTTCAGTCAGATTTACCCCCTAGAACTTCAGTCAGATTTACCCCCTAGAACTTCAGTTAAATAAAGCAAATTCTTCTGATACCGAGGCCCCGTTTTTGGATTTACATCTATCTATTGTAGATGGATTTGTTTCGTTCAAAATTTATGATAAACGCGATGACTTTGATTTTGAGATTGTAAATTTTCCTTTTTTGGATGGTGATGTTCCTCGTGCGCCATCCTATGGCGTTTATATTTCGCAATTAATTCGATTTGCTAGAGTGTGTAGTCATGTAACTGACTTCAACACTCGTAATAAATTATTAACGGCTAAACTCCTTAATCAGGGTTATCGGTACCATAAACTACGCAAAGCCTTTTCAAAATTTTATAGACGCCATTCTGATTTAATTTCAAAATTCAATATTGGACTTAAATCTTTTCTGCAACAAGGGCTATCGGAACCCGAATTTTATGGTGACTTGGTATATAAATTCAGAAAAATATATAACCGCAATGACTTCAGCACCCAATTTCGTAAAATCATTCTTCGATATAAAACGATTGGGTACAACATGGATATTATACGACAGACTGCATGCATGGTAGTTAACCCAATCACGGTTGGCAACTTTGCTTCCGTCTTTAATTGCACGCCAGTGGGTCAGGCCCCAGTTTCTATGACGGCTCCAACGTAAAGGCTTATTGAAAATTAGAGAGATAATGTTGGTTGGTGCCTGATGCTCTGTCTCTGGTCGGGCTCATCGGAGTCTAACTGTTGGTTTTCTTTTGCTCCAGCATTTCAGTGGTCTCTTGCTGTCGAGTCCTCACCGTTGTCTCACCTCTGTGGTTCTTTGATTTTTGTGTTCACGGAGATGTTGCACTGATGAGTTAGGAGTCCTTCATGCGGACTGAACAAATTATTTGTCTAAATCGCGACGGAAGTAAGGGCGAGGATTGTGGCCATGTAAAATCGATTTTAGCCCCCCGGTGGAAATCTTCCACTGACCGTTCCAAGGCGGCTCTTCTGTGGCGAGGGGCTTGAAGAAATATATGGGCTGCACGATGCTTCCACGCAGAGCTGAATTCAGCCCGCACACTAGTACTGGTAAACCGCTTAGAGGATCTAAGCCTGTCCAGGAACAGCGGTGCGAGGCGGACCGTCCATGCTAATAAACCCTATTGGTTTCATTGGGCGACAGGTCTTGAGATGTCATTTCATCTCAATGTCGGGTAAAAGTCCTACAAAATTGGAAGCAACGTCTCCAAAATGACCTTTAAAGTGTTGACGGGGACGTTAAACCTCAAATCAAACAAACAAAACAAATCTTCTGTGGCGATTTATTTATGTTGTTGTTTGTTGCTTACTGTGTGTATCACTTGTGTCTTTTAATTTTGGATGGCCATATGGCCATTTTTTGGGAAAGTAACTGTCCTTATGGCCTTCCTTTGTTTAGGTTTCCATTATGGTCTGGTCGCTTAATGTTTGTATTTCTTTCCCTTTGGTGTCTTTTATGGGTGGAGTAAGTTAATTGTATCAATTCCTGATCTTTGTTTTACTTCTACTTTAAAATACAATCTAATGAATGAATAAGGGTAATCGGACAGGAAAGCCATAAGGACAGTTACTTTCCCATGTATACGCGTAAATAAAGTGCATACCTTTATCAGACGTGGCGTCTGTCCCTTAAATTCCTGTACTGTAGGCAAATAGTGTATAGTAGAAGTAAAACAAAGATCAGGACTAAAAAGACACAAGTGATACACACAGTAAGTAACAAACAACAACATAAATAAACCGCCACAGAAGAACCGCCAGAGAAAGAGTTCCACTGGGGGGCTTAAATCGATTTTACATGGCGATAATTAGGAAGTTTAGGTTCAAATTCTGTACTTACGTTTTACTGTATCGATGTCCAGTTTTCCCCTCTAGGTTTCTTCTTTAACAATTTGGGAAAATTTCTTATAATCCACCATGGAAAGTTCCACTGATGTCCTTGATATTTTCCTTGGTCTTCTGTGAGAACCCTTTACAGTTTATTTTGTCATTGGTGAGCCAGCGGGCGATGATTCCATTCGTTTCGATCGCGCTTTTATTACAGACCTTTGACAAAGTTCATAGAAATCTGAAGATTTCTTATGCAGTACAAGTAGCCTATCATGATAAACACAACATATTGCACCGCTGTCGATAGCAATTCCGCCATATTTTGAGAGTAATCCTTGTAGAACTTAACTCTTTTCAGAAGAGTTGTCAACTCTATAAATATGTTCTTTAAAAGGGCTTTCCTTTGGAAGCAAGGAATACACCACCGAATTGAAAATTATGGAGTGTACATGTTTTCTGGGCCAGACTAGCTAGTTTCGGCCAATTAGGCCTTATCAGTGACCCTCAGATATTTTCAAATTCCACAATGGAATCAATGATCCCAGAGGACAAGAAAATATAATCTACACTATGATGTAGGGCAGGGAGACGTTTTACCGCCGCCACACATTCCCACACACCAGCTGTAGTGCAGTTAAATATGTTCTATAAAAGGGTTATCCTTTGGAAGCAAGGAATACACCACAGAAGTGAAACATATGGAGTGTTCATGTTTTCTGGGCCAGACTAGCTAGTTTCGGCCAATTAGGCCTCATCAGTGACCCTCGGATATTTTCAAAATTCCACAATGGAATCAATGATCCCAAAGGACAAGAAAATATAATCTACACTATCTACCTCTTTCTTTCAACTTTCCCCCCAGGTATTAGACTTCCTGCCTTGCCGTGGCCCTGGGGGCTCAATTCCCACTGGGCACATTGCCGCTGCGGTCTCTGTGCCCACTGGGAAGAGCTAAAGGAAGTACCACCCGTTTGCCGTGGGTGGCGTCCTGTAAGCCGGAAGAAGGGATCCTGGAGGTTGAGGGTTACCTGAGGTGGCGGTGCTTCAGGTACCCAACACGCCTCTTTGGCCTGGCTTTTCGGTGTAGACGGGTGGCCGTGCGGTCCGGCACGGTCAATCGGCTGGTCACGCCGAGCCCTAGAGATACCGCTTTGCTTTCTCTTCAACTCTTTTTGTATCTTTCCTGATACCAACCATATGCCCATTTACCTTACCCTTTTCTGTCTTTTTTTTATCTCTAGAAGGCGGTGGCTAAACGGATCAATCGTGTAGGCATTTTGTTTATGCGAGTATATCTCACGTGTATCTCTAACACCTGCGAGTTGGATAACCACTCCATTATGGTGTTCCCTTGTAGGGCTCCACGGAGGGCGGAGAGCACTTGGGACGAAACTATAATTTTTTCCTTATGCCTAATGGAAAAAAACATAACCGCAACGCATCCAAACGTAAAAAAGATGAGGAATCATCCGAAACGGATGAACCCAGTCAGAAGTCTAGTCAACAGTCAAGCCAGCAGTCTGCAGCACCAAAGCAACTTAATTTTCCACGCTTCTTGGTAATGTCTTCATGTGAAGATACACGCACTGTGTCAAGTCTATCCCCATTCGTGATAGAAAAGAGCATCATGTCCATTGCCGGACATCCCAAAAGCATAAAAACGCTTAAGTCAGGTGACCTTTTATTAGAAGTCGAGAGAGAGCAGCAGGTGAAAAGCCTGCTTGGTACCACAAAGCTCTTCGATCTCAAGGTCAAAGTATCTCTGCATAATACACTTAATTCGTGTAAAGGTGTTATCCGCAGCCCAGAGCTCCGTCCTTGCAGCGATGCAGAGATAGTTGAGAACTTGAGATCGGAAGGCGTCATTGGTGTACGTAACATCCAAGTTCGTAGAGGTGGTGTATTGAAGCCAACGGGTACCTACGTGTTGACTTTTAATACACCAGTTCTGCCCAAGAAAATAAAAGTAGCATATCTTTCAGTTAACGTGGATGTATATATACCAAACCCTCTCAGATGTTACTCGTGTCAGGTTTTTGGCCACCACGAAAGCAGATGTCAGAAGAAAAAACTCTGTCCAAATTGTGGTGAAGAAAAACATGTCGATAACCATCAAAACTGTAAGAATGAGGCCAAATGTGTAAATTGTGGTGGCAAGCATGCTGTTTTCTCTCGAGATTGTCCGGCATGGAAAAAAGAAAAAGAAATACTTACTGTCAAATACCAAAGGGGGATAACATTCCCAGAAGCGCGGAAAATTGTTGACGAGCGATACACAACACCAACCACCAGTTACGCCAGCATCACAAAGGGTGCTGGTAAACAAGTTTCAAGCTCCGCAACACAGACTGTTGAATCATGCATAGCTGAATTAAAGAAATCCGGTGCATGGAGCAAATCCACTCCAGCACCACAAAGTTCAACCAGTTTATCAAATGGCGCAATCCAGGTTGCTGCGGATCGGTCGACAGCGACCGTACCGAAGCCAGCGCCGCATGTAAAAGAGAAACTCGACCCAGGTCGAACTAATAAGGGATCGGAAGATCCGAAAAAGCAATTGTCTCTAAAACTAACAGACAGACAACGTAAAATGGAAAGAGACAATATAAAATTTCAGAACAGATTCGGATCTTTGAGTGACAGTGATATGGAGTTTGAAGCTCCATCATCACCAAGTAGCAATAACAGATCGAGGTCTGCAACACCACGAGCTGGTGGTAGCAGATCTATATCACCAATTGCAGCTCCAATATAGTTTCTAGTCTTAATCTCTTCATAAAATGGATTTAAAACACAAAATAATACAATGGAATTGTCGAGGTCTTAAATCAAATTATAACGAACTGTTATTACTTATTTCGTTATTAAACCCATCGGTTTTTTGTTTGCAAGAAACTTTTTTAAAAACTGATGACAACATTGATGTCAGGGGTTTCAATACATACAACTATATCTATTCTGATGGTAACAAACCATCTGGTGGCAGTTCAATTTTTGTGAAATCAAGTTTACCACAAAGAGAGATCAAATTAAAAACAGACCTACAAGCTGTGGCAGTGTCAGTTTCTCTGGATAAAGAAACTACAATTTGCTCTCTATATATCCCTCCCTCATTTTCTTTAAAGCCCGAACAGCTTGACACATTGCTGAGTCAACTTCCATCGCCATATCTTTTAGTTGGAGACTTCAATGGTCACAATATTCTATGGGGCTGTAAAGATATCAATAACAGAGGAGCACTTGTCGAAGATTTTATTGCAAAGAGCGATCTTTGCCTGATGAATGATAAATCTTATACTTACCTTCACCCTGCGACAGGTCATTTGTCTTCTTTAGATCTCTCTTTGTGCCACCCATCTCTCTTCTTGGACTATGACTGGTCTGTTCATGATGATCAGTGCGGAAGTGATCACTTCCCTGTTATAATTGAGAGTGTAAACGAACCAGATGAGGACTGTAACCAGAAATGGAAAATGAATAAAGCCGACTGGGAATTATTCCATAATTTATGTGAAGAAGAGTTATCAATTGATCATTTTAATGAATCATCCGACATTGTTTCTGATTTCACAGATACACTTATTAACATATCAGAACAATGCATTCCAAAGACCTCCACAAATACTAAGAAAAGCAAGCCTTGGTTTAATAATGACTGTAAAGAAGCTATTAAAAAGCGTAAACAGGCTCTAAATAAGTTCTGCAAAAATCCCACTTCAGAAAAGCTCAACGACGTAAAAGTTTTTAGAGCTAAAGCTCGGCGAACAATCCGAGCTTCCAAACGAAAGTCATGGAGAGAATATGTCTCCAAATTGAACTATAAAACCCCCATTAAAAAGGTTTGGGATATGGTACGAAAAATTTCAGGAAAAACAAAGTCTTCTAGTTTTACACATTTAAATACTGAATTTGACACAATAGCTTCAACAAAAAAAGATATTTCAGATACTCTTGGGCACACATTCTTGAGAAATTCATCATCGCGTAATTATTCTGACACTTTTAGAAATTTCAAAAAGGACCAAGAGAAAAGAAATCTAAACTTTAAATCCCTTAATCACGAAGAATACAACAAACCTTTTAACTTATCCGAACTCGTTGAAGCCATTGAAAAATCACATGATACGGCAACCGGCCCCGATGAAATTCATTATCAGATGCTTAAGCATCTGCCAAAAAGTTCTCTTACAACACTTTTAGATATCTTTAATAATATTTGGGAAACGGGGGTCTGTCCTGAGAGCTGGCGTGTAGCTACAGTTGTACCAATTCCGAAACCAGGGAAAGATCATGCAGAACCTACAAATTATCGTCCGATAGCTTTGACAAGTTGTTTGTGTAAAACATTAGAGAGAATGATAAACAAGAGATTAGTCTGGTACTTAGAGTCCAACAACCTCATTTCAGAATATCAATCGGGCTTTCGTTCGGAACGTAGTACCAATGACAATTTAATAAGACTAGAAACATTTATACGAGATGCTTTTATTAACAAAGAACACGTAGTAGCTGTCTTTTTCGACTTGGAGAAAGCATATGATACAACATGGCGTTATGGAATATTGAAAGATCTACATAACATTGGCTTAAGAGGAAAACTTCCCAGTTTTATTGAAAGCTTTTTAGGGGAGCTCATGTTTCAGGTGCGTGTGGGGTCTACCGTGTCAGATTTCTATGATCAAGAACAGGGTGTCCCACAGGGTAGTATTCTTTCAACTACGCTATTTAACATCAAAATAAACAATATTGTACAATGTTTGGACGACAAAACTGATTGTTCATTGTATGTTGATGATTTTTGTATATGTTACCGTTCAAAAAATATGAAAACAATTGAACGAAAGTTACAACAAAATTTAAAAAGAATAGAAGAATGGACTGATAAAAATGGTTTCAAGTTCTCCAAGTCGAAAACGCAGTGTGTTCATTTTTGTAAACTACGGAAGAAACACGAACATCCTTCCCTGTTTTTATACGGATCACAAATTCCTGTTGTTGAAGAAGCCAAATTTCTTGGGGTCATATTTGATCAAAAGTTATCTTTTATTCCCCATATTAAATATCTTAAAGCGAAATGCTTAAAAGCTTTGAGTCTTTTGAAAGTTTTAGCTCATACAAGTTGGGGAGCAGATCGGTATACTTTATTACATCTTTACCGGTCTTTAATAAGATCTAAATTAGATTATGGGTCTGTTGTTTATGGTTCTGCCAGAAAGTCCTATTTAAAATCCTTGGATACTATCCATCACCAAGGCCTTCGTCTGGCCATGGGAGCCTTCCGTACTTCTCCCGTATTAAGCCTTTATGTAGAAGCAGGTGAACCATCTTTAACCTCGCGGAGAGAGAAACTTTCTCTTCAGTATGCTATTAGACTTGCTGCTAATCCATCTAACCCGGCATCCAAAATTTCATTTCCACCTCAATTTGTAGATAAGTATGAAACAAAACCCACAGCAATCAAACCTTTTGGATTACGTATTTTACCACTGCTAGAAAATTCAGGTATCGACCTTAAAAATATTCAAAAACATGAATCGGCCGAAGTTCCATCTTGGTGTATTAAAAAACCTTCTATTCTGTTCGACTTACATGATGGCAAAAAATCCGAATCAAATCCAATACTTCTCAAACAAAACTTTCAGGTACTGCAGTCACGTTACAATGATTACCAGCAAGTCTATACTGATGGTTCCAAAGAAGGAGATAAAGTTGGTTGTGCGTATGTTTCTAAAGATACGCACAAAACCATGCGCCTTCCAGATGGTTCATCTATTTTTACAGCTGAAGCCAAAGCAATAGACCTAGCTTTAGATTTTATCAGTTCTTCAACAATTCAAAAAGCAATTATATTTTCTGATTCACTTTCTGTGCTTAAGGCTTTAGACCATTCGTCATCTAAAAATCCTCAAATTCAAAAATTGATCGAAAGGCATCATGAAATTTCTAAAACACACCAAATCTTGTTTTGTTGGCTTCCGAGCCATATTGGCATTGTCGGCAATGAATGTGCTGACAAGAAAGCAAAGGAATCGCTCAATCTTGATCCATCTGTTTTTAAAATTCCTTTTAATAATTTTAAACCATTTATCAACAGATACATCTTGTCGGAATGGCAAGGCGAATGGGACCGTGCAATAAATAACAAACTCCAGGCCATTAAACCTGTCGTTAGTACAAAATGCTCTCCTCCACAGTTTTCCAGAAAAGAGGACGTAGTATTAACACGACTGCGCATCGGCCATACTAGAGCTACTCATTCTTATATTTTTAATGGTGATGATCAGCCTTCTTGTGTAGGTTGTGATCAGCCATTCACTGTGAAACATATCTTAATTGACTGTGTTGACTTTTCACCCTCACGTATTTTATATTTCAAAGCTGACACTTTGCAACAACTGTTTCGAGATGTACCTGTTGATAATATTATTTTATTCTTAAAAGAAATTGGTCTTTTTCATAAGATTTAACTGTTTCAGATTTTTATATATTATCATTCTGACTTTTTACTTTTAATATCATCATAATTATTCTTGCTGTTTAACCATTAACCGTTTGACGCTTATGACCCACCAAGAGGGTTGACGCGTCGTTAAACACGAAATCATCATCATCATCTTTCAACTTTCCTTAAGCAAACTAAAAATTTGTCTTCTTTTTCCGTTTTATAAAATGCCTGTTTGATAGGCGTTTTAATCTTATGCATTTTGGATAATGAGTTTAGAAAACAAAAAATGCTCAGACGAGCCCCACAAAAAGATGTTCTAATCCGGGCCTATCACAATATATACACACCATCATCATGAATTATTTTAGTAATATTGTACATTAAGTGATAAAGACATATCGAAAACAAAACAAACAAAAAATACTAGTAACACTTGCCAGACATAATTTTACTGTCTAACAGGTAGGGTGTATCGATGCATCGATAGCATCACGATAGGGACTGCCTCGATAGCAATGCATCGGTAGAACTTTGTACTATCGATAACTATCGTCGATAGTTCATTCAACTATCGATAGTTTTGATAGTTTTTTTAGCTCACCTGAGCACGGAAGTGCTCAAGGTGAGCTTTTGGGATCAGTCTTCGTCCGTCGTCCGTGCGTGCGTGCGTGCGTCCGTCCGTCGTCAACTTTTGCTTTAAACAACTTCTCCTCCAAAACTGCTGGACAGATTTTGATCTAATTTCACAGGAATGCTCCTTGGGTGATCCTCTACCAAAATTGCTCAAAATGTTCCGCTCGGGTGAACAAGATGGCCGCCAGAGCTAAAAATAGAAAATTCTTTAAACGACTTCTGCTTAACCAGTGGATGGATTTTGAAATTGTTTCACATGAAAGTTCCTTGGATGACCCTCTACCAAAATTGCTCAAACCGTTCAGCTCGGGTGAACAAAATGGCCGCCAGTGCTAAAAATAAAAAAACCTTTTAACAACTTCTTCTCCTTAACCAGTGGATGGATTTCGAAATTACTTGACAGGAAAGTTCCTTGGGTGACCCTCTACCAGAATTGCTCAAACCGTTCCGCTCGGGTAAACAAAATGGCCCCCAGAGCTAAAAATAGAAAAAGCTTTAAACGACTTTTTTCTCCTTAACTTGTGGATGGATTTTGAAATTACTTCACAGGAATGTTCCTTCGGTGACCCTCTACCAAAATTGCCCAAACCATTCCGCTCGGGTGAACAAAATGGCCACCAGAGCTAAAAATAGAAAAAGCTTTAAACAACTTTTTCTCCTTAACCAGTGGATGGATTTTGAAATTATTTCACTGGAATGTTCCTTGGGGGATCCTCTACCAAAATTGCTCAAACAGTTCTGCTCGGGTGAACAAAATGGCCACCAGAGCTAAAAATAGAAAAACCTTTAAACATCTTCTACTCCTTAAACAGTGGATGGATTTTGAAATTTCACAGGAATGTTCCTTTGGCAAACCTCTACAAAAATTGCTCATGCTGTTCCCCTCGGGTGAACAAAATGGCCACTAGAGCTAAAAATAGAAAAACCTTTAAACGACTTCTTCTCCATAACCAGTGGATGGATTTTGAAATTATTTACAGGAATGTTTGTTTGGTGACTCTACCAAAATTGCTCATACTGTTCCGCTCGGGTAAACAAAATGGCCGCCAGAGCTTAAAATAGAAAAACCTTTAAACGACTTCTTCTCCTTTACCAGCGGATGGATTTTGAAATCACTTAACAGGAATGTTCCTTGGGTGGCCCTCCACCAAAATTGCTCAAACTGTTCAGCTCGGGTTAACAAAATGGCCGCCAGAGCTAAAAATAGAATAAACTTTAAACGCACTTTTCTCCTTAACCAGTGGATGGATTTTGAAATTATTTCACCAGAATGTTCCTTGGGTGACCCTCTAGCAAATTTGCTCAAACCGTTCCAACAAACAGGTCAACAAAATGGCCGCCAGAGCTAAAAATAGAAAAACCTTTAAATGACTTCTCCTTAACAAGTGGATGGATTTTGAAATTATTTCACAGGAATGTTCGTTCGGTGACCCTCTACCACAATTGCTCAAACCGTTCTGCTCAGTTGAATAAAATGGCCACCAGAGCTAAAAATAGAAAAAACTTTAAACAACTTCTTCTCCTTTACCTGTGGATGGATTTTGAAATAACTTCACAGGAATGTTCCTTGGGTGACCCTCTACAAAAAGTGCTCAAACCATTCTGCCCTGGTGAACAAGATGGCTGCCAGAGCTAAAAATAGAAAAACCTTTAAACGACTTCTTCTCCTTAACCAGTGGATGGATTTTGAAATTACATGACAGGAATGTTCCTTGGGTGACCATCTACCAAAATTGCTCAAACTATGCCGCTCTGGTGAACAAAACCTTTAAACAACTTGTTCTCCTTAACCAGTGGATTGATTATGAAATTATTTGACAGGAATGAGGTTTGAGGTTTTTAGCTGTGGTGGCCATCATGTTCAGTTAAGCAAAATATTTTTAGCAATATTGTTAGAGGGTCACTCATAGAACATTCCTATAAAATTGCTTCCTTTTAGAGACAGATGTCTTTTGAAAGTTTTGGCCCCCACCCACCTTGGCTGCAAGGTGCTTCTACAGGAATATTGGTAAACCACTTTGAAGGTTTTAGCCTGTCTAGGCAAAGTGGTGCAAGTGGAACCATCAATACATTTAAACTCCATTGGTTTCATCGGGCAGCAGGGCTTGAGATGTCATTTCATCAAAAATGGCTTCTACTTCTCAAAATGACTTCTACTCCTAAACAGGCAGACTGATTTTGAATTAATTTCACAGAAATGGTCTTTGGGTCCAACCAAAATTGCTCAAACCCTCCACTCCACCATATATTACCCACAATTCCGTTTGTACAATATGATCAGGTGAGCGATCCAGGGCCATCATGGCCCTCTTGTTATGAAAAAGCCTTTGAAAATATACCTGTACTGTGGTTTAATAACGCAAGTATTTTTGCTTAGGATATCCATGCAGCTGTAATCATGACAGACTGATAAGCCTTCACATATGTGCATGATGATCTGAGTCTTCACTGGTCGCACATGTGTATCTTAGTTTTTTGCCATGTGGTGAATTTCTCGCGGCAATGAATTTCCCGCCGTTATTTTGCACGTGCAGGTGAGGCAGTATGAAATTTTCCCGCGTTTTTCAATAACAAAATGTCAATGATAGTTTGCTCACACGGTTGTTGCATGCAATTTTTTGAAAACATGACCGTGAAACCTGTGCGACATGTGAAGGCTCAGATCAGCCTGCGCAGTCATATATATATTTGTTTGTTTGATTTGAGGTTTAACGTCCCCGTCAACACTGTAAAGGTCATTTTGGAGACGTTTCTTCCAATTTTGTGGGACTTTTACCCGACATTGAGATGAAATGACAACTCAAGCCCTGTCGCCCAATGAAACCAATAGGGTTTATTAGCATGGACGGTCCGCCTCGCACCGCGGTTCCTGGACAGGCTTAGATCCTCTAAGCTGTTTACCAGTACTAGTGTGCGGGCCGGATTCAGCTCTGCGTGGAAGCATCATGCAGCCCATATATTTCTTCAAGCCCCTATGGGCGGGGGCTTTCATATATATATATATATATATATACAAAGTCCGATATCGCCACACAATTTTGTATATTTTATACGCTTCTACCGGTTTCACTGTTCTAACAGATTTTCAAGAAGACGTTAAGTTATTGACATAGCAACAATGCGTATAATATATATATATGTTTGCTGTTTGTATAAGCCTTCTGTAGTATAGCTACTGGGACAAATGTCATTTCCCTGTTGAGTTTTCGAGACGTTTGCAAGAAGCACAAGCTGATCTTTTGTATGAAGAAATGTTTGTTTTTGCTGTGTGTTGACTCATTCCCATAGGTAAATGTATAATAAACGACGGTTGGTTGGTACGACGGTATTATGCAGTTAAATTTGTTGTATATGTGACACTTTTTGCGTTCGACAAACACGATAGCTAATGAGTATTAGGACGAGACATTTTTAAACAACCCTTTTGTGGTCTCATTAGAAATGCTGCTCGAGAAATGCACAGAATGCGCATGCGCGTACATGATAGACTCAGACTAGTCGATTAGTATGCATCAATGATGATGTCATCAGTCAGCTGGCCGGACGATTGGGAAACTTTAGGGGAACATTTAAGCTGACAGATTTATTTTCCTGCCGTCATTCTGTAGGGAAAAAAACACAAAAATGTGCAGCACGGGGCCTTAGGTCTCCGTCTATCAAGCACTTTCTTAAGGTGATTCTGGGTGTTTTGATGGTGTACACTGGACAACCTGGGACAAACTGACGTTTTCCGTTTTCGTAAGTCTTTCTTATTTTATTTTTGGTTGTCTTTCTATTATAATTTTTTGAGGGATATTCCAGAAAAAAAAATGACAGGTCAAAACGGCCAATTTCATTAAATAAAAACTTTGTATTATTATTGCTGCTTGTCTTAGCTGTCAGGTGTGCAAGGACTAAATGTCCACAGAGTCGGATTGCCCAGGTTGAGCCCTGTACGTATTGTTAAATGAAAACACCTACTTGATCATTGCTTTACTTCTATTTTGATAGTCTAGCTTTTGATGCTAACTTCAAATAAAAACAGGTAAATTCAAGTTTTAGTGCAGTTTGTTAGATTCATGTTGCCCTTAAAGAGGTGCTAAACTGCGTGCTGTGATTATGTAATACTATGTAATGATTAATCGGGTTACTTAATTACATGAATCCACAGTTTAATTTACCACAGGCGGCAAACATCAAACAGCATCTGTCAATTTCCACAAGCAGAAAATCTCAAACACTGCAAAGGTGTATGTGCATAGGTATTAAAGCTGTGATAACCATCACTGACGGGCATATATACTGGAAGCAGCAAGTGATTGTTTAGGCCGTGTGTCCTTCTGTAGGTGGTAGGGAAATATAAAAAAAGAGCCGTCTGCCCATGATGTTTTTTTCTGGAATAGCACCGAGGGAATGAATGCTGATATTGAAACACACAAAAAAAAAAACATACAATTTTAGGCCATTTCAATTTTCCTAACTCGTTCTGTCACTCTTAGCCATTTTTATGTGAGTGATATAACATCACGATAGTATCGTGATAGTATGCCGCGATAGTGATAGTATCGTGATAGTAGTTTCCACGATAGCAATACTAACACGATAGTCAAAATTGGCCTCGATGGTCAGCCCTACTTAGTAACAGGTAACCAATACTGCACTTTTCTTGGAGTAGGCCCTATGGAAGCAACTATGGTCATAAATAAAGATAGGACTAATTAAATATCCCATTTCTCGAGCCTTAAGTCTTAGGGCGCAAATCACAACAATCGTCTTTGGTCACTTGCACACGTGGTGGAGTCAGATCAGACTGTTGTTCAAGGCGCAGAGGACAGTCTGCACAGGGACCAGATTGTTTACCTGTATGCTTAAACTGCACGAAGAAGTAGCAAACGACATAAACATAAAAGACATAAACAGACAGTTTTTTTCTGGAAATTTGGTTAGAACATAGTGCCAGAAACAGGGCCTTACTCCAATGAGCTATAGCACTGTTCGCACTTTTTTCATAGAGAATATTGAGGATTGGTTAAAACAAACAGCTCAGAATATAAATATTTATACATTGAAAACAAGAGTTGATCTTCACTATACGATTCTGTCATAAGCTAGGTTATCTGTAGCTTGCTACGTGTGATAAACATTCGCCGCAGCTACAGAGGATTTCGTTTTTAAATAAGCTGCGCAGCGTATATGCGCAAAAAAAATCTGTACATTTGGCTGGGATAAATTTACTAGGAGCCTAACCTCAAAGCTCGCTTAACACAGCGAGCGAGGGGAGGTAACTACCAGACTAATCTTTGCTATTTGTTTGTATGATACACACCAACACGGTTTGCTAAAAGAGTATCATATATTGAAGGTATCGAGGCTCTGACACATTGGAGAGTAAATACAAAAACTTACTTGAAGATCTGTGCCACCAGCGAAAACTCAGATCAGCCCGTGTATCAAGCCAAACTGACCAGAGTCATTTCTTGTTACTCTTTGATAAGCCCGGAGGTCATACAAGGCCGATGCAAGCAGCGAAGACTCTGATCAAACTGGGACGCGAAGGCTGAGCTGAGGTTTCGCTGGTGGCACATATTTTATAGGTTTTAGGTTTCCGTTTTCTCGTTCATTTTATCACTTTTGTCTGCCCAGAGCACAAATTGTTGCGGGGACTCGTTGAAACGGTTGTGGGACAACTCGATTAATATGTGAATTAAGGGTTCTAGAATATAGTCTTACACAATCATGCTATAGTTACGTACATCTTTACGTAACTACTATATAGTTACGTATACATCTGCACCAGAACACTCCATTCCCCATTAAAACATAACCCACACCACAGACTCTTAGGTAGGGATTTTTTTCTCTCATGCCATGAATCTATTTCTCAGTTTTGACAGGCAGCATTATTCCAAAAACCATGTATTGTTTCACTGTATAGCTGACTCCTCTCGAGGTTGCGATAAAAATACTATGGGCGAGTTCAGCTGAAACTCTAGAGTCGACTCAATTAACACGGGTTACAGCAAAACGCTAAGAGTTCTTACTCGAACTACGTCACTTAACCTTTGACTTTTACTTCAATCGAACCCAGCTTTCACGCCGGGTTAATCGAGTGTCAAGATGGCGGCTGGTGGTTTTGAAAAGAACAACAAGTAAGCAAAAGAGCGAGAAAGATCGCTTATTTAGTTTACACTTATATTTGCAGCGCACAAGCGGTAACAACAAATTTTGAGATGTTTTTCTGTGTAAAAAATAACAGGACTATTGATTGAATTATGGTCAGTATTGTTACTGGTGACACGTCAAATGACATTCATACACCAGGAATGGTTTACATGTGTAAAGCTTGTGATTCGACTTGGTGTGGAAATGCGGCTATAGCAATGTCTTTCTTTCTGATTATACTGCGATCGGCCACATCTGACCATTACCCGCAGGTACATACACACCAGGTTTGCAGGATGAAAGCATACACAGTAATCATGTAATTACGGTAGGGGACTTTAACCTGCACAGGGGGCCTCCAGTTAACGTCCCGATCCGAAGGACGGTGCACTTTATGACATTCATCCCTGCAAATGATGCCAATTGAGCGTTTTCGGACACCGAAATTTTATCGCAGCTGCTGGGGATCGAACCCAGGACCTCTAGCACCAGAGGCAAGTGCACTAAGCTATCAACTGATAAACGAAGAATTTGACATCTTTCTTCTTCTAATTTTGCCTTAACCCCAGAAAAGGACACACACAGTGAGTACTATCCAGATTTTCAGGGTGAAAGCCTACTCTGAGTACACAGTAATCATGTAATTGTGGTAGGGATCTTTAACCTGCACAGGGGATGACTCTCCCTGCACAGGGGGGCCACGTCCCGATCCTAAAGACAGTGCACTTTATGACATTCATCCGTGCAAACGATGCCGGTGGAGCGCGTTCGGAATTTTATCACCACTGCTGGGGAATGAACCAGGGGCCTCTAGCATCAGAGGCAAGTGCACTTACTACTGAGCTATCATGCTCCTCGCAATCTTTAGTGTGATTGACCCTAATCGGGTGTATAGCACTCCAGATAGATAGGCTGGATGAAAGCCTACAAAGTAATCCTGTAATTACGGTTGGGATTTTTTACCTGCACAGGGACCTGAATCTTGACAAGTCACCTGGGCCTGTTGGGGTTTTTGTTTGAATTGAGGTTAAACATCCCCGTCAACACTGTATAGGTCATTTTGGAGACATATGCTTCAACTTTTGTGGGACTTTTACCCGACATTGAGATGAAATGACATCTCAAGCCCTGTCGACCAATGAAACCAATGAGTTTATAAGCATTGACGGTCCGACATGCACCGCTTTGACTGGACAGGCTTTGATCCTCAAAGCGGTTTATCAGTACTAGTGTGCAGTCCGTTTCAGGTCTGCATGGAACCATCATGCAACCCATCTATTTCTTCAAGCCCCGATGGACCGTGATGCTTCCACGCAGAGCTAAAACCGACTGCACACAAGTACTGGAAAACCACTTAGCGGATCTAAGCCTGCTCAGACAAAGCACTGCGATTCGGACCCTCCATGCTTATAAACATTATTTGTTTCATTGGGCGTGAGGGCTTGAGATGTTGGGCGTGAGGGCTTGAGATGTCATTTCATCTCAATGTCTGGTAAAAGTCCCACAAAGTTGGAAGCAACGTCTCCAAAATGACCTATACAGTTTACACGGGGGTTAAACCACATATCAAACAAACAAATAACCTGGGCCTGTGAAAAACAAACAAATAACCTGGGCCTGTGAAAAGGTAAGTAAGACCCTTGCTCTCGTCAAAGTAAGCGTAGCTACATCGTTATCCTTTGCACTTTCCGGGGATGAAATAACTGAATCTGAAAGGGCATTCCAATTGTCTGAGGGAAGAAGGATCCCTTGTAGATGTCGGTCCTGAACTGAAATGCCAAAAATTGATGCTTTCTGCCGCTCCTAATTGGGGGTATTTTTATCGTTTTGGTTTTACGGCCCTTTCAAGATTATTACACACAAATCGAGCCGATGGTTAATCAGAGGTGGGCAAATACCGGAGTACCTGGAGAAAAACCACCTGACCTTCTGTTGCAGAACTTGGCGTCTCACACCTAATTGGGGGTATAAGGTAATCTGTTGGAATGTTGGCAGCACCCTTTAGACTGGTTACTAGAAAGACAGGAAAACACCTTTTGACCGGAAAATGCAGGAAACGCCAGAAACATAAAAAATAGGAAATAAGAAAATGTATAGTGCGGTAAATCCCAGTTTTACTATATAAAGTATCAGGGGAGTCCAAATTATATAGGCTTGTTTTTATTATGCATTTATCAGTTATGTGGCCCTTTTTATCACGCCTATACAATTCTTATCCCCTTGAACGCCGCCACTTTTATATAGTTAAACACGGGTAAACCTTACTTTTCTTGTTTCGGCTCTAATGTATAGATTGTGGGTACTGGTTAGAACTGCCTCAATGAGGCAGTTCTATCGTGTACCCATAATCTATATTTTTGGCAGAAGTAAGAAACATATTGCAAATTTTCATGTAAAAATTATTTCTGGCGGTAAAATTAACAATGTATTTATATAGGCATGTTTTCGTAATGTTTATCTTTTCGACTGTAAATAGATTCCACATGTTCAAACTCGAAAAAAGGCAAAAGCTGAAGCGCTTAGTTTTACCGTTGTTCGGCACATAAAGCTATTTTCCAGTTTAATGGACATGAAAGTTGCAATTTTAGCACACAGATTTTGTTATTCTAATGAGTGGCCTTGATGCTAAGCATTTTGATTGACATTCTAACATCACGCGAACAAGTCAGTAAAATGAAGACCCCCTTAAACTCCACTTTATATATAGGGAAAACTGGGGTTTAAGGTGGTATAAATTATTTTCTTATTTCTGCTCCAAGACATAGGTTGTGGGTACTCATTAGAACCGCCTCAATGAAACGGTTTTAAGGAGCACCAACAACCTACATGTATGTTTGCAGTGTAAATAAGAAATATATCGGGGATTTTCATCAGAAAAGCAGCATTTTTGGGATGTGAAAAAATGCACTATGTCGCACAGAAAAGATGTGTTATCATAATGTTACATTTTCTATCCTTTACAGATTTTATGTAACTCTCGAGGTAGATGGGACAGCTGAAAGTTTTCTCGTTGATCCCTCATTGGTAGAAATGATCAACTCTGAAGGTATTAAAAGTAGAAGTAAAACAAAGATCAGGAATTGATACAATTAACTTACTCCACCCATAAAAGACACCAAGCGACCAGACCACAACGGAAACCTAAACAAAGGAAGGCCATAAGGACAGTTACTTTCCCACAAAATGGCCATATGGCCATCCAAAATTAAAAGACACAAGTGATACACACAGTAAGTAACAAACAACAACATAAATAAATCGCCACAGAAAATCTGGTTTATTTGAAATTGCAGTGTCCTACAGGTAACATTTCCGGTTGCAATATCTCAGTTTTCATATTACATGTACTTATTTTATATATTTACATGTAAGTTGCACATATGCATGCACCCAAGGTGTACCATTTCAGACTTAAATTATTCTTTTAAACTTATGGATATCACATGTTTGATTGTTTATATTATTATTATTATATATCCAATTTCGAACATGATTGACCCTTATGCCACAGAACCACGATAACCTAATTTAAACCACATATCTTAGCAACCATGTAGGTCCAGCTCCAGATCACATGGCAGAAGCAATCTGATCAGGATGTAAATTGTTAACCATTCTGTTCGAGAATTTCACCGAATACATTATTTCTAGCAATTTGATTGTTGATAGTCTGAAATTGATTTATTTGGCAATTCAGAATTGGATTTATGGATGTCCAAAATCAAATTAATGGATATCCAGTACCGATACTCATTGTAAGTTGTCCAAAATATAGGATGATTTCAGTTTCTTTTTTTTTTTTTCCTTTTTTATCTTCTTTAACATAATGAATATAGAATCTTACACAAGTGATTGTAACATAAAATTAATAAACGGGCCTCCTTGGTAAAGAGCACTGACTCTTGATCATTAGGTCTCTCACCGCTGTGGTTCGAGCCTTGCTCGGGTCACATGTGAGACGCCAAGTTCTGCAACGGAAGGTCATGTGTTTTTCTCCGGGTTCTCCGGTTTTCGCCCACCTCTGATTAACGATCGGCTCGATATGAGTGAAATAATCTTGAAAGGGCCGTAAAACGTAAAACCAAAAAAAAACAAACAAAAAAAACACAAAAAAAACATAAAATTAACGAAATAAGCCTTCAGTGGCAAGTTCGATAAATTCGTAGTAAATGACCCCAGGTGTAAGATTTAGCTTTTACATTGGTTTTTCAAAAAAAAAAATACCTGTTTGAAAAACAAAATGATATCCACAAGTACTTAGAAGAGTAGGACGGTACCTAAAAGACCATCACCTGTGCAGTTTCGTGTTGTTGCCTATTTTAAAAAAAATAATGACAGCATGCTGAAGCTATTAGATAACTGATGGTTAGATTGTCTCTGAGTGTAGGCAGGAAGAAAGTCCTAAACTGAGACTTAATGAAACTGTTCGTTTAACCCTAATCCAGTATTTTTAGCAACCAGTGTACACCTGATCAGATGTTGCATTATTTGGCATTTGATAGATATCCAATGTTTGCCAATGCTCCAGTCAGGATCAGGAATTTACTTTTTACACAGTGCTCTGACATCACAGGGAGAAGACTAGTGTTGCTATAAATAACCGGTGCCCGGGTTTGAACATTGTCAGCAATAGTCACATGGCCACCAGCAGGCGGTTACTGTTAGTAACTGTGCTGTATAATGAACACTAAGTACTAATTAAAAATGCCTTAGAAATGCGACTAGAAGTAGAACCACACTATCTATATATAGCTCAGTATGTTCGTTAATTCCCATTGGTCGCCCAGTGAGGATTTCGTTGAATTTTATCGTCTGATAAACGTCACTTCTAGACAACTCGCAAATTTAAACCTAAAGCTGCGAAAAACCATTATGATCTGCTTTGTTGTCCGCAAGTCATTGTTGTAAAAATATGGACCCAGATCAGAAGCTTCTCTAGGACTAGTTTGATCAGGATCCATACTGTTTGCCTACATGCACAATATAGGCTTGGAAGTTAGCAAGAATAAAAAAGCCGACAACATAAATAGTTGCATCTAAAGGGTTTAAGTAATAGCACTGATTTGTCGACAGTACTGAACTGAAAATTATGGTAATTTTGTTTACCCCTAAAATATCAGTATTTTAAGTAAATACAGTAGTAATACTGTAGTAAAGTAGTGTTTGTTTGATTTGTTTGTTTGATTTGAGGTTTAACGTCCCCGTCAACACTGTAAAGGTCATTTTGGAGACGTTGCTTCCAATTTTGTGGGACTTTTACCCGACATTGAAATGAAATGACATCTCAAGCCCTGTCGCCCAATGAAACCAATAGGGTTTATTAGCATGGACGGTCCGCCTCGCACCGCGGTTCCTGGACAGGCTTAGATCCTCTAAGCGGTTTACCGTGCGGGCCGGATTCAGCTCTGCGTGGAAGCATCGTGCAGCCCATATATTTCTTCAAGCCCCAGTAAAGTAGTGTAGACTATGATAGATGCCACATTCTTTGGCATTGGTCTGGGTCTACACGGTTTGCTAAAGCCAACACAGGATTCCACTCAAGATTCTATTGATAAACCCGCAGCACTCCGACTTAACCGAGCTAAGAATAGCAGGACTTTTCTATTATTAAGCGTATATCGGTTATAGTCACATCATGCCATAGACTCCAGCACTGAAAGATGTGTGGTCCCTAGTAACTTTAGTTCAGGAACAGTTGACCCCGAAAGCAAATGGGCTACATATAACATACAGTGACGTGTGAATCACAATATTGTGGCTTTTTTAAATTTCAGCACGTTATATCAGCCTTACTGTCAGAGATTTGACTTTAAATTTATTCCATAGAAACTTAGCAAGGCACGTGGCTCAAATGTTCAAAATAAATGAATGGTCTAGCTACTTTTTCATATTGTCAGGCGCCATCAAAGACCCCCCAAAATGGCATATTTTCACCGTTAAGGGTTGCACTTTAAAAATGCCATTTTACAAACAATATCAAATAATAATGCATGCCAAACAGGTTATTTTTTCAATTTCAGTAATATAGAAAATTGTCTGAAGAAAATTTTTATATATATTTTTTTATATGCGCTGAAAACTTTTCAAAATATCACCATAATTATAGAGGCGGTACTTCGTTATACATTTCAAGACTTTGAACACAACCCTCTGGTTATGCATACCATACCCATAGGAGAGTGGTGTTTACTTAATTGAAATTCCTTAAAAATGATCTATTAAAAATGCCATAGTGGTAGAAATCATATTATTCACCCCTGCTGATTATCAATAAATTACAGGATCAATTATCAGGAAAACGACAATAAAAAAATGCGGTAGTGTCCGTAACCATGATACATTTTGTAACTCTTGGAAGCTTTGTTTAAATAAAAAATTCTGTTTTAATACTTTGTGTATAATAACCTTTAATGAAACACAATTATTATTTTTTCCAACAACTAACCGTCCTCTGTGCATGATTTTGTGGTTATGGACAAGACAAAAATGCTGTAGTGTCCGTAACCTGAAAACAAACGTCTATTTACTGATATCGATATTACAATCTGAGAAAAATTACTTTAATAATACTTTCCAAAATGATATCATACGTCTTCAGACTAATCAATTATAACTCATTTGTTCCAAATGGATGACACAACAATGTACACTTTTTTAATGTAAAATTGCGTAATAATTAAAAAAATTGCATCTGCATGAAAAAAATAAAACTGGTGTGTCCACTTGGTTGGTGACTGTCTTGTTTTGAAGTTTTATGACAAGAGTAAGTATTCTCTATAATAAAAAAGCAGAAGAAACTAATAAGGAAAGTCCCAAGGGTATCTGCAGAGGGTAAGTGATCAGCTAGGTTTTTGTAGTGTCCGTAACCATAATCTATGGGGTCACACATCAGTAACATTTATGAATAAATGTCTGATCATTGGCAGGCTTTATTTTTAATTTCATCTAGAAATAATGCACTGAATGCTAAAATAGCAACTGGAATTTTTATTATTTTTTGCATAATTTAATAGAAAATCATTTAATTAGGGGGCCAGCAGAGTGAAACTGCATAAACGTTGTGATTTTATTTAACAAACAAGGTAGGCGTGTGCAAACTACTTGCAGTTCTTTAAATTAATGCATTCTATGGGTATTGAAAATCTGAAGTTTTGATACATCTCTCAAGAACTAAATTGGTTACGGACACTACAAGAAATTTCAATATCCAGTTTAAGCATTACACTTCTATTCCAGTTTCTTTAAAACACTTATTCCTGTACCAATTTTAACTCTTAATTTTAATGGTTTATTGTTTTTTGTTGTTGTTTTTTTCGTATTACAATAACTCATCCGTTTGACATAGTGCATTCTTTTCAATCTTAAAAATAGATACTTTTTGTTTTGCGATATTTTACTGGTTTATATTCCAAACATAGCCTGTTGATGCTCATTAGAACTGCCCCATTATTTGTTTGATTTATGGTTCAACGTCCCATCAACACTATATAGGTCGGTTTGGAGACATTTGTGAGACTTTTACCCGACACTGAGATGAAATGACATTTCAAGCTCTGCCGCCCAATGAAACCAATAAGGTTTATAAGCATGGACTGTCTGACTTGCACACTTTTCCTAGGCAGGCTTGGACCCTCTAAGCGGTTGATTTACCAGTACTCATGGGCGGTCGGTTTCAGCTCTGCGTGGAAGCATCATGCACCCAAATCTATTTCACAACGCCCAGATGGGCAGGGACTGAGGTTTAAAGGCCCCATAAACACTGTATAGGTCATTTTCATTTTTCGAGATGTTGCCTCTTAATTTTTTTGTGAATTTTTTACCCCGCACTGAGATGAAATGACATCTCAAGGCCGGCCGCCCAATGAAAACAATAGTGTTTATATGCATGAACAGTCTGACTCTCATCACTTTGCCTGGGCAGGTTTAAACCTTCCTGTACCTCAAATTTCCGCAAACTCGGCTCCTTTACGAATAAATTCTTGTGCGGAGTATTGGGACACATTTTATTAACCTTTCCGTTCTTTGAAAAAAGAGGAAAGAGGGGAGCAAGTGGAAATATTTACGAACCCTGCATAAAAAAACTACGTTCTATCGTATTTAAGCGGAGTTTTGGGACACTTTCTACAAACACTACGAATGTATTCTGCGTATTTATGCGCAGTTTTCAAAAACCTGCGGAACTTTCTACAAAAGTGTGGAGTTTGGACATTTTTTACAAACAACTCCGCACCTTCGTGGAAAACTCCACTAATACTTGTTTCAAAATGACTCCGCACATTCGTATTTATCTCCGCACGTTCGTAGATACTTCCATTAGACGAATCTACACAGGTTCGTAGTTGTGTCAGCAGGTTCGTAGTTCTCTCCGCAGATTCGTAGTTCTCTCCGCACATTCGTAGATTTTTTCATTATAGTAAATAGAGAAATCTACCAAGGTTCGTAGATTTTTCCGCAGGTTCGTAGTTCTCTCCGCATGCTCGTAGATCATCAGCAGGCACAGAAAATCACAGATAACAAATCCTTATCCTTCCAAAAATATTTATTTATAATGGTGGGTGTTTGGATTTTACGTCTCGCCCACAGCTTAGCTCATACGGAGACGTAACCTCGGTTTAAAGACTCATCTGAAAGTCTGGAGAAGCCCGGGATAAATCCTTCGACCCCTGGTTTACGAGTCGAGTAGCATAACCACTACACCACGGAGGCTTCTATATTTATAATAGATTCTCACTCACAAACACACCACAACCTCCTAAAAGCACTTTTCTTTATAACAAGGTTTTTGGATATAACTTGTTTCAAGATTGATTGCAAGAATATATAGATTATATAGAAAAAATGGTCACTTTTCTATATAACTTTTACATTTTTGATTTTTACAGAGTTGTTTAACACAGATTCTGCTTAGGACTCCATTTATAGTCTTATAAAGAGGTTGTGTTGTATATATATAATAACAGTGATCACATAAGAGTTGGCTAATCGAAACTGAAAAGATAATCGATTATCAGTTCTGTAACTGTGATCGATAATCGATTAGTAATCACTGAAGATTTGGTTATAGTTTTACCTGTCTGGCTTTCGGTCTGATCATGACAACTACTATGTTTTGTAGTTTACCATATGTATTTGAACAGAAAGGCCTGAGCATACAGTGTAGACCCAGATGAGACGCCTACCATATGTATTTGAACAGTTTATTCCAAAAAAAAAGTTCACAATTAGACCAGCAGATAAACCTTGGATGAACAATAATATCAGACTTCATATGCGCCAGAGAAACAGGCTTTATCAGAAAGCAAAACACACTAAAACCGAAAACCACTTTCAAAATTACAAAAATAAAAGAAATGAAGTAATTCAACTAGTAAGAGAAGCAAAAAAAAATATTTAGAAAAATTACAATCTTCCCTGTCTGATCCAAGCCTTCCCACAAAGCAATGGCATAAAATCGCTAATGAATAACAAAACTAAAGAATAAAAATAACCCTCCTCCACCTTTATATGATAATGATCAAGTAAACATACATCCATTTGATAAAGCTCAAACCTTAAATAAGCATTTTGCTAAAATCTCACAAATTGAAAATGAACCCCAGCTTCCACAAGAGCAACATACTCCCGAATATTCTCTTCACACAATCAACATTACTCTACAGGATGTAATAGACCAGATACATAAATTAAATACATCAAAACCAGGAGGGCCTGATGAACTTATGCCACGTTTAATAAAAATAACTGGTAGATCAATAATCCAACCACTTACACAGCTCTTTAATAAATCAGTAGCATTGGGAAAAGTCCCATCTCAGTGGAAAATGGCTAACATTTCCGCCATCTTCAAAGGCAAAGGTGATGACCAAGATCCCACCAATTATCGTCCCATTTCTGTTACAAGCTGTCTTGGCAAAATATTGGAAAAGATAATTTTCAAATACTTATTCAACTACATTCATCAAAATGACATACTCACAAAGTTTCAGTCAGGATTCAGACCAGGTGATTCAACAGTAAATCAGCTCTTAGAAATATATCATGTAATAATAGAAAATTTAGACAAAGGCAAAGAAATAAAATTTATTTTCTGTGATGTAAGCAAAGCCTTCGATAAAGTGTGGCACAAAGGGTTGATACATAAACTGAAACAGTATGGCATAAATGGCAATATGCTAAAATGGTTTAGTGATTACTTATTGGAGCGTAAACAAAGGGTAATAACTGAAGGCTATAAATCTGCATGGGAAGATACCCTTGCTGGTGTCCCCCAGGGATCAGTTCTCGGACCCTATTTATTCCTTTTATACATTAATGACATTGTTAATGAAATTCACACAAACATAAGACTATTTGCAGATGACACTTCTCTTTTTGTAGTAGCAGAAAACCAACAATCAATACAGTTACTAAATGATGATCTCCTTAGTATTGCTTCCTGGGCACAAGACTGGTGCATTATACTGAATCCAACCAAAACAAAAACAATGTTCTTCACTAGGAGAAAGGAACATCCGAACATGAATAACTCGGAGATAATATTTAACAATGTAAATTTAAAGGATGAAAAGGCTCACACACATCTTGGATTAACATTCACTTCTGATGCTACATGGGGAGATCAAATTAATAAAATTTATGAAAAGGCAGCATATCGCTTGTACCTCCTACGCTTGCTAAAGCATGATCTAGACCGAAAATCACTAGTAAGATTCTAGACCTCATATATAAGACCTATATTAGAATATGGTAATGTAATATGGGATAACTGCACAAAAGCCCAGTCTGACCTTTTGGAATCCATTGCTCTGGATGCTGCTCGAATAGTTACTGGCCTTAGAAGAGGGACATCTCACACCATATTATACAATGAACTTGGATGGTGCCCACTGTCTGAAAGAAGGAAAAATAGTAAGCTCTTGCAATTTTACAAAATTCTAAACAATGAATCTCTTACCTATTTGGAAGACATTCTTGCAAAATATAACCAGCATGATCGGGGATATACATTAAGGCAGACCAACCTGAGACACCCAACATCACGAACAACATCATTTAAAAATTCATTTTTTATCTCATCCATAGATCTGTGGAATGAACTTGATAATGAAATTAAAAACAGCTGCACCTCACTCTACTCTTTCAAAAAAGCACTAACTAAACAAATTAAAAAATCCCCACCATACTATACGCATGGCACTAGAAAATATAATATAAAACTTTGTCAGCTCAGAAATAAAAAAAGTTCTCTAAATGCTGACTTATTCAGGGATCACCTGAGTGAAAATGCTATTTGCCCCGATTGTGGGGTTGATGAAACTGCAGAACATTACTTGCTGCAGTGCAACAAATACGACACACAACGCACAGAGCTGATAAATACATTACAGTGCATGAATAACATATATATATGAATATAAAAATCTGCGCAGAAGACCTTTTATCAGGCAACTCCAACCTGACCAACCAAGAAAATTGCCAGCTACTTGACGCATTAATTAATTATTTAATAAAATCCGAAAGATTTGACTAGCCAGACAGCTTAGTACTCTATATGATACTACCAACTAGTCAGATGACATGTTACTTTAACCCTTGTCTTGCTGTTCACGACAACCCCATCTTTGCAAACAGTGTGGATCCAGATCAGATGGCCTCTGAAAAAGCCAACTGATCATGATCTACACTGTTTGGCATCTAGTTTATGAATTTGTAGCAATAAATTGCATCAAGTGGTTTGATTGGTTGATGGAAGGAATTGGGTGTGTCTTAAATGACTGTTCAGTAAGATAAGGGTTAATATTTCCAATTGCTCCTTAGCCTCAGGCCCTTTATTGTGTGTCGACTCTTATTTACTTTCTATATTAATAAAGAAAAAAAGTACCAATTGATATTTCATAGAATAGGCTCACCCTCATAAGTAAGGCATAATGGGAAATTAGCATGGTCTTGCTGACACTGCAGTCAAGGTCCCTGCCCCGGACTTTCATTTCGTTTCGGTAAGTCGGAGGACTGGGATTCTTATCTGCCCAATCTGGTGACGCACTACACGGGTCTTGTACCAAATGACTAGAACACTTACGCTTCCTCTTGTCATTGCTGAGCAACAATTGTAAAATAAAATAACAATTTCTGCATCCACATCAAGTTCTGTTATTGTTTTCGCAACGTGTCAGTGTTGGTCAGAGTAAGCGCCCTTGCCTGCACTATTATCACGTCTCACGTGCTAACTTCCCCAACGGTGCCCACTGCAAGCACAGCCTCTTATTGTGACTTTACTCAGTAGTGGTTGTTAAACATTTGGGGTGATTAAATATCAATATGTATAGATTTTAACGTTTCTATGTTTAAATATCTAAATTTTAGGATAAATGAAAGCTAAAATAAACAAACTAAACATTAGGTCTAATTAAATACCGACGTATACAGGTTTCAACGTTTCAATATTTAAATATCTAAATGCTAGGATCGTCAAATGTACAAATCGTTCAAACACTTATTTACTAACTAAATAATCCACTTAATATGCAATGCATATATTTGCGGTGATGTCATCACATTTGAATCAACACGGCAAATGTTGATGTATGTCGGAGTAATCATGCTCTATCTCTTCTTCTTCTTCTCGAATAAGTGTCATTCTACATTATTTTTGTATTACATTCATTAGTTCAATCTATATAATTAACATATATGTATATGTCTACAACACCAATAAAGGAGAGGATAAATATAGGCTGTGCCTACATCCAATCCTTTGACATTTTTATGTATATTTGTAGTACAGATGTATGTATATGTCATAAAATTTTGAATAAATAAATTTGAACAGAAAGGCCTGAGCAAACAGTGTAGACCCAGATGAGACGCCAAAGAACTTGGCGTCTCATCAGGGTCTGCACTGTTTGCCAGTCATCCAGCTATTTTAGGCACAACTTTGGGTAGTAAACTGTATATATCAAATAATCGATAACAAGCAAATCATTAATGATAATCATTTTTGTGGAATTTATCGATTGATTAATCGATTATCCGATTAATCGTGCCGGCCTTAGATCACATGTAAGACTGCAAGTTCTGCAACAATCCAGGTGCATTGTTTTCCTTTTATTCCAGTTTACACCCACCTCTGATTAACAAAATGTCTGAACTATGTGAAATAATCTTGAAATGACCATAAAACCAAATGCCTTCCAAAAATATTGGAAGTGACACGGCACTTGATTGCTTCAAGCCACATGTGGTTTAGCATGGTGGTCTTTATTATTTCCAAGATATAAAAACATGAATGTGAACTGGAGGGATATACCGCTAGAGGGCCACAGCATGGTATTAAAGTCCAAGAGGCACAGCTATGTGGTTGTGTTTCTTCAAAATTTATTTGGAAAATGGCTGAACTTTTTGCAAGCAGTGTAGGCCCTGATCAGACACTCTATTCTGCAGCATCTGATCTCGGCCTGCACTGTTTCCAATTACCCTTTTGGGGGTTTCCGGTACAGAATGGGTTAACCACCCAGATCATTTCTGCCAAGTTTGGTTCAGTGGTTTGCAGACACATTGTAAGAATTATTAACAGACGGACAGTCATAAGTAGGTCGGTCAGGCTGTGATCGCTGATGGTTTCAACTTTTCTCCCAGTTTTTTCTTTACTTTACTCGGGGTGGCATCGGAAAATTCTGTTCTTATAATTCCTGCAATAGAAAGCAACAAATCTAATTAAGAAATAGATGGGCAGCATGATGCTTCCACGCAGAGCTGAAACCTATCGCATACGAGTACTGGAAAACCACTTAGAGGATCTAAGCCTGCCCATGCATATCGATGCGAGTCGGACCGTCCATGCTTATAAACCCTATTGGTTTCATTGGGCGGAAGAGCTTGAGATTCATTTCATCTCAATGTCGCGTAAAAGTCCCACAAAATTGGAAGCAATGTCTCCAAAATGACCATTACATTGTTGATGGGGGTGTTTAACCTCAATCAAACAAACAAATTAAAATAAATGAAGTAACTCCAAAAATAATGCTTAAATTAATAAAGATAGAAGATAGGGGCTTTATGCACAATAATGTTTATGAGGTTGTGTAAGCCCCTTCCGCCTAATAGATGGACAAAAGCCTACATAAGCTGATAAGTGATGTCAGATAGGAAGGTTTATGTTATCTTTTAATGAAAAATGAAAGAAGGCAGACAAGAATTGCTTTTATATAAGTTATGCAATTATTTGCAAATTTACAGTTTGTGAACCGTGCAGGGATGAGAACAGAGAATGTAATAAAAAGAAGAAATCCATTCAAATCGGGGGAAATGCCTACACCACATTCAAAATACATCAGATCTCACCATAACAGAGGAAATCCGATACTTTATAATTTAGGAAATTTCAGCCAAAAAAAGAGTAAATCCTCTGAAAAGAGGAAATTCTTATCCCCGTAACCGTGGAATATCAGTCAAGCTCAAATATGGATACTGCTAAGATATCAGCCCTTAGTAAAAGCTCAGATCAAATATCCTTATACATGTAGTTCTTGGGGAAAACATTTGGGTCGAAAATTTGGGTTAACTCAAATGTCTATGGACAAGGCGATGGATGAAGAGATGGGCGGAAAATCCAATCCTATATCATGCTTTGTTGGGACCAAGTTCGACTGCTATGTAGGGGCTGATAAATTATGATCCTGACAGTTTCTGTTTAGAAAATGCAGCACATTGACTGACACTTTCCCTGCCAAATGTGTCAAGACAAATGAACCAGTCATATCTTACATTTACCATTACGATAACACACCCGTGTGTCATAATGCACTCTTTTACATCTCCAAAACGGTCAATTTTTTGAAGAACATTTGTGATATTTTTCTTATTTATACTCTAAACATAGATTGTGGGTGCTCGTTAGAACCGGTTCTAACGAGTACCCACAACATATGTCTAGGAGCAGTAATAAGGAAAATAATGTATACCCCCCTAAACCCCAGTTTTCCCTATATAAAGTGGGGTGTAAGGGGGTGTTCATTTCACGGACTTGTTAGCGTGATGCCTTGTAAAGCAAAAAGCTTTTCCTGATCCTCCAGGCCTTTCATATGGACTACTGTTCCATCTTTCTTCTTACGTGTGTATCCCTCAAGGGACTTTCCCTTTCTTTCATCTTTTGTGAACATCAGCTCGAATAACTCTTTTCAAGCCCTTGAGAAGGTTTGTTTCCTTCTTGATTTCTTCTTCAGTTGAGTCTGAAAAGGATTTGAATTGAAACTGCAGATTTAAAAAAAATATACAAATAGTCAAATGTGAAGAATTCCTCTGAAGGCTATGTCATGCCATACCATTTTACGAAGTTGGTGAAGTACAAGTATGTTGAAGTATAGGTCGAGAACAGATATGGATGTTGCTGTCTTTGCCTAAGCTTATTAATATTCTTTGAAAATGAACTGGAACATGGGGTCAAACTTAGGGTTGATTTTGTTTGAATTGCGGTTGAACATCTCCATCAACACTATTTAGGCCATTTTGAAGACGTTTCCAATTTGCTGGGACTTTTACCTGGCACTGAGATGCATTGACATTTCAATCACTGCTGCCCAATGAAACCAATAGGGTTTATATGAGGGACGGTCCGACTCACACAACTTTTGCCTGGGCAGGCTTAGTCCTAAGCTGTTTACCAATACCCATTACAGCTCTGTACATGGAAGCATCGTGCAACAAAATCTATTTCGCTAAACCATGATGGACTTTGGTGAGAGCTACGGTAGATGCATATGTTGATGGATTAACGGACAAATGATGGCCAACAAGATCCCTTTATCATGCCATACTAAAGCAGACGCAGCAATAAATCTAAATAACAATCTATCCCTGTGGAAGTCCAGAGTCCAACTGTTATTGTCTTTTCCCCAAGTATCCATGCTGTTGGGTCTTCATTACTGTATTTGTTTCAACTGATTTTCATGTTCTCAAAAATGCTTAAACCGCTTAGGATCTAAGTCTGCTGAGGCAAAGCTTTGCGAATCAGTCTGTCCATGCTTATAATCCCTATTCGTTTCATTGGGCGACAGGGCTTGAAATGTTATTTCATCTCAATGCCGGGTAAAGACCACACAATTGGAAGCAACGTATCCAAAATGACCTTAACTGTGTTGACGGGGACGTTAAATCTCAATTCAAACAAAAACAACGCTGAAATGTTGCAACGGCGAGTTTGAAACCCTCAAAGTGGACTGAACAAATTATCTGTCTAAACCACGTTAGAAGGAGCAAGGATTGTGGCCACATATATTATAATTTATAATCGATCAACACCTTTAATCCATGGCCACTGTTCAGTGTGACAGATGGATGACGATAAGATACCTATGTGCCAAATATGAAAGCAGTATCCTAAAGGCATCAAAGTTTAATATCAAGACAAAGAAAAACTTTAACCTGGCAATGGACGCAGAACAAACACTTGGATCATGACAACTCACGAGACACTTTTGTCCCTGTGATCTAAAAAGGTTGCAATTTTGATTGATTGTATGAGTTTAACGGCTCAGTAAACGCGATTTAGGTCATTATTGAACATCCACACTTTTCCTGGGCAAGCTTATTTGAAGCGGTTAACCAGTACAGTGCACATTCTTTCGCCAGAAACTGACAACTGCCCTTGAATCATTGGAAGAGAGAGAACGATAGTTAAAAAGTTTCCATGATCTATCTCCATGATAAAATGTTGTCGACCCCTGCAGGTAACCCAGGTATCGAACTCACGTCCTCCTATCACCAGCCAGGCGCGCATCAGACTGAGCTACCGAGGTATGCAATGCAAACAGTATTACATCTTAATAGGCCAAGGAGGACTTTGGCATTTGTCCAGATGGCAAATTAAAACCATTTTTCACATTTTATGAAATATATATATCATCCACTGTGAATCCACTAAATATCTAAAATACTTACTACTGTGAAACCATTGAAGATCCTACTGTCCTCTGGACAATGAACTGCTTGATCCTGAAAACAGAAAAATTCTAAATCCATTAAATGGTGTTTGTTTATTTTCTACTGCAACAAAGCATGCTTTTACTTTTTATTTGTGCTGTGTTTTCAATAAGTTATTTTTTGTTTTATGATTCATTATATGTCCAGTATATACTTATTTGCATGCCCAGTTCCTATGAAGTTTACAAAACAAATCTGTAATTAGTACTGCTTCAGATAGAAATCCAGAGAATCAGTCAAAATAAGGCTTGGCATTTCTTGTGAACTGTATGCTAATCATAACATAAAATGCCATCCATTATTTTCTCTTAAAGTTAAACCGCCTTGTAGTTTCGTTACTTGTACAGCTAAAGTTTAAATGTACAATTTTGCAATTGATGTTAACCCATTTATTCTTCTCTTGTTACTCTCTGGAATGGTCTATTTCCAACAGCATAAAGTCTTGTTAGTTTTTATTACAAATCTGTCAAACAGAAAGGGGTTGGTTCATTAAGTGCCAAAAATGGCCCAACTTCAAAAATACTTGAAACTTTAGCTACATAACAATTCAAGCATGATGTATAGTAAAATAAATTTGTTTTACTTCATTGGGGTCCGAGTGACGTCAAAATTTTGACGCAAAGGTTGTAAGTATCGAAATATCTATAATCCCTTTTAAATATATAACATACATTGTTTTTTGGCTATATGTTAAATTAGGACTTCTACATTTGTAATTCAATTTAATAACTTCAGTTTGACTCTTATCATTGCCCGAGTCATGTAGAATGGACATGTAATCCATTTTTTTTAATTTTCAGAATCAAATGACATGCTGATTTACCCCACCCACATAGTATATAAGTGACCTATGACACTGGCAATGTTGAACATACACCTAAAAGTGTATAAATTGTATCAGTTCAGAAGTTTATGAATTAAAGACAATTCAGTTATACACTTATGTTTAACTAATACATTCATTACAGGATATTTTACTGGTTTATACTCCAAACATAGCCTGTTGATGCTCATCAGAAATGCCTCATTGTTTGTTTGATTTTAGGTTCAACGTCCCATCAACACTATATAGGTCATTTTGGAGACATTGCTTCCAATTTGTGAGACTTTTACCCAACACTGAGATGAAATGACATTTCAAGCTCTGCCGCCCAATGAAACCAATAAGGTTTATAAGCATGGACTGTCTGACTTGCACACTTTTCCTAGGCAGGCTTGGACCCTCTAAGCGGTTGATTTACCAGTACTCATGGGCGGTCGGTTTCAGCTCTGCGTGGAAGCATCATGCACCCCAATCTTGTTCACCACGCCCCGATGGGCAGGGACTGAGATTGAAAGGCCTCATAAACACTATATAGGTCATTTTCATTTTTTGAGATGTTGCCTCTAATTTTTTTGTGTATTTTTTACCCCGCACTGAGATGAAATGACATCTCAAGGCCTGCCGCCCAATGAAACCAATAGTGTTTATATGCGTGAACAGTCTGACTCTCATCACTTTGCCTGGGCAGGTTTAAACCTTCCCGTACCTCAAATTTCCGCCAGCTCTGCTCCTTTACGAATAAATTCTTGTGCGGAGTATTGGGACACATTTTATAAACTTTTCAGTTCTTTGAAAAAAATTTGAAAAAGGGGAAAGAGGGGAGCATGTGGAAATATTTACGAATCCTGCAGAAAAAAAAACTACGTTCTATCGTATTTAAGCGGAGTATTGGGACACTTTCTACGAACACTACGAATGTATTCTGCGTATTTATGCGGAGTTTTTAAAAACCTGCGGAACTTTCTACGAAAGAGAGGAGTATTGGGACATTTTTTACAAACAACTCCGCACCTTTGTAGAAAGCTCCACTAATACTTGTTTCATAATGACTCCGCACATTTGTAATTAGCTCCTCACGTTCGTAGATACTTCCATTAGACGAATCTACACAGGTTCGTAGTTGTGTCCGCAGGATCGTAGTTATTTTCGTAGTTATCTCCGCAGGTTCGTAGTTCTCTCCGCACATTAGTAGATTCTTTCATTATAGTGTTAAGAAAAATCTACGAAGGCTTGTAGATTTTTCCGCAGGTTCGTAGTTCTCTCCGCATGCTCGTAGATCGTCCGCAGGTATAGAAAATCTCAGAAAACAAATCCTTATCCTTCCAAAGGTATTTATTTATAATGGTGGGTGTTTGGGTTTTACGTATCGCCCACAGCTTAGCTCATATGGAGACGGTACCTTGGTTTAAAGACTCATCCGAAAGTCTGGATAAGCCCGGGATCAATCCTTCGACCCCTGGTTTATGAGTCGAGTAGCATAACCACTACACCGCGGAGGCTTCTATATTTATAATAGATTCTAACTCACAAACACACCACAACCTCCTAAAAGCACTATTCTATATAACAAGGTTTTTGGATATAACTTGTTTTTTTTTTTGTTTTTTTTTGGTTTGGGTTTTACGGCCCTTTCAAGATTATTTCACTCATATCGAGCCGATCGTTAATCAGAGGTGGGCGAAAACCGGAGTACCCGGAGAAAAACCACCTGACCTTCCGTTGCAGAACTTGGCGTCTCACACGTGGCCCGAGCGAGGCTTGAACCTACGGCGGTGAGAGACCTAATGACTAAGAGTCAGCGCTCTTATCCACTAGGCCACGGAGGCCCGTCCTAACTTGTTTCAAGATTGATTGCAAGAATGTATAGATTATATAGAAAAAAATGGTCACCTTTCTATATAACTTTTACATTTTTGATTATTACAGAGTTGTTTAACATAGATTCTGCTTAGGACCCCATTTATAGTCTTATAAAGAGGTTGTGTTGTATATATATAATAACAGGGATCACATGAGAGTTGGCTAATCGAAACTGAAAAGATAATCGATTATCAGTTCTGTCACTGTGATCGATAATCGATTAGTAATCACTGAAGATTTGGTTATAGTTTTACCTGTCTGGCTTTCTGTCTGATCATGACAACTACTATTTTTACTACTTTTAGTAGTTTCCATATGTATTTGAACAGAAAGGCCCGAACAAACAGTGTAGACCCAGATGAGCACGTGCCGTCTCATCAGGGTCTGCACTGTTTGCCAGTTTGGAAGCCTCCGTGGTGCAGTGGTTACGCTACTCGCGTTGTAAACCAGGGGTCGCAGGATCGATCCCGGGCTTCTCCAGACTTTCGGATGAGTCTTTAAACCGAGGTCCCGTCTCCGTATGACCTTAGTCATCCAGCTATTTTAGGCACAACTTTGGGTAGTAAACTGTACATATCAAATAATCGATAACAAGCAAATCAGTAATGATAATCATTTTTGTGGAATTTATTGATTGATTAATCGATTTTTCTGCGCCAGCCTTAGATCACATGTAAGACTGCAAGTTCTGCAACAGGTCAGGTGCATGTTTTTCCTTTTATTCCAGTTTACACCCACCTCTGATTAACAAAAGGTCTGAAATATGTGAGATAATCCTGAAAGGACCATAAAACCAAATGCCTTCCAAAAATATTGGAAGTGACACGGCACTTGATTGCTTCAAGCCACATGTGGTTTAGCATGGTGGTCTCTTTTATTTCCAAGATATTTGTTTGTTTGATTTGAGGTTAAACGTCCCCGTCAACACTGTAAAGGTCATTTTGGAGACGTTGCTTCCAATTTTGTGGGAATTTTTACCCGACATTGAGATGAAATGACATCTCAAGCCCCGTCGCCCAATAAAAAACATGAATGTGAACTGGAGGCATATACCCTAAAGGGCCACAGCTTGGTATTAAAGTCCATTAGGTACAGCTATGTACCAAATAACAAAAACTAGGGCCCTCTGGTTTCAGACAAGAAGGTATTTCAAGTCCCATGTATTTTCAAGCTTTCCCCTATATTGCTCTATGTATGTGGCCATTTTTGATCCTAGGGCCTTCTATGAGGTTCTGTGTGTGAATTCGGGTTTAACGTCGCTTTCAACAATTTTTCAGTCATATCACGACGGTGTCTGGGTGCGACAGGGAGCTCAATGCTCACGTTTATAGTGCTGCCTCACTGAAGTATCATGTCCCAGACACATTACATGATACCACACCCAGTCACATTATCCTGACACTGGATCGACCAGTCCTAGCTCTACCCCGTAAATCTGAGTGCCAAGCGAGGAGCAGCTAGTACCATTTTTAACGACTTTGGTATGTCGCGGCCCGGGATCGAACCCGAGACCTCCCGTTCCCCGGAGCGGACACTCTACCAACTGAGCTATCGGGGCCGGTCTATGAGGTTCTTTAAATGAAGCTACATTCCGAATAGTTACAAATCGTGCCTACTTGTTTTATACCACGAGATTTTTAAAGATTTTTGTTACTTTTCCCTTTTTTTGTTGCCATGACAACCAGACTTCTGCATGGAATGGAATTCGTCGGACATCATTTAACCCATTTTGTACCAAATGGGATTTTCCTCCTTATATATAGCACAAGTCCATTTAAAAAGTTAGGGGTGCCAGGTTGTGTTTTCTTCAAAATTTATTTGGAAAATGGCTGAACTTTTTGCAAGCAGTGTAGGCCCTGATCAGACACTCTGTTCTGCAGCATCTGATCTCGGCCTGCACTGTTTGCCAGTTAGCCTTTTGGGGGTTTCCGGTACAGAATGGGTTAACCAGCCAGATCATTTCTGCCAAGTTTGGTTCAGTGGTTTGCAGACACATTGTAAGCAGTGGTTTGCAGACACATTGTAAGCAGTGGTTTGCAGACACATTGTAAGAATTATTACAGACGGACAGTCATAAGTAGGTCTGTCAGGCTGTGATCGCTGATTGTTTCAACTTTTCTCCCAGTTTTTTCTTTATTTTTCTCGGGGTGGCATCGGGAAATTCTGTTCTTATAATTCCTGCAATAGAAAGCAACAATTCTAATTAAGAAATAGATGGGCAGCATGATGCTTCCACGCAGAGCTTAAACCTAACACAATAATATAAAATAATGCTTTTTTTTTTTTGGTTTTGGTTTTACGGCCCTTTCAAGATTATTTCACTCATATCGAGCCGATCGTTAATCAGAGGTGGGCGAAAACCAGAGTAACCGGAGAAAAACCACCTGACCTTCCGTTGCAGAACTTGGCGTCTCACATGTGACCCGAGCCAGGCTCGAACCACAGCGGTGAGAGACCTAATGATTAAGAGTCAGCGCTCTTAACCACTAGGCCACGGAGGCCCATATAAAATAATGCTTAAATTAATAAAGATAGAAGATAGGGGTTTTATGCACAATAATGTTTATGAGGTTGTGTAAGCCCCTACCGCCTAATAGATGGACAAAAGCCTACATAAGCTGATAAGTGATGTCAGATAGGAAGGTTTATGTTATCTTTAATGAAAAATGAAAAAAGGCAAACAAGAATTGCTATTATATATGTTATGCAATTATTTGCAAATTTACAGTTTGTGAACCGTGCAGGGATGAGAACAGAGAATGTACTAAAAAGAAGAAATCCATTCAAATCAGGGGAAATGCCTACACCACATTCAAAATACATCAGATCTTACCATAACAGAGGAAATCCGATACTTTAATTTAAGAAATTTCAGCCAAAAAAAGAGTAAATCCTCTGAAAAGAGGAAATTCTTATCCCCGTAACCGTGGAATATCAGTCAAGCTCAAATATGGTTACTGCTAAGATATCAGCCCTTAGTAAAAGCTCAGATCAAATATCCTTATACATGTAGTTCTTGGGGAAAACATTTGGGTCGAAAATTTGGGTTAACTCAAATGTCTATGGACAAGGCGATGGATGAAGAGATGGGCGGAAAATCCAATCCTATATCATGCTTTGTTGGGACCAAGTTCGACTGCTATGTAGGGGCTGATAAATTATGATCCTGACAGTTTCTGTTTAGAAAATGCAGCACATTGACTGACACTTTCCCTGCCAAATGTGTCAAGACAAATGAACCAGTCATATCTTACATTTACCATTACGATAACACACCCGTGTGTCATAATGCACTCTTTTACATCTCCAAAACGGTCAATTTTCTGAAGAAAATGTGTGATATTTTTCTTATTTATACTCTAAACATAGATTGTGGGTGCTCGTTAGAACCGCCTCATTGAGGCGATTCTAACGAGTACCCACAACCTATGTCTAGGAGCAGTAATAAGGAAAATAATGTATACCCCCTAAACCCCAGTTTTCCCTGTATAAAGTGGGGTGTAAGGGGGTGTTCATTTCACGGACTTGTTAGCGTGATGCCTTGTAAAGCAAAAAGCTTTTCCTGATCGTCAAGGCCTTTCATATGGACCACTGTTCCATCTTTCTTCTTACGTGTGTATCCCTCAAGGGACTTTCCCTTTCTTTCATCTTCTGTGAACATCAGCTCGAATAACTCTTTACAAGCCCTTGAGAAGGTTTGTTTCCTTCTTGCTTTCTTCTTCAGTTGAGCCTGAAAAGGATTTGAATTGAAACTGCAGATTTAAAATATACAAATAGTCAAATGTGAAGAATTCCTCTGAAGGCTATGTCATGCCATACCATTTTGCGATGTTTGCGAAGTAGAAGTATTTTGAAGTATAGGTCAAGAACAGATATGGATGTTGCCTAAGCCTATTGATATTCTTTGAAAATGAACTGGAACATGCGGGCCAAAATTAGGGTTGATTTTGTTTGAATTACGGTTGAACATCTCCATCAACACTATTTAGGTCATTTTGAAGACGTTTCCAATTTGCTGGGACTTTTACCTGACACTGAGATGCATTGACATTTCAATCACTGCTGCCCGATGAAACAATAGAGTTAAATGAGGGACGATCTGACTCACACCACTTTTGCCTGTTTTCATTGCTCTTAAAGGAACTCATTTTTGATTTTTATTTGCCTTCACTGCAGCTGGTGTTGTGCCGTTTGGCGGCCGTAAAACGTTTCCCCGTACATCAACCATAGTGTAGTTTATATTTTACTTTTGGTCCTTTGAGATCAGCGGGAATATTCTGAGAAATCAGAAATAAATTATTGGTTGAGACTCGTATTCTAGACAGGTTTTTTATTATTTGGACCCCATTTTGATTTAGATCAGTCTTTGAATCGACTGCCTATTCGAAATTCGCAAAATTGCAGTATGTTTCCTCTGGCCTTCTTTGCCGGATCATTACAGGGTCACTGATGAGGCTTTGTTAGCCGAAACTACGTAGTATGACCGATCTTCTTTCTTATGAATGTTTTCATTGCTCTTAAAGGAACTCATTTTTGATTTTTATTTGCCTTCACTGCAGCTGGTGTTGTGCCGTGTGGCGACCGTAAAACGTCTCCCCGTACATCAACCATAGTGTAGTTTATATTTTACTTTTGGTCCTTTGAGATCAGCGGGAATATTCTGAGAAATCAGAAATAAATTATTGGTTTAGACTCATATTCTAGACAGTTTTTTTTTATTATTTGGACCCCATTTTGATTTAGATCAGTCTTTGAATCGACTGCCTATTCGAAATTCGCAAAATTGCAGTATGTTTCCTCTGGCTTTTTTTGCCGGATCATTACAGGGTCACTGATGAGGCTTTGTTAGCCGAAACTACGTAGTATGACCCATCTTCTTTCTAATGAATGTTTTCATTGCTCTTAAAGGAACTCATTTTTGATTTTTATTAGTCCTAAGCTGTTTACCAATACTCATTACAGCTCTGTACATGGAAGCATCGTGCAACCAGATCTATTTCTCTAAACCCTGATGGACTTTGGTGAGAGTTACGATTGATGCATATGTTGATGGATTAACGGACAAATGATGGCCAACAAGATGCTGTTGGGTCTTCATTACTGTATTTGTTTCAACTGATTTTCATGTTCTCAGAAATGCCGCTTAGGATCTAAGTCTGCTGAGGCAAAGCTTTACGAATCAGTCGGTCCACGCTTATAAACCCTATTAGTTTCATTGGGCGACAGGGCTTGAGATGGTATTTCATCTCAATGCCGGGTAAAGACCACAAAATTGGAAGCAACGTCTCCAAAATGACCTTTACTGTGTTGACGGGGACGTTAAACCTCAATTCAAACAAAAACAATGCTGAAATGTTGCAATGGCGAGTTTGAAACCCTCAAAGTGGACTGAACAAATTATCTGTCTAAACCACGTTAGAAGGAGCGAGGATTGTGGCCACATATATTATAATATAAAATCGATCAACACCTTTTATTCATGGTCACTGTTCAGTGTGACAGATGGATGGCGCTATGATACCTATGTCCCAAATATGAAAGCAGTATCCTAAAGGTATCAAAGTTTAATATCAAGACTAAGGAAATTTTTAACCTGGCCATGGACGCAGAACAAACACCAGGATCATGACAACTCACGAGACACTTTTGTCCCTGTGATCTAAAAAGGTTGCAATTGTATGAGTTTAACGGCACAGTCAACGCTATTTAGGTCATTACTCAGCATCCACACTTTTCCTGGGCAAGCTTATTTGAAGCGGTTAACCAGTACAGTGCACATTTTATCGCCAGAAACTGACAACTGCCCTTGAATCATTGGAAGAGAGAGAACGATAGTAGAAAAGATTTCATGATCAATATCCATGATAAAATGTTGCCGACCCCTGCAGGTAACCCAGGTATCGAACCCACGTCATATCACCAGCCAGACGCGCATCAGACTGAGCTACCGAGGTCTGCAATGCAAACAGTATTACATCTTAATAGGCCAAGGAGGACTGTGACATTTGTCCAGATGGCAAATTAAAACCATTTTTCGCATTTTATGAAATATATATATCATCCACTAAATATCTAGAATACTTACTCCTGTGAAACCATTGAAGATCCTACTGTCCTCTGGACAATGAACTGCTGGGTCCTGAAAACAGAAAAATTCTAAATCCATTATATGGTGTTTGTTTATTTTCTACTGCAACAAAGCATGCTTGTACTTTTTATCTGTGCTGTGTTTTCAAAAAGTTTTTTTTTGTTTTATGATTCATTATATGTCCAGTATATACTTTTATGCATGCCCAGTTCCTATGAAGTTTACAAAACAAATCTGTAATTAGTACTGCTTCAGATAGTTTAACCCTTAAAAAAAGGACAAAAAATCAGCAGAAGACATCCAGATTTTTTTTCAGTCAAATTAAGGCTTGGCATTTCTTGTGAACTGTATGCTAATCAAAAATAAAATGCCATCCATTATTTTCTCTTAAAGTTAAACCGCCTTGTATTTTCGTTACTTGTACAGCTAAAGTTTAAATGTACAATTTTGCAATTGATGTTAACCCATTTATTCTTATTTATTCTTCGCTGTTGACTCTCTGGAATGGTCTATTTCCAACAGCATGGAGTCTTGTTAGTTTTTATTACAAATCTGTCAAACAGAAATTTCAGACTATAATGCAAACAGTGTAGACCTGATCATTCAGCAGCATCTGATCCAGGTCTTATGTTTGATTTGAGGTTTAACGTCACAAAGGTCATTTTGGAGACATTGCTTCCAATAATGTGGGACTTTTACCCAACATTGAGATGAAATGACATCTCAATCCCTGTCACCTAATGATGATGATGATGATGATGATTTCGTGTTTAACGACGCGTCAACCCTCTTTGTGGGTCATAAGCGTCAAACGGTTAATGGTTAAACGGCATGAATAATTATGATGATATTAACAGTAAAAAGTCAGAATGATAATGTATAAAAATCTGAAACAGTTAAATCTTATGAAAAAGTCCAATTTCTTTTAAGAATAAAATAATATTATCAACAGGTACATCTTGAAACAGTTGTTGCAAAGTGTCAGCTTTGAAATATAAAATACGTGAGGGTGAAAAGTCAACACAGTCAATTAAGATATGTTTCACAGTGAATGGCTGATCACAACCTACACAAGAAGGCTGATCATCACCATTAAAAATATAAGAATGAGTAACTCTAGTATGGCCGATGCGCAGTCGTGTTAATACTACGTCCTCTTTTCTTGAAAACTGTGGAGGAGAGCATTTTGTACTAACGACAGGTTTAATGGCATGAAGTTTGTTATTTATTGCACAATCCCATTCGCCTTGCCATTCCGACAAGATGTATCTGTTGATAAATGGTTTAAAATTATCAAAAGGAATTTTAAAAACAGATGGATCAAGATTGAGCGATTCCTTTGCTTTCTTGTCAGCATATTCATTGCCGACAATGCCAATATGGCTCGGAAGCCAACAAAATAAGATTTGGTGTGTTTTAGAAATTCCATGATGTTTTTCGATCAATTTTTGAATTTGAGGATTTTTAGATGATGAATGGTCTAAAGCCTTAAGCACAGAAAGTGAATCAGAAAATATAATTGCTTTTTGAATTGTTGAAGAACTGATAAAATCTAAAGCTAGGTCTATTGCTTTGGCTTCAGCTGTAAAAATAGATGAACCATCTGGAAGGCGCATGGTTTTGTGCGTATCTTTAGAAACATACGCACAACCAACTTTATCTCCTTCTTTGGAACCATCAGTATAGACTTGCTGGTAATCATTGTAACGTGAATGCAGTACTTGAAAGTTTTGTTTGAGAAGCATTGGATTTGATTCGGATTTTTTGCCATCATGTAAGTCGAACAGAATAGAAGGTTTTTTAATACACCAAGATGGAACTTCGGCCGTTTCATGTTTTTGAATATTTTTAAGGTCGATACCTGAATTTTCTAGCAGTGGTAAAATACGTAATCCAAAAGGTTTGATTGCTGTGGGTTTTGTTTCATACTTATCTACAAATTGAGGTGGAAATGAAATTTTGGATGCCGGGTTAGATGGATTTGCAGCAAGTCTAATAGCATACTGAAGAGAAAGTTTCTCTCTGCGCGAGGTTAAAGATGGTTCACCTGCTTCTACATAAAGGCTTAATACGGGAGAAGTACGGAAGGCTCCCATGGCCAGACGAAGGCCTTGGTGATGGATAGTATCCAAGGATTTTAAATAGGACTTTCTGGCAGAACCATAAACAACAGACCCATAATCTAATTTAGATCTTATTAAAGACCGGTAAAGATGTAATAAAGTATACCGATCTGCTCCCCAACTTGTATGAGCTAAAACTTTCAAAAGATTCAAAGCTTTTAAGCATTTCGCTTTAAGATATTTAATATGGGGAATAAAAGATAACTTTTGATCAAATATGACCCCAAGAAATTTGGCTTCTTCAACAACAGGAATTTGTGATCCGTATAAAAACAGGGAAGGATGTTCGTGTTTCTTCCGTAGTTTACAAAAATGAACACACTGCGTTTTCGACTTGGAGAACTTGAAACCATTTTTATCAGTCCATTCTTCTATTCGTTTTAAATTTTGTTGTAACTTTCGTTCAATTGTTTTCATATTTTTTGAACGGTAACATATACAGAAATCATCAACATACAATGAACAATCAGTTTTGTCGTCCAAACATTGTACAATATTGTTTATTTTGATGTTAAATAGCGTAGTTGAAAGAATACTACCCTGTGGGACACCCTGTTCTTGATCATAGAAATCTGACACGGTAGACCCCACACGCACCTGAAACATGCGCTCCCCTAAAAAGCTTTCAATAAAACTGGGAAGTTTTCCTCTTAAGCCAATGTTATGTAGATCTTTCAATATTCCATAACGCCATGTTGTATCATATGCTTTCTCCAAGTCGAAAAAGACAGCTACTACGTGTTCTTTGTTAATAAAAGCATCTCGTATAAATGTTTCTAGTCTTATTAAATTGTCATTGGTACTACGTTCCGAACGAAAGCCCGATTGATATTCTGAAATGAGGTTGTTGGACTCTAAGTACCAGACTAATCTCTTGTTTATCATTCTCTCCAATGTTTTACACAAACAACTTGTCAAAGCTATCGGACGATAATTTGTAGGTTCTGCATGATCTTTCCCTGGTTTCGGAATTGGTACAACTGTAGCTACACGCCAGCTCTCAGGACAGACCCCCGTTTCCCAAATATTATTAAAGATATCTAAAAGTGTTGTAAGAGAACTTTTTGGCAGATGCTTAAGCATCTGATAATGAATTTCATCGGGACCGGTTGCCGTATCATGTGATTTTTCAATGGCTTCAACAAGTTCGGATAAGTTAAAAGGTTTGTTGTATTCTTCGTGATTAAGTGATTTAAAGTTTAGATTTCTTTTCTCTTGGTCCTTTTTGAAATTTCTAAAAGTGTCAGAATAATTACGCGATGATGAATTTCTCAAGAATGTGTGCCCAAGAGTATCTGAAATATCTTTTTTTGTTGAAGCTATTGTGTCAAATTCAGTATTTAAATGTGTAAAACTAGAAGACTTTGTTTTTCCTGAAATTTTTCGTACCATATCCCAAACCTTTTTAATGGGGGTTTTATAGTTCAATTTGGAGACATATTCTCTCCATGACTTTCGTTTGGAAGCTCGGATTGTTCGCCGAGCTTTAGCTCTAAAAACTTTTACGTCGTTGAGCTTTTCTGAAGTGGGATTTTTGCAGAACTTATTTAGAGCCTGTTTACGCTTTTTAATAGCTTCTTTACAGTCATTATTAAACCAAGGCTTGCTTTTCTTAGTATTTGTGGAGGTCTTTGGAATGCATTGTTCTGATATGTTAATAAGTGTATCTGTGAAATCAGAAACAATGTCGGATGATTCATTAAAATGATCAATTGATAACTCTTCTTCACATAAATTATGGAATAATTCCCAGTCGGCTTTATTCATTTTCCATTTCTGGTTACAGTCCCCATCTGGTTCGTTTACACTCTCAATTATAACAGGGAAGTGATCACTTCCGCACTGATCATCATGAACAGACCAGTCATAGTCCAAGAAGAGAGATGGGTGACACAAAGAGAGATCTAAAGAAGACAAATGACCTGTCGCAGGGTGAAGGTAAGTATAAGATTTATCATTCATCAAGCAAAGATCGTTCTTTGCAATAAAATCTTCAACAAGTGCTCCTCTGTTATTGATATCTTTACAGCCCCATAGAATATTGTGACCATTGAAGTCGCCAACTAAAAGATATGGCGATGGAAGTTGACTCAGCAATGAGTCAAGATGTTCGGGCTTTAAAGAAAATGAGGGTGGGTGAAGGTAAGTATAAGATTTATCATTCATCAAGCAAAGATCGTTCTTTGCAATAAAATCTTCAACAAGTGCTCCTCTGTTATTGATATCTTTACAGCCCCATAGAATATTGTGACCATTGAAGTCGCCAACTAAAAGATATGGCGATGGAAGTTGACTCAGCAATGAGTCAAGATGTTCGGGCTTTAAAGAAAATGAGGGTGGAATATATAAAGAGCATATTGTAGTTTCTTTATCCAGAGAAACCGATACTGCTACAGCTTGTAGGTCTGTTTTTAATTTGATCTCTCTTTGTGGTAAACATGATTTAACAAAAATTGACCTGCCACCAGATGGTTTGTTACCACCAGAATAGATATAGTTGTATGTATTGAAACCCCTGACATCTATGTTGTCATTAATTTTTAAAAAAGTTTCTTGCAAACAAAACACCGATGGGGTTAGTAGCGAAATAAGTAATAAGAGTTCATTATAATTCGATTTAAGACCTCGACAATTCCATTGTATTATTTTGTGTTTTAAATCCATTTTAAGGAGAGATATTTAAAGACTAGAAACTATTATGGAGGTGCAATTGGTGATATAGATCTGCTACCACCAGCTCGTGGTGTGGCAGACCTCGATCTATAATTGCCACTTGGTGATGATGGAGTTTCAGTCAACTCCATATCACTGTCACTCAAAGATCCGAATCTGTTCTGAAATTTTATATTGTCTCTTTCCATTTTACGTTGTCTGTCTGTTTGTCTTTGAGACAATTGATGTTTTTTGATCGGATCTTGCGACCCCTTATTAGTTCGACCTGAGTCGGGTTTCTCTTTTACATTCGGCGCTGGCTTCGGTACGGTCGCTGTCGACCGATCCGAAGCAACCTGGATTGCGCCTTTTGATAAATTGGTTGAACTTTGTGGTGCTGGAGTGGATTTACTCCATGCACCAGACTTTTTCAGTTCAGCAATGTATGATTCAGCAGTCTGTGTTGCGGAGCTGGTACATTTTACACCAGCACCCTTTGTGATGCTGGCGAAACTGGTGGTTGGTGTTATGTATCGCTCTTCGACAATTGTCCGCGCTTCTGGGAATGTTATCCCCCTTTGGTATTTGACGGTAAGTATTTCTTTTTCTTTTTTCCACGCCGGACAGTCTCGGGAGAAAACAGCATGTTTGCCATCACAATTTACGCATTTGGGTTCATTTTTGCAGTTGAGGTGATTATCAACATGCTTTTCTTCACCACAATTAGGACAGAGTTGTTTTCTCTGACATCTGCTTTCGTGATGGCCAAAAGCCTGACAAGAGTAACATCTAAGAGGGTTTGGGATGTATACCTCTACGTTAATGGAAAGATATGCTACTTTGATTTTCTTGGGTAGAATTGGTGTATTAAAAGTCAACACATAAGTTGCTGTTGGTTTTAGTACACCATTTCTACGGACTTTGATGTTACGAACACCAATAACCCCTTGATCTTTCAGGTTATCAATGATCTCTTCGTCTGAACAAGGACGCAGTTCTGGACTGCGAATCACTCCTTTAGATGAGTTTAGTGTGTTGTGAAGAGATATTTTTACCGAAAGATCAAAGAGTTTTTTGGTGGCGAGCAGGCTTACAACTTGCTGTTTTCTCTCGAGTTCCAAGAGAAGGTCACCTGATTTGAGTGATTTAATACTCTTTGGGTGTCCGGCTATGGCGACAATACTTTTCTCGATAACAAAGGGAGAAAGGCTTGACACAGTTCGTGTATCGTCAAGCGACGTGACGACCAAGAAACGCGGAACATTGTCAAAGTTTGGTTCAGCAGACTGCTGACTTGATTGTTGACTTGACTGCTGACTGGAATTTTGACTGTGTTCATCCGATTCGGATGAATCCTCGTCTTATTTACGTTTAGTTGCGTTGCGGTTAGGTGCGTGGGTGCGGTTGTGTTTTTTTCCATGAGCCATGAGAAAAAATTCCTAGTTTCGTCCCAAGTGCTCTCCGCCCTCCGTGGAGCCCTACAAGGGAACACCATAATGGAGTGGCTATCCAACTCGCAGGTGTTAGAGATACACGTGAGATATACTCGCATAAACAAAATGCCTACACGATTGATCCGTTTTGCCACCGCCTTCTAGAGATAAAAAGACAGAAAAGGGTAAGGTAAATGGGCATATGGTTGGTATCAGGAAAGATACAAAAAGAGTTGAAGAGAAAGCAAAGTGGTATCTCTAGGGCTCGGCGTGACCAGCCGATTGACCGTGCCGGACCGCACGGCCACCCGTCTACACCGAAAAGCCAGGCCAAAGAGGCGTGTTGGGAACCTGAAGCACCGCCACCTCAGGTAACCCTCAACTTCCAGGATCCCTTCTTCCGGCTTACAGGACGCCACCCACGGCAAACGGGTGGTACTTCCTTTAGCTCTTCCCAGTGGGCACAAAGACCACAGCGGCAATGTGCCCAGTGGGAATTGAGCCCCCAGGGCCACGGCAAGGCAGGAAGTCTAATACCTGGGGGCTGTCACCTAATGAAACCAATAGGGTTTATAAGCACGGGCGGGCCGAATCATACCAGTTTGCCTGGGCAGGCTTTGATCCTCTAAGCGGTTTACCAGTACTCGTGTGCGGGTCGGTTTCAGCTCTACATGTTGCTTCCAATTTTGTGAGACTTTTACCCAACATTGAGATGAAATGACATCTCATGCCCTGCTGCCCAATAAAACCTATAGGGTTTATTAGCAGGGACCGTCCCAACTCGCACCGCTTTGCCTGGGCAGGCTTAGATCCTCTTAGCGGTTTACCAGTACTTGTATGTGGGTCGGTTTCAGCTCTGCGATGGAAGCATCATGCAGCTCAACTATTTCTTCAAGACCCGATGGGCAAGGGCCGCAAATGAGTCACTGTCAGATTGATGTCTATTATCCATTTGAAGAAAGTGAAGAAAGAGGGCCAAGGTGTCCCTGTTTTGCTCATCTGACTTTCCATACAAGTGACCCCTGGACCCTGCCAGGATGGGACCATTTATACCCCATGGCTGTTTTTAAAGTAGTAAGCTAATTTAACTCTGTTGAGAAATGGTTGTCTTGAAAATATATTTTCCAAATATTAGGTAATATATGGTTAGGAGAAAGAAAATCATTTTAGGTAGTAAAGCAAACAAATTCTTTTAGGCAGATAACAAATGATCTACAAACCTGGGGTAGCTGAGCATCGTCAGATTCTTCCACATCATCTGACACAGCCTGCGAGTGAGAAGGTCGCTCACTGTCAGTCACTGGTGAAACAAATAAAGTATCAGACTAAGTATTTTTGGATGGTTTGGAGTAATTAGTAGCTGTGAAGTTCTGTGTGACCGTCGTTGATGTCTCACTAGATTCCATAGATGATGCCGAGGGCCACCATGGTGATGGGGATAACTGTGGCATTTGTTTCTGGATAAAAGAAAGATATGAACTTTGTAGCAGGGTTTTCTTCTGAAAACTAATCCTTTTGTCACTGAAATTTCAAAGACATTGTAAAAAAATATCCATCGGAAGAGATGGCAAATCCCCCGACCAAAAGCCAATATGGCCGTCAGAAGATTGTTCACCAATAGAAAGTGCACCAGAATTAAACCAGCAATATATCACAAAAGTATAGTAGTTATGGCCATCACAAGATTATACTGTCAGGGGAGATAACTAAAACACCAGGGCACTCAGAAATGTGGTTCTTGTGCATGACATGCCTGCTTAAGCCCATGTATTTCTGTACAAAGTACCATCAATATGTCTCAAAAGGTGTTGGAGATATGGTGATCACAAGCTGGTCATCTGTTATATTGAAAGGGCAGATAACTCAAATACCACAGCACCAACAGTTGTGGTTCTTGCACATGACATCCCTTCTGTACCTTGTATACAATTGTGCCAAGTTCCTTCAATATATCTCAAAGGGTGTTGGAGTTATGGCCATCACAAGGCTATATTGCCAGGGGACATAAGTAAAAAACCAGAGCACCCAGAGTTGTAATTCTTGAGCATGACACGCCTGCTTAACCTCATGTAAATCTGCATCAAGTACCACAAATATGTCTCAAAGGGTATTGGAGGTATGATGATCACAAGGTTGTCATACTGTTATATTGGAAGGGGAGATAACTCAAATATCATAGCACCCAGAGTTGTGGTTCTTAGGCATGAAGCGCCATCTCAACGTTGTATACAATTGTGCCAAGTACCATCAATATATCTCAAAGGGTATTGGAGTTATGGCCTTCACAAGGTTATATTGTCAGGGGAGATAATTAAAAAACCAGGGCACCCAGAGTTGTGGGACTTGCACGTGACACACCTGCTTAACCTCATGTACTACTGTACCAAGTATCATCAGTATATCTCAACGAGTGTTGGAGATGTGGCCATCATAAGGTAGGGATTCTATATTATTGGAAGGGGAGATAACTAAAAAACCATGGTACCCAGAGTTGTGGTTCTTGTGCATGACACACCGTCTCGGTCTTGTCAACAACTGTGCCAGGTGTCATCAATATATCTTAAAGGGTATTGGAATTATGGTCATCACAAGGTTGTCACTCTATTTTATTGGAAGGGGAGATAACTCCAAAACCATTGCAACCTGAGTTGTGGTTCTTGTGCATGACACGCCGTCTCAGCCTTGTGAACAACTGTGCCTGGTACCATCAATATATCTCAAAGGGTATTGGAGTTATGGCCATCACAAAGAAGTCATTCTATTTTATTAAAAGGGGAGATAACTAAAAAAGTATGGCATCCAGAGTTCTGATTCTTGCGCATGACACGCTACCTCAGCCTTGAGAACAATTGTGCCAAAAACCATCAATGAATCTCAAAGGGTATAGGAGTTATGGCCATCACAAGGTTGTCACTCTATTTTATTGGAAAGGGAGATAACTCCAAAACCATGGCAACCAGAGTTGTGGTTCTTTTGCATGACACACCGTCTCAGCCTTGTGAACAACTGTGCCAGGTACCATCAATATACCTCAAAGGGTATTGGAGTTATGGCTATCACAAAGTAGTCATTCTATTTTATTAAAAGGGGAGATAACTAAAGAAGTATGGCATCCAGAGTTCTGGCTCTTGCGCATGACACGCCGTCTCGGCCTTGTGAACAATTGTGCCAAGAACCATCAATGAATCTCAAAGGGTATAGGAGTTATGGCCATCACAAGGTTGCGTTTACGGACGGACGGACAGACGGACGGACGCCAGGCTGATCGCTATATCCCCCGAACCTATTCGGTCGGGGGATAAAAAGAACAGGAGCACCGCATGCGGGTGCAAAAGCTTGGCTGCAAAAATTCTAAGTTGAAAAAGGGGCATAACTGGGCAAAAAAAATTGAGGGTTACCTCACATATTGGTATGAGTTCTCCTTTTCATAATTGGACTAGTCCGAGTTTCATGTAAATATGTTAAGTAATGACAAAGATATACAAAATGTCAAAGAAGCCTCCGTGGTCGAGTGGTTACGCTACTCGCCTTGTAAACCAGGGGTCGCAGGTTCGATCCCGGGCTTCTCCAGACTTTCGGATGAGTCTTTAAACCGAGGTCCCGTCTCCGTATGACCTTAGCTGTTAGTGGAACGTAAAACTTAAACACTCACTCACTCACAAAATGTCAAAGTTTTTGCACGACGACGACGCCAGAGCTATGACAATACCTCGTTGTTTTCTTCGAAAACTAAAAATAAATATATATGCCTAAATACATTTATAAGTTTCATATTAATGGTCGTAAATGAAGGTTAAGGATCCAGTAGTTTTAAAAAGGTACTGATTCAAGGAGTTGAAGGGCAAAAACAGATCAAACTAGAATTGCGAAGTCGATGGCACGCCATCGCATATCCGCACGCCACTACATAATCCTACTCATCATGCCATTCGTTTTGATATGTTACACGACCACGTTCTGGAAATTATGATTTTTGGGCCCACCCCTAGGGGTGTGATCAAAATTCCGAAAGTGTCATGCACTGCCCAGACCAAAGATCTATAGATCAGCTCTCAAAGTTTGAAGTTTCTATCTATAACTGTCTAGGAGGAGTTATCCTGTAAGACGGACAGACGGATGTACAAACGGACGGAAGACAAACCATTACAATATCCCCACTTTTTCTTCGAAAAGCGTGGGGATAATAATCATTATTTGTCTCTCAAATATTACAATTAGAAGTATTACCTATTTCATGAAAAAAGAGGAACTTCAAAAACTACCTTATTAATATACATTAGGTCATGCCATAGATGCAGGTTAAAATTCTTAACATTTTCTTCTAAAATGTGAAATATCTTGAAACTCATTTCAGTTAAAATAACACACACAACTACACAACTGGTCCAAAATGGCATGTAAAAACACTTAAATCAACGTATAAATTAAAAACAAATTTTGAAATTTGGTAGTTTTAAACATTTGTTTTAAAAATACGGTAAATTCTCCAATTTAAGATCGGTTTTCCAAATCAAACTTCTCATCATTAATAGCCTAACATATGAAATGCATGTTTAATATCCACCTCAACACTATACAGGTCATTTTAGCAACCCGTTACCAAACACTGAGATGAACTGACAACTCAAGCCCTGCATCCCAATGAAACCAAAAGGATGGGCGGTCAGACTTGCACCACTTTACCTGGGCAGGCTAGGATAACCCTTTTATAGAGCGTATTTAGACCTTTGTGGTTGACCAGTATCATGCCTTAGGTTGCAGCTCTGTGTGGAAGCACAATGCATCATGATCTATTCTGGACTGGGACCCAAGTTCACTTGGAAATCATTTGGACACATCTTATGATATTACCTGGAGTTGGTGGATCTGGTTCCACAGCCAACCAACATTATCTTCGAGGGACTGTACCCTCTGTGACAGCTGGATACAGCCTTGGCAGCTTGTTGGCTGGGGAGGTGGCTGTTGCCATGAGCATGTTGGTTGTGGTGGGGGAGGTGGTTGTTGGCACGAGTTATCCGAGATGGGCTGCCATGAGGCCTCTTGTTCCGCTGGAGACTGCGGGTATAACACACTTCTTGTTGCCTTAATAGCATCTGCAACACTGGATTTTAAAGAAAAGGCATGTTAATTTTCTGAACAAGAATACATTTATTTTATACATAGCTCTAAATCTTAAATGCTCTGTTATAAGTCAGACCATCCTTAAAAATTTATTTTTTACAGTCACCAGACCCATAGTTTACAAGAATGGTAGGTGGGTGAAAAAAAAGATGTATACATTTTATTTATTGGATCTAAGTCTCTATTTCGCTAATTCTGTTTTCTTTCAGTAGTTCTATGTCAACATTATACTAATTTAACATCGCAAATACAAATGTAGACAATTTGAACGAAAATTTAGAAGAAATATTGTAAACCTTTAATATCCCGCTGAACAGGATAACCCCTATATTTGCAGTGTACGGGGACTGTTCAAATATGAATGCAACTAAGCACATAAAAATGATTCCGTGATAGATTTCGATGAAAAATTTATTTTGTCCCCTCAAAGTATTCCCCTTCAACAGATATACAAACTTTCAGTTTTCTGATCCAATCATTGAATGCATTTTGGTAGTCTTTTTGAGGTATACTATGAAGGCACTGGAATATTGCAGAACCGAGGTGTTTGCGCTGTACAAATTTTCGACCAGAAAGGTATTTTTTCAGCCGCGGGAACAAAAAAAAGTCACACGGGGCAAGGTCAGGGGAATACGGGGGGTGAGGGAGTTCAGCAACCTGTTCCTGCTTCAGATAGTCTTGCACAATGAACGCCTTATGCGATGACGCATTGTCATGTTTCAGGTGCCCAACACGCCTCTTTGGCCTGGCTTTTCGGTGTAGACGGGTGGCCGTGCGGTCCGGCACGGTCAATCGGCTGGTCACGCCGAGCCCTAGAGATACCGCTTTGCTTTCTCTTCAACTCTTTTGTATCTTTCCTGATACCAACCATATGCCCATTTACCTTACCCTTTTCTGTCTTTTTATCTCTAGAAGGCGGTGGCTTAACGGATCAATCGTGTAGGCATTTTGTTTATACGAGTATATCTCACGTGTATCTCTAACACCTGCGAGTTGGATAACCACTCCATTATGATGTTCCCTTGTAGGGCTCCGTGGAGGGCGGAGAGCACTTTGGACGAAACTAGGATTTTTTTCTTATGGCTCCTAAAAACAAACATAACCGCAACCACGCACCTAACCGCAACGCACCTAAACGTAAAAAAGACGAGGATTCATCCGAATCGGATGAACGCAGTCAAAAATCCAGTCAGCAGTCAAGTCAACAATCGAGTCAGCAGTCTGCTGAACCAAACTTTGACAATGTTCCGCGTTTCTTGGTCGTCACGTCGCTTGACGATACACGAACTGTGTCAAGCCTTTCCCCCTTTGTGATCGAGAAAAGTATTCTCTCCATTGCCGGACATCCTAAGAGTATAAAACAACTCAAATCGGGTGATCTTCTCTTGGAAGTCGAGAAAAAAACAGCAAGTGGTAAGCCTGCTAAACACCAACAAACTCTTTGATCTGAAGGTTAAGGTATCGTTACATAACACGCTCAATTCATCAAAGGGAGTGATTCGCAGTCCAGAACTGCGTCCTTGTTCAGATGAAGAGATAGTCAATAACTTGAAAGATCAGGGAGTTGTTGGTGTTCGTAACATTCAAGTTCGTAGAAATGGTGTACTAAAACCAACAGCAACTTATGTGTTGACTTTTAATACACCAATTCTACCCAAGAAAATCAAAGTAGCATATCTTTCCATTAACGTAGAGGTATACATCCCAAACCCTCTTAGATGTTACTCTTGTCAGGCTTTTGGCCATCACGAAAGCAGATGTCAGAGGAAAAAACTCTGTCCAAATTGTGGTGAAGAAAAGCATGTTGATAATCACCTCAACTGCAAAAATGAACCCAAATGCGTAAATTGTGATGGCAAACATGCTGTTTTCTCCCGAGACTGTCCGGCGTGGAAAAAAAGAAAAAGAAATACTCACCGTCAAATCCCCCAGGTATTAGACTTCCTGCCTTGCCGTGGCCCTGGGGGCTCAATTCCCACTGGGCACATTGCCGCTGTGGTCTCTGTGCCCACTGGGAAGAGCTAAAGGAAGTACCACCCGTTTGCCGTGGGTGGCGTCCTGTAAGCTGGAAGAAGGGATCCTGGAGGTTGAGGGTTACCTGAGGTGGCGGTGCTTCAGGTACCCAACACGCCTCTTTGGCCTGGCTTTTCGGTGTAGACGGGTGGCCGTGCGGTCCGGCACGGTCAATCGGCTGGTCGCGCCGAGCCCTAGAGATACTGCTTTGCTTTCTCTTCAACTCTTTTTGTATCTTTCCTGATACCAACCATGTGCCCATTTACCTTACCCTTTTCTGTCTTTTTATCTCTAGAAGGCGGTGGCTAAACGGATCAATCGTGTAGGCATTTTGTTTATGCGAGTATATCTCACGTGTATCTCTAACACCTGCGAGTTGGATGACCACTCCATTATGGTGTTCCCTTGTAGGGCTCCACGGAGGGCGGAGAGCACTTGGGACGAAACTAGAATTTTTTCCGTTATGCCTCATGGAAAAAAAATAACCGCACCCACGCATCTAAACGTAAAAAAGACGAGGATTCATCCGAAACGGATGATCCCAGTCACCAATCTAGTCAACAGTCTAGTCAGCAGTCTGAATCACCAAAGATTTTTAAATTTTCCACGCTTCTTGGTTATGACATCAGTCGAAGAAACTCGCACTGTGTCAAGTTTATCGCCTTTTGTGATTGAAAAGAGTATTGTGTCCATTGCCGGACACCCAAAAAGCATCAAAAAGCTTAAGTCAGGTGATCTCCTTTTGGAAGTAGAGAGAGAACAGCAGGTTAAAAGCCTGCTTGGTACCACAAAGCTCTTTGATCTCAAGGTCAAGGTGTCTCTGCACAATACACTCAATTCGTGTAAAGGTGTCATCCGCAGCCCAGAGCTACGTCCTTGCACCGATGCAGAGATAATTGACAACTTGAGATCTGAGGGCGTCATTGCAGTACGTAACATCCAAGTTCGTAGAGATGGTGTATTGAAGCCAACAGGTACTTACGTGTTGACCTTTAATACACCAGTTCTGCCCAAGAAAATCAAAGTAGCATATCTTTCGGTAAACGTAGAGGTATATATACCAAACCCTCTCAGATGTTACTCATGTCAGGTTTTTGGCCACCACGAAAGCAGATGTCAGAAGAAACAACTTTGTCCAAACTGTGGTAAAGACAAACATGTTGATAATCACCAAAACTGTAAGAATGAGGCCAAATGCATCAATTGTGGTGGCAATCATGCTGTTTTCTCTCGAGATTGTCCGGCATGGAAAAAAGAAAAAGAAATACTCACTGTAAAATACCAAAGAGCGATAACCTTCCCAGAAGCGCGGAAAATTGTTGAGGATCGAAACGCAACACCAACCACCAGTTACGCCAGCATCACAAAGGGTGCTAGTGTAAAAGTGTCCAGCTCCGCAACACAGACTGTTGATTCATACATAGCTGAACTGAAAAAATCTGGTGCATGGAGTAAATCCACTCCAGCGCCACAAAGTTCAACCAAGTTATCAAATGGCGCAATCCAGGTTGCTTCGGATCGGTTGACAGCGACCGTACCGAAGCCAGCGCCGCATGTAAAAGAGAAACTCGACTCCGGTCGAACTACTAAGGGATCGGAAGATCCGAAAAAGCAAATGTCTCAAAAACAAACAGACAGACAACGTAAAATGGAAAGAGACAATATAAAATTCCAGAACAGATTCGGATCATTGAGTGACAGTGATATGGAGTTTGAAACTCCATCATCACCAAATGGCAATAACAGATCGAGGTCAGCAACACCACGAGCTGGTGGTAGCAGATCTATATCACCAATTGCAGCTCCAATATAGTTTCTAGTCTTAATCTCTTCATAAAATGGATTTAAAACACAAAATAATACAATGGAATTGTCGAGGTCTTAAACCAAATTATAATGAACTCTTATTACTTATTTCGTTATTAAACCCATCGGTTTTTTGTTTACAAGAAACTTTTTTAAAAACTGATGACAACATTGATGTCAGGGGTTTCAATACATACAACTATATCTATTCTGATGGTAGCAAACCATCTGGTGGCAGTTCAATTCTTGTTAAATCATGTTTACCACAAAGAGAGATCAAATTAAAAACAGACCTACAAGCTGTAGCAGTATCGGTTTCTCTGGATAAAGAAACTACAATTTGCTCTTTATATATTCCACCCTCATTTTCTTTAAAGCCCGAACATCTTGACTCATTGCTGAGTCAACTACCATCGCCATATCTTTTAGTTGGCGACTTCAATGGTCAAAATATTCTATGGGGCTGTAAAGATATCAATAACAGAGGAGCACTTGTTGAAGATTTTATTGCAAAGAGCGATCTTTGCTTGATGAATGATAAATCTTATACTTACCTTCACCCAGCGACAGGTCATTTGTCTTCTTTGGATCTCTCTTTGTGTCACCCATCTCTCTTCTTGGACTATGACTGGTCTGTTCATGATGATCAGTGCGGAAGTGATCACTTCCCTGTTATAATTGAGAGTGTAAACGAACCAGATGAGGACTGTAACCAGAAATGGAAAATGAATAAAGCCGACTGGGAATTATTCCATAATTTATGTGAAGAAGAGTTATCAATTGATCATTTTAATGAATCATCCGACATTGTTTCTGATTTCACAGATACACTTATTAACATATCAGAACAATGCATTCCAAAGACCTCCACAAATACTAAGAAAAGCAAGCCTTGGTTTAATAATGACTGTAAAGAAGCTATTAAAAAGCGTAAACAGGCTCTAAATAAGTTCTGCAAAAATCCCACTTCAGAAAAGCTCAACGACGTAAAAGTTTTTAGAGCTAAAGCTCGGCGAACAATCCGAGCTTCCAAACGAAAGTCATGGAGAGAATATGTCTCCAAATTGAACTATAAAACCCCCATTAAAAAGGTTTGGGATATGGTACGAAAAATTTCAGGAAAAACAAAGTCTTCTAGTTTTACACATTTAAATACTGAATTTGACACAATAGCTTCAACAAAAAAAGATATTTCAGATACTCTTGGGCACACATTCTTGAGAAACTCATCATCGCGTAATTATTCTGACACTTTTAGAAATTTCAAAAAGGACCAAGAGAAAAGAAATCTAAACTTTAAATCACTTAATCACGAAGAATACAACAAATCTTTTAACTTATCCGAACTCGTTGAAGCCATTGAAAAATCACATGATACGGCAACCGGCCCCGATGAAATTCATTATCAGATGCTTAAGCATCTGCCAAAAAGTTCTCTTACAACACTTTTAGATATCTTTAATAATATTTGGGAAACGGGGGTCTGTCCTGTGAGCTGGCGTGTAGCTACAGTTGTACCAATTCCGAAACCAGGGAAAGATCATGCAGAACCTACAAATTATCGTCCGATAGCTTTGACAAGTTGTTTGTGTAAAACATTGGAGAGAATGATAAACAAGAGATTAGTCTGGTACTTAGAGTCCAACAACCTCATTTCAGAATATCAATCGGGCTTTCGTTCGGAACGTAGTACCAATGACAATTTAATAAGACTAGAAACATTTATACGAGATGCTTTTATTAACAAAGAACACGTAGTAGCTGTCTTTTTCGACTTGGAGAAAGCATATGATACAACATGGCGTTATGGAATATTGAAAGATCTACATAACATTGGCTTAAGAGGAAAACTTCCCAGTTTTATTGAAAGCTTTTTAGGGGAGCGCATGTTTCAGGTACGTGTGGGGTCTACCGTGTCAGATTTCTATGATCAAGAACAGGGTGTCCCACAGGGTAGTATTCTTTCAACTACGCTATTTAACATCAAAATAAACAATATTGTACAATGTTTGGACGACAAAACTGATTGTTCATTGTATGTTGATGATTTTAGTATATGTTACCGTTCAAAAAATATGAAAACAATTGAACGAAAGTTACAACAAAATTTAAAAAGAATTGAAGAATGGACTGATAAAAATGGTTTCAAGTTCTCCAAATCGAAAACGCAGTGTGTTCATTTTTGTAAACTACGGAAGAAACACGAACATCCTTCCCTGTTTTTATACGGATCACAAATTCCTGTTGTTGAAGAAGCCAAATTTCTTGGGGTCATATTTGATCAAAAGTTATCTTTTATTCCCCATATTAAATATCTTAAAGCGAAATGCTTAAAAGCTTTGAATCTTTTGAAAGTTTTAGCTCATACAAGTTGGGGAGCAGATCGGTATACTTTATTACATCTTTACCGGTCTTTAATAAGATCTAAATTAGATTATGGGTCTGTTGTTTATGGTTCTGCCAGAAAGTCCTATTTAAAATCCTTGGATACTATCCATCACCAAGGCCTTCATCTGGCCATGGGAGCCTTCCGTACTTCTCCCGTATTAAGCCTTTATGTAGAAGCAGGTGAACCATCTTTAACCTCGCGCAGAGAGAAACTTTCTCTTCAGTATGCTATTAGACTTGCTGCAAATCCATCTAACCCGGCATCCAAAATTTCATTTCGACCTCAATTTGTAGATAGGTATGAAACTAAACCCACAGCAATTAAACCTTTTGGATTACGTATTTTACCACTGCTGGAAAATTCAGGTATCGACCTTAAAAATATTCAAAAACATGAAACCGCCGAAGTTCCATCTTGGTGTATTAAACAACCTTCTATTCTGTTCGACTTACATGATGGAAAAAATCCGAATCAAATCCAATACTTCTCAAACAAAACTTTCAGGTACTGCAGTCACGTTACAATGATTACCAGCAAGTCTATACTGATGGTTCCAAAGAAGGAGATAAAGTTGGTTGTGCGTATGTTTCTAAAGATACGCACAAAACCATGCGCCTTCCAGATGGTTCATCTATTTTTACAGCTGAAGCCAAAGCAATAGACCTAGCTTTAGATTTTATCAGTTCTTCAACAATTAAAAAAGCAATTATATTTTCTGATTCACTTTCTGTGCTTAAGGCTTTAGACCATTCATCATCTAAAAATCCTCAAATTCAAAAATTGATCGAAAAACATCATGAAATTTCTAAAACACACCAAATCTTGTTTTGTTGGCTTCCGAGCCATATTGGCATTGTCGGCAATGAATATGCTGACAAGAAAGCAAAGGAATCGCTCAATCTTGATCCATCTGTTTTTAAAATTCCTTTTAATAATTTTAAACGATTCATCAACCGATACATCTTGTCGGAATGGCAAGGCGAATGGGACCGTGCAATAAATAACAAACTCCATGCCATTAAACCTGTCGTTAGTACAAAATGCTCTCCTCCACAGTTTTCCAGAAAAGAGGACGTAGTATTAACACGACTGCGCATCGGCCATACTAGAGTTACTCATTCTTATATTTTTAATGGTGATGATCAGCCTTCTTGTGTAGGTTGTGATCAGCCATTCACTGTGAAACATATCTTAATTGACTGTGTTGACTTTTCACCCTCACGTATTTTATATTTCAAAGCTGACACTTTGCAACAACTGTTTCGAGATGTACCTGTTGATAACATTATTTTATTCTTAAAAGAAATTGGTCTTTTTCATAAGATTTAACTGTTTCAGATTTTTATACATTATCATTCTGACTTCTTACTTTTAATATCGTCATAATTATTCATGCCGTTTATCCATTAACCGACTGACGCTTATGACCCACCAAGAGGGTTGACGCGTCGTTAAACACGAAATCATCATCATCATCTCACCGTCAAATACCAAAGGGGGATAACATTCCCAGAAGCGCGGAAAATTGTTGAAGAGCGATACATAACACCAACCACCAGTTTCGCCAGCATCACAAAGGGTGCTGGTGTAAAATGTACAAGCTCCGCAACACAGACTGCTTAATCGTACATAGCTGAACTGAAAAAATCGGGTGCATGGAGTAAACCCACTCCAGCACCACAAAGTGCAATCAATTTATCAAAAGGCGCAATCCAGGGTGCTTCGGATCGGTCGACAGCGACCGTACCGAAGCCAGCGCCGAATGTAAAAGAGAAACCCGACTCAAGTCGAACTAATAAGGGATCGGAAGATCCGATCAAAAAACATCAATTGTCTCAAAGACAAACAGACAGACAACGTAAAATGGAAAGAGACAATATAAGATTTCAGAACAGATTCGGATCTTTGAGTGACAGTGATATGGAGTTGACTGAAACTCCATCATCACCAAGTGGCAATAACAGATCGAGGTCAGCCACACCACGAGCTGGTGGTAGCAGATCTATATCACCAATTGCACCTCCATAATAGTTTCTAGTCTTTTTAATATCTCTCCTTAAAATGGATTTAAAACACAAAATAATACAATGGAATTGTCGAGGTCTTAAATCGAATTATAATGAACTCTTATTACTTATTTCGCTACTAACCCCATCGGTGTTTTGTTTGCAAGAAACTTTTTTAAAAATTAATGACAACATAGATGTCAGGGGTTTCAATACATACAACTATATCTATTCTGATGGTAACAAACCATCTGGTGGCAGTTCAATTTTTGTTAAATCATGTTTACCACAAAGAGAGATCAAATTAAAAACAGACCTACAAGCTGTAGCAGTATCGGTTTCTCTGGATAAAGAAACTACAATTTGCTCTCTATATATCCCGCCCTCATTTTCTTTAAAGCCCGAACATCTTGACTCATTGCTGGGTCAACTTCCATCGCCATATCTTTTAGTTGGCGACTTCAATGGTCACAATATTCTATGGGGCTGTAAAGATATCAATAACAGAGGAGCACTTGTTGAAGATTTTATTGCAAAGAATGATATTTGCTTGATGAATGATAAATCTTATACTTACCTTCACCCTGCGACAGGTCATTTGTCTTCTTTAGATCTCTCTTTGTGTCACCCATCTCTCTTCTTGGACTATGACTGGTCTGTTCATGACGATCAGTGCGGAAGTGATCACTTCCCTGTTATAATTGAGAGCGTAAACGAACCAGATGAGGACTGTAACCAGAAATGGAAAATGAATAAAGCCGACTGGGAATTATTCCGTAATTTATGTGAAGAAGAGTTATCAGTTGATCACTTAAATGAATCATCTGACATTGTTTCTGATTTCACAGATAAACTAATTAATATATCAGAACAATGCATTCCAAAGACCTCAGCAAATACCAAGAAAAGCAAGCCTTGGTTTAATAATCACTGTAAAGAAGCTATTCAAAAGCGCAAACAGGCTCTAAATAAGTTCTGCAAAAGTCCCACTTCAGAAAAGCTAAACGACGTTAAAGTTTTTAGAGCTAAAGCTCGGCGAACAATCCGAGCTTCAAAACGAAAGTCATGGAGAGAATATGTCTCCAAATTGAACTACAAAACCCCCATTAAAAAGGTTTGGGATATGGTACGAAAAATTTCAGGAAAAACAAAGTCCTCTAGTTTTACTCATTTAAATACTGGTTTTGACACAAAAGCTTCAACTAAAAAAGATATTTCAGATACTCTTGGGAGCACATTCTTGAATAATTCATCATCGCGTAATTATTCTGACACTTTTAGAAATTTCAAAAAGGACCAGGAGAAAAGAAAACTTAACTTCAAATCCCTTAATCACGAAGAATACAACAAACCTTTTAACTTATCCGAACTAGTTGAAGCCATTGAAAAATCACATGATACGGCAACCGGCCCCGATGAAATTCATCATCAGATGCTTAAGCATCTGCCAAAAAGTTCTCTTACAACACTTTTAGATATCTTTAATAATATTTGGGAAACGGGGGTCTGTCCTGAGAGCTGGCGTGTAGCTACAGTTGTACCAATTCCGAAACCAGGGAAAGATCATGCAGAACCTACAAATTATCGTCCGATAGCTTTGACAAGTTGTTTGTGTAAAACATTGGAGAGAATGATAAACAAGAGATTAGTCTGGTACTTAGAGTCCAACAACCTCATTTCAGAATATCAATCGGGTTTTCGTTCGGAACGCAGTACCAATGACAATTTAATAAGACTAGAAACATTTATACGAGATGCTTTTATTAACAAAGAACACGTAGTAGCTGTCTTTTTCGACTTGGAGAAAGCATATGATACAACATGGCGTTATGGTATATTGAAAGATCTCCATAACATTGGCTTAAGAGGAAAACTTCCCAGTTTTATTGAAAGCTTTTTAGGGGAGCGCATGTTTCAGGTGCGTGTGGGGTCTACCCTGTCAGATTTCTATGATCAATAACAGGGTGTCGCACAGGGTAGTATTCTTTCAACTACGCTATTTAACATCAAAATAAACAATATTGTACAATGTTTGGACGACAAAACTGATTGTTCCTTGTATGTTGACGATTTCTGTATATGTTACCGTTCAAAAAATATGAAAACAATTGAACGAAAGTTGCAACAAAATTTAAAACGAATAGAAGAATGGACTGATAAAAATGGTTTCAAGTTCTCCAAGTCGAAAACGCAGTGTGTTCATTTTTGTAAACTACGGAAGAAACACGAATATCCTTCCTTGTTTTTATACGGATCACAAATTCCTGTTGTTGAAGAAGCCAAATTTCTTGGGGTCATATTTGATCAAAAGTTATCTTTTATTCCCCATATTAAATATCTTAAAGCGAAATGCTTAAAAGCTTTGAATCTTTTGAAAGTTTTAGCCCATACAAGTTGGGGAGCAGATCGGTATACTTTATTACATCTTTACCGGTCTTTAATAAGATCTAAATTAGATTATGGGTCTGTTGTTTATGGTTCTGCCAGAAAGTCCTATTTAAAATCATTGGATACTATCCATCACCAAGGCCTTCGTCTGGCTATGGGAGCCTTTCGTACTTCTCCCGTATTAAGCCTTTATGTAGAAGCAGGTGAACCATCTTTAACTTCGCGCAGAGAGAAACTTTCTCTTCAGTATGCTATTAGAATTGCTGCTAATCCATCTAACCCGGCATCCAAAATTTCATTTCCACCTCAATGTATAGATAAGTATGAAACTAAACCCACAGCAATCAAACCTTTTGGATTACGAATTTTACCACTGCTAGAAAATTCAGGCATCGACCTTAAAAATATTCAAAAACATGAAACCGCCGAAGTTCCATCTTGGTGTATTAAACAACCTTCTATTCTGTTCGACTTGCATGATGGCAAAAAATCCGAATCAAATCCGATACTTCTCAAACAAAACTTCCATGTACTGCAGTCACGTTACAATGATTACCAGCAAGTCTATACTGATGGTTCCAAAGAAGGAGATAAAGTTGGTTGTGCGTTTGTTTCTAAAGATACGCACAAAACCATGCGCCTTCCAGATGGTTCATCTATTTTTACAGCTGAAGCCAAAGCAATAGACCTAGCTTTAGATTTTATCAGTTCTTCAATAATTCAAAAAGCAATTATATTTTCTGATTCACTTTCTGTGCTTAAGGCTTTAGACCATTCATCATCTAAAAATCCTCAAATTCAAAAATTGATCGAAAAACATCATGAAATTTCTAAAACACACCAAATCTTGTTTTGTTGGCTTCCGAGCCATATTGGCATTGTCGGCAATGAATATGCTGACAAGAAAGCAAAGGAATCGCTCAATCTTGATCCATCTGTTTTTAAAATTCCCTTTAATAATTTTAAACCATTTATCAACAGATACATCTTGTCGGAATGGCAAGGCGAATGGGACCGTGCAATAAATAACAAACTCCATGCCATTAAACCTGTCGTTAGTACAAAATGCTCTCCTCCACAGTTTTCCAGAAAAGAGGACGTAGTATTAACACGACTGCGCATCGGCCATACTAGAGTTACTCATTATTATCTATTTAATGGTGATGATCAGCCTTCTTGTGTAGGTTGTGATCAGCCATTCACTGTGAAACATATCTTAATTGACTGTGTTGACTTTTCACCCTCACGTATTTTATATTTCAAAGCTGACACTTTGCAAAAACTGTTTCAAGATCTACCTGTTGATAACATTATTTTATTCTTAAAAGAAATTGGTCTTTTTCATAAGATTTAACTGTTTCAGATTTTTATACATTGTCATTGTGACTTGTTACTTTTAATATCGTCATAATTATTCATGCCGTTTAACCATTAACCGTTTGACGCTTATGACCCACAAAGAGGGTTGACGCGTCGTTAAACACGAAATCATCATCATCAACGCATTGTCATGTAGCAATCTGACATTGGCCAAACCAGTTGCGGGTCTTCGTTCTTTGAAATATTTCTTCAATTTTCGAAGAACTTTATTCTTGTAAAACTTCGCATTCAGAGATTTGCCTTTAGGCACAGCAACCTGAATAGCAGGGCCCTGATTTGAAAAGAATATGGCATACATTACCTTCTTGACGCTCATGGTCCGCTTTGCAATGCATGGTCTTTTGCAATACTGTTGCCCATATTTTGTTCTGAATCTTTCGTTTTGGCTAAAAAAGTGAACCCATGTCTCGTCACCTGTGACGACATTAGCGAAGACCGTGCATTGTAATTTGGAAACTTTTAAGCAACTTCTTGGCGCACTAAACGCGTATCTTTTTCTGCTCATCTGTCAACAGATAGGGAATCCATCTAGCACAGATCTTTCTCATTTTCAAATCCCGTTTCTGAATTGTATGATTTGCTCCTAATGAGATGCCAACCATACTAGCTATTTGCCTAGTGGTGTATCGTGCATCGGTAGCAACTATTTCTTTCACCCTAGCAACCATCTTGGCAGATGTTGCTCTTTTCGGCCGACGATCATGTGGTGCATCTTCTGTTGAGCCCAGCCCACAACTGAATTTCTTACAACGAAAAACTGTCGGAAAAGACATTTCCTTATGCCCATAAACCGAACATATTTCATCAAAAATGTCTTTGCACCGTATAGCAAGAATACAACTATTCTTATGGCCCCCGCCCATAGGGGCTTGAAGAAATATATGGGCTGCATGATGCTTCCACGCAGAGCTGAATCCGGCCCGCACACTAGTACTTGTAAACCGCTTAGAGGATCTAAGTCTGTCCAGGAACCGTGGTGCGAGGCGGACCGTCCATGCTGATAAACCCTATTGGTCTCATTGGGCGACAGGGCTTGAGATGTCATTTCATCTCAATGTCGGGTAAAAGTCCCACAAAATTGGAAGCAACGTCTCCAAAATGACCTTTCCAGTGTTGACGGGGACGTTAAACCCCAAATCAAACAAACAAACAAACAACTATTCTTAATATAGGACCGTATTTCAACGGCGTACTCTGACCTTCTTCCAACCATGTTTTGTATTAGTATACAAGAGTTGACTGTTTATCGAACCATATACATGGCTAAAGTGCACGGGTTTTAACAGGTTTGGTATCAATGTATAGGTAAAATGTTTTGCTACCTGTGATATTTATTTCCTGGTGATTTTCGCATTCGTGCATGAGAAAACGTTCTACTTGCATTCATATTTGAACAGTCCTCGTAGATACAGATCAGATGGCTTCTGATCAGGATCTACATAGTTTGTCATGCAGTTTGTGAACTGAATGAATACATTACATTTGTATCAACTAATTGCAATGGTGGAAGTCAGAATTGGGTGTGGCTAAAGCAACAGATCAGCAGGATAAGGGTTAATGAATCTTACCACAAGATAAAAAAATCTTCCTTATGACGGCCAATAAAAGTTTTGGGGTAGGGACCATTTTTCTTCTGGGTAGGTAGGATAACAGCAAACAGAATTTTTTATGGCTAGCGTCACTGGTATGATAATACAAGAATTCCCCCAATGACTATGTCGGGATGTGGGAGTGCAAAGTCACAGAAACATGAAATCTAGGCCAAGGTCAAACTATGACGCTTGCATAAAAGTTGCCATTCCTAGATGAAAGTTTGTACTGAGTATCATTTAATTAATGAAGCTCTAATAGTTCTTGAGAAATGAACTTAAACATTATGTCAAATAAAAGGCCTGCAACCACCAAATCTTGCATAGTGGTTCTCCTAGATGTAATGACTATGCAGGTACCTTGACTTGGTGACCTTGATCTATTTTTTGCACTCCATTGACTTTAACAAATTTTAGGTCGACATTCCATATCTTCTTAACTATGAGGCCTATAACCACCAAACCTTGCATAGTGCTTGTCCTACATTTACTTACTCTGTGGGTACCTTGACCTGGTGACCTTAACCTATATTATGCACTCCAGCGACGTTTACGTCAATGTTCAATATGTCCTAAATTAAATGGCCTACAGCCACCAAACTTTGCATAGTACTTCTCCTCATTGTACTGATTTGGCACGTACCTTGACCTGGTGACCATGGCCTATATTTTTGGTCCAGTGACTTTGACACATTTTACATCAACTATCAACTGCTATGAAATTTACTTAATAACAACATTCTGATTGTGGCTTCTATGACTTTTGCGCCCAGCAGGTGCACCATCTTCTGCGGATTTCTTGTATAAATTGGGGTTTGGAGGGGTGTACACCTCACAAACTGATTAATATGATAAACAAGAGGGCCATGATGGCCCTGGATCGCTCACCTGATCCATAGAGTAACAAGTGGGCCCGGGTGAGGGCCATTATTGACCCCAGGGTTCTAATGTGCATAATGTTGAGGGAGGTCAAAAAAGGTGAAGCTTCATACCAAATATCAACAAAGGCTATGATTTGAACAATCTTGGCAAAGGTCTACTAGATGAAGCTACACACCAAATATCAAAGACCTGGGGCTTGCGGTTTCAGAGAAGAAGGTTATTTTTTAAAGATATTCCCTACATAAGCCTATGTAATACCAAATGGCCCCTGGGCGGGGGCATTTTTGGCCTCAGGGCTATAATTTAAACTAGAGCGCGCAGTCGATGGCAAGCCATCGCAAATCCCCATGTTTTCTCCACAGTAGGTAAAAATTTGACCTTTTAACCCCTCCCCAGGACCCTTGGGGGCGGGGACGAAAAAAAAATGTGCTCTTGCGCATGCCATTCATATAAGCAAGTCGCATACCAAATTTGGTTGAATTCCGGCTAACGGTTTAGGAGGAGATAGTCGGACAGACAGACGGACAGATAGACAGACGGACGGAGGCGATAACAATATCCCCACTTTTCGTTGAAAAACGTGGGGATAACAATCTTGATAGAGGTCTACTAGATGAAGCTTCACACCAAATATCAAAGACCTGGGCCTTGTTAATTCAGAGAAGAAGATTTTCAAAGATTATCTCTATATAAGTCTATGTAAAACCAAAGGGCCCCGGGGCGGGGGCATTTGTGGCCCCGGGGCTATTATTTGAACAATCTTGGTAGAGGTCCACCTGATGAAGCTCCATACCAAATATCAATACCATGGCCTTACAGTTTCAGAGAAGATTTTTAAAGATTTCCCTATATAAGTCTATGTAAAACCAAAGGGTCTCAGGCGGGGGCATTTTCGGCCCTAGCACTATAATTTGACCAATCTTGATAGAGGTCCACTAGATGAAATTTTACACCAAATATCAAAGACCTAGGCCTTGTGGTTTCAGAAGAAGTTTTTAAAGATTTTCCAACAATATGCCTATGTAAAACCAAAGGGCCCCGGGGCAGGGGCTTTTTTGGCCCCAGCACTATAATTTGAACAATCTTGGTAGGGGTCCACTAGATGAAGCTGCATACCAAATAGCAAAGACCTGGGCCTTGTGGTTTCAGAGAAGAAGATTTTTAAAGATTTTCCCTATATAAAGTCTATGTAAAACCAAAGGGCCACGTGGTAGGGGCATTTTTGGTCTCAGGGCTATAATTTGAGCAATCTTGGTAGAGGTCCACCAGCTGAAGCTTCGAAACAAATATCAAAGACCTAAGCCTTGTGGTTTCATTGAAGAAGATTTTTCAAGATTTTGGCTATATTAGTCTATGTAAAACTAAAGGGCCCTGGAGAGGGGGCATTTTTGGCCCCAGGGCTATAATTTGAACAATCTTGGTAGAGGTCCACTGGCTGAAGCTTCATAACAAATATCAAAAACCTAAGCCTTGTGGTTTCAGAAAATAAGATTTTTAAAAGATTTTCCCTATATAAGTCTAAGTCAAACCAAAGGACTACATGGCGGGGCATTTTTGGTCTCAGGGCTACAATTTGAACAATCTTGGTAGAGGTCCACTAGCTGAAGCTTCATAACAAATATCAAAGACCTAAGCCTTGTGGTTTCAGAGAAGAAGATTTTCAAGATTTTCCCTTTATAAAGTCTATGTAAAACCAAAGGGCCCCAGAGCGGGGGCAGTTTTGGCCCATGGGCTATAATTTGAACAATCTTGGTAGAGGTCCACAAGATGAAGCTTCATACCAAATATCAAAGACCTGGGCCTTGTAGTTTCAGAGAAGAAGATTTTAAAAAAATTTCCCTATATAAGCCTATGTAAAACCAAAGGGCCCCGGGGCAGGGGCATTTTTGGCCCGAGCACTATCATGTGAACAATCTTGGTAGGGGTCCACTAGATGAAGCTTCATACCAAATAGCAAAGACCTGGGCCTTGCAGTTTCAGAGAAGAAGATTTTTAAAGATTTTCCCTATATAAGCCCATGTAAAACCAAAGGGCCCTGGGGCGGGGGCATTTTTGGCCCCAGCACTATAATTTGAACAATCTTGGTAGGGGTCCACTAGATGAAGCTTCATGTCAAATATCAAAGACCTGGGCCTTGCGGTTTCAGAGAAGAAGATTTTTAAAGATTTTCCCTATATAAGCCCATGTAAAACCAAGGTGCCCCGCTGCGGGGGCATTTGTGGCTCCAGCACTATAATTTGAACAATCTTGGTAGGGGTCCACTAGATGAAGCTTCACACCAAATATCAACGTCCTGGGCCTTGTGGTTTCAGAGAAGAAGATTTTTTAAGTTTTTAGTGAAAAAAATCTATTTTTGGCTCCTGTGACCTTTATGTGCAACAGACCGGAACCATTTGAACAACTTTGAAAGGGGACCACCTAAGGATCATTCCTGTGAAGTTTGGTCAAAATCCAATCAGTGGTTTAGTAGGAGATGTCGTTTGAAGAAATTGTTTACGCACGGATGACAGACAAAAAGTGATCCTAATATAAAACACAAGAGGGCCATGATGGCCCTGGATCGCTCACCTGATCCGTAGTGTAACAAGTGGGCCAGAGGGAGGGTCATTATTGGCCCCAGGGCTTTAATGTGCATAATGTTGAGGTAGGTCTTAAAGGTGAAGCTTCATACCAAACATCAACAAAGGCTATAATTTGAACAATCTTGGCAAAGGTCCACTAGATGAAGCTACACACCAAATATCAAAGACCTGGGCCTTGCAGTTTCAGAGAAGAAGATTTTCAAGATTTTCCCTTTATAAAGTCTATGTAAAACCAAAGGGCCCCAGAGCGGGGGCAGTTTTGGCCCATGGGCTATAATTTGAACAATCTTGGTAGAGGTCCACAAGATGAAGCTTCATACCAAATATCAAAGACCTGGGCCTTGTAGTTTCAGAGAAGAAGATTTTAAAAAAAATTCCCTATATAAGCCTATGTAAAACCAAAGGGCCCCGGGGCAGGGGCATTTTTGGCCCGAGCACTATCATGTGAACAATCTTGGTAGGGGTCCACTAGATGAAGCTTCATACCAAATAGCAAAGACCTGGGCCTTGCAGTTTCAGAGAAGAAGATTTTTAAAGATTTTCCCTATATAAGCCCATGTAAAACCAAAGGGCCCTGGGGCGGGGGCATTTTTGGCCCCAGCACTATAATTTGAACAATCTTGGTAGGGGTCCACTAGATGAAGCTTCATACCAAATATCAAAGACCTGGGCCTTGCGGTTTCAGAGAAGAAGATTTTTAAAGATTTTCCCTATATAAGCCCATGTAAAACCAAGGTGCCCCGCTGCGGGGGCATTTGTGGCTCCAGCACTATAATTTGAACAATCTTGGTAGGGGTCCACTAGATGAAGCTTCACACCAAATATCAACGTCCTGGGCCTTGTGGTTTCAGAGAAGAAGATTTTTTAAGTTTTTAGTGAAAAAAATCTATTTTTGGCTCCTGTGACCTTTATGTGCAACAGACCGGAACCATTTGAACAACTTTGAAAGGGGACCACCTAAGGATCATTCCTGTGAAGTTTGGTCAAAATCCAATCAGTGGTTTAGTAGGAGATGTCGTTTGAAGAAATTGTTTACGCACGGATGACAGACAAAAAGTGATCCTAATATAAAACACAAGAGGGCCATGATGGCCCTGGATCGCTCACCTGATCCGTAGTGTAACAAGTGGGCCCGAGGGAGGGTCATTATTGGCCCCAGGGCTTTAATGTGCATAATGTTGAGGTAGGTCTTAAAGGTGAAGCTTCATACCAAACATCAACAAAGGCTATAATTTGAACAATCTTGGCAAAGGTCCACTAGATGAAGCTACACACCAAATATCAAAGACCTGGGCCTTGCAGTTTCAGAGAAGAAGATTTTTTTAAAGATATTCCCTACATAAGCATAGCCTATGCAAAACCAAATGGCCCCGGGGCTATATAGTCTTTGTAAAACCAAAGGGCCCCAAGGTGGGGGCATTTGTGGCCCCAGGGCTGCAATTTGAACAATCTTGGTAGAGGTCCACTAGATGAAGCTCCATACCAAATATCAAAGACCTGGTCCTTGCAGTTTCAGAGAAGAAGATTTTTTAAGATTTTCCCTATATTAAGTCTATGTAAAACCAAAAAGCCCGAGAGCGGGGGCATTTTTGGTTTCAGGGCTATAATTTGGACAATCTTGATGAGGTCCACTAGATGAAATTTCACACCGTATATCAAAGTCCTAGGCCTTGTGGTTTCAGAGAAGAAGATTTTTAAAGATTTTCACTATATTAGTCTAAGTAAAACCAAAGGGCCCTGGAGCTGGGGCATTTTTGGTCCAAGGGCTTTAATTTGAACAATCTTGGTAGAGGTCCATTTGATGAAGCTTCAAACCAAATATCAAAGTCCTGGGCCATGCGGATTCAGAGAAGAAGATTTTTTTAAGATTTTCCCTATATAAGTCTATGTAAAACCAAAGAGCCCCGGAGCAGGAACATTTGTGGTCTTAGGGCTATAATTTGAACAATCTTGATAGTGGTCCACTAGATGAAGCTTCATACCAAATATCAAAGACCTAGGCCTTGTGGTTTCAGAGAAGGAGATTTTTAAAGATTTGCCCTATATAAGCCTATGTAAAACCAAAGAGCCCCGGAGCGGGGGCATTTTTGGCCCAAAGGCTATAATTTGAACAATCTAGGTAGAGGTCCATTAGATGGAGCTTCATACCAAATATCAAAGTCCTGGGCCTTGCGGTTTCAGAGAAGAAGATTTTTAAAGATTTGCCCTATATAAGCCTATGTAAAACCAAAGAGCCCCGGAGCGGGGGCATTTTTGGCCCAAAGGCTATAATTTGAACAATCTAGGTAGAGGTCCATTAGATGGAGCTTCATACCAAATATCAAAGTCCTGGGCCTTGCGGTTTCAGAGAAGAAGATTTTTAAAGATTATCCCTATATAAGCCCATGTAAAACCAAGGTGCCCCGCTGCGGGGGCATTTGTGGCTCCAGCACTATAATTTGAACAATCTTGGTAGGGGTCCACTAGATGAAGCTTCACACCAAATATCAACGTCCTGGGCCTTGTGGTTTCAGAGAAGAAGATTTTTTAAGTTTTTAGTGAAAAAAATCTATTTTTGGCTCCTGTGACCTTTATGTGCAACAGACCGGAACCATTTGAACAACTTTGAAAGGGGACCACCTAAGGATCATTCCTGTGAAGTTTGGTCAAAATCCAATCAGTGGTTTAGTAGGAGATGTCGTTTGAAGAAATTGTTTACGCACGGATGACAGACAAAAAGTGATCCTAATATAAAACACAAGAGGGCCATGATGGCCCTGGATCGCTCACCTGATCCGTAGTGTAACAAGTGGGCCCGAGGGAGGGTCATTATTGGCCCCAGGGCTTTAATGTGCATAATGTTGAGGTAGGTCTTAAAGGTGAAGCTTCATACCAAACATCAACAAAGGCTATAATTTGAACAATCTTGGCAAAGGTCCACTAGATGAAGCTACACACCAAATATCAAAGACCTGGGCCTTGCAGTTTCAGAGAAGAAGATTTTTTTAAAGATATTCCCTACATAAGCATAGCCTATGCAAAACCAAATGGCCCCGGGGCTATATAGTCTTTGTAAAACCAAAGGGCCCCAAGGTGGGTGCATTTGTGGCCCCAGGGCTGCAATTTGAACAATCTTGGTAGAGGTCCACTAGATGAAGCTCCATACCAAATATCAAAGACCTGGTCCTTGCAGTTTCAGAGAAGAAGATTTTTTAAGATTTTCCCTATATTAAGTCTATGTAAAACCAAAAAGCCCGAGAGCGGGGGCATTTTTGGTTTCAGGGCTATAATTTGGACAATCTTGATGAGGTCCACTAGATGAAATTTCACACCGTATATCAAAGTCCTAGGCCTTGTGGTTTCAGAGAAGAAGATTTTTAAAGATTTTCACTATATTAGTCTAAGTAAAACCAAAGGGCCCTGGAGCTGGGGCATTTTTGGTCCAAGGGCTTTAATTTGAACAATCTTGGTAGAGGTCCATTTGATGAAGCTTCAAACCAAATATCAAAGTCCTGGGCCATGCGGATTCAGAGAAGAAGATTTTTTTAAGATTTTCCCTATATAAGTCTATGTAAAACCAAAGAGCCCCGGAGCAGGAACATTTGTGGTCTTAGGGCTATAATTTGAACAATCTTGATAGTGGTCCACTAGATGAAGCTTCATACCAAATATCAAAGACCTAGGCCTTGTGGTTTCAGAGAAGGAGATTTTTAAAGATTTGCCCTATATAAGCCTATGTAAAACCAAAGAGCCCCGGAGCGGGGGCATTTTTGGCCCAAAGGCTATAATTTGAACAATCTAGGTAGAGGTCCATTAGATGGAGCTTCATACCAAATATCAAAGTCCTGGGCCTTGCGGTTTCAGAGAAGAAGATTTTTAAAGATTTGCCCTATATAAGCCTATGTAAAACCAAAGAGCCCCGGAGCGGGGGCATTTTTGGCCCAAAGGCTATAATTTGAACAATCTAGGTAGAGGTCCATTAGATGGAGCTTCATACCAAATATCAAAGTCCTGGGCCTTGCGGTTTCAGAGAAGAAGATTTTTAAAGATTATCCCTATATAAGCCCATGTAAAACCAAGGTGCCCCGCTGCGGGGGCATTTGTGGCTCCAGCACTATAATTTGAACAATCTTGGTAGGGGTCCACTAGATGAAGCTTCACACCAAATATCAACGTCCTGGGCCTTGTGGTTTCAGAGAAGAAGATTTTTTAAGTTTTTAGTGAAAAAAATCTATTTTTGGCTCCTGTGACCTTTATGTGCAACAGACCGGAACCATTTGAACAACTTTGAAAGGGGACCACCTAAGGATCATTCCTGTGAAGTTTGGTCAAAATCCAATCAGTGGTTTAGTAGGAGATGTCGTTTGAAGAAATTGTTTACGCACGGATGACAGACAAAAAGTGATCCTAATATAAAACACAAGAGGGCCATGATGGCCCTGGATCGCTCACCTGATCCGTAGTGTAACAAGTGGGCCCGAGGGAGGGTCATTATTGGCCCCAGGGCTTTAATGTGCATAATGTTGAGGTAGGTCTTAAAGGTGAAGCTTCATACCAAACATCAACAAAGGCTATAATTTGAACAATCTTGGCAAAGGTCCACTAGATGAAGCTACACACCAAATATCAAAGACCTGGGCCTTGCAGTTTCAGAGAAGAAGATTTTTTTAAAGATATTCCCTACATAAGCATAGCCTATGCAAAACCAAATGGCCCCGGGGCTATATAGTCTTTGTAAAACCAAAGGGCCCCAAGGTGGGTGCATTTGTGGCCCCAGGGCTGCAATTTGAACAATCTTGGTAGAGGTCCACTAGATGAAGCTCCATACCAAATATCAAAGACCTGGTCCTTGCAGTTTCAGAGAAGAAGATTTTTTAAGATTTTCCCTATATTAAGTCTATGTAAAACCAAAAAGCCCGAGAGCGGGGGCATTTTTGGTTTCAGGGCTATAATTTGGACAATCTTGATGAGGTCCACTAGATGAAATTTCACACCGTATATCAAAGTCCTAGGCCTTGTGGTTTCAGAGAAGAAGATTTTTAAAGATTTTCACTATATTAGTCTAAGTAAAACCAAAGGGCCCTGGAGCTGGGGCATTTTTGGTCCAAGGGCTTTAATTTGAACAATCTTGGTAGAGGTCCATTTGATGAAGCTTCAAACCAAATATCAAAGTCCTGGGCCATGCGGATTCAGAGAAGAAGATTTTTTTAAGATTTTCCCTATATAAGTCTATGTAAAACCAAAGAGCCCCGGAGCAGGAACATTTGTGGTCTTAGGGCTATAATTTGAACAATCTTGATAGTGGTCCACTAGATGAAGCTTCATACCAAATATCAAAGACCTAGGCCTTGTGGTTTCAGAGAAGGAGATTTTTAAAGATTTGCCCTATATAAGCCTATGTAAAACCAAAGAGCCCCGGAGCGGGGGCATTTTTGGCCCAAAGGCTATAATTTGAACAATCTAGGTAGAGGTCCATTAGATGGAGCTTCATACCAAATATCAAAGTCCTGGGCCTTGCGGTTTCAGAGAAGAAGATTTTTAAAGATTATCCCTGTATAAGCCTATGTAAAACCAAAGGGACCTGGGGCAGGGGCATTTTTGGCCCCAGGGCTCTAATTTGAACAATCTTGGTTGGGGTCCACTAGATGTAGCTTCATACCAAATAGCAAAGACCTGGGCATTGCAGTTACCAAGAAGATGAATTTTAAAGATTTTTCCTATATAACCCCATGTAAAACCAAAGGGCCCTGGGGCGGGGGCATTTTTTGCCACAGCACTATAATTTGAACAATCTTGGTAGGGGTCCACTAGATAAAGCTTCATACCAAATACCAAAGACCTGGGCCTTGCGGTTTCAGAGAAGAATATTTTTAAAGATTTTCCCTATATAATCCTATGTAAAATCAAAGGGACCCAGGGAGGGGGCATTTTTGGCCCCAGCACTATAATTTGAATAATCTTGGTAGGGGTCCACTAGATGAAGCTTCATACCAAATATCAAAGACCTGGGCCTTGTAGTTTCAGAGAAGAAGATTTTTTAAGTTTTCGGTGAAAAAAATCTATTTTTGGCCCCTGTGACCTTGATGTGCAGCAGACCAGAACCATTTGAACAACTTTGAAAGGGGTCCACCTAAGGATCATTCCTGTGAAGTTTGGTCAAAATCCGGACAGTGGTTTAGGAGGAGATGTCGTTTGAAGAAATTGTTTACGCACGGATGACAGACAAAAAGTGATCCTAATATAAAACACAAGAGGGCCATGATGGCCCTGGATCGCTCACCTGATCCATAGGGTATCAAGTGGGCCCCTGGGAGAGCCATTATTGGCCCAGGCTATAATATGAAATCGGGCCAAAGGGCTAGGAGGAGATGTTGCTTAAAGGTATTTCTATTTTTAGCTCTGGTGGCCATTTTGTTCAGCGGAGCAGAACCATTTTATCAATTTTGGTAGAGGGTCATCCAAGAAACATTTCAGTGAAATTATTTTGAAATCGGGCCAAAGGGCTAGGAGGAGATGTCGTTTAAAGGTTTTTCTATTTTTAGCTCTGGCGGCCATTTTGTTCAGCGGAGCGGAACCATTTTAGCAATTTCTGTAAAGGGTCATCCAAGGAACATTTCAGTGAAATAATTTTGAAATCAGGCCAAAGGGCTAGGAGGAGATGTCGTTTAAAGGTTTTTCTATTTCTAGCTCTGGCGGCCATTTTTTTCAGCGGAGTGGAACCATTTTAGCAATTTTGGTAGAGGGTCATCCAAGGAACATTTCTGTGAAATTATTTTGAAATCAGACCAAAGGGCTAGGAGGAGATGTCGTTTAAAGGTTTTTCTATTTTTAGCTCTTGCGGCCATTTTGTTCAGCGGAGCGGAACCATTTTAGCAATTTCGGTAGAGGGTCATCCAAGGAACATTTCTGTGAAATTATTTTGAAATCGGGCCAAAGGGCTAGGAGGGGAAGTCGTTTAAAGGTTTTTCTATTTTTAGCTCTGGTGGCCATTTTGTTCAGCGGAGCGGAACTATTTTAGCAATTTCGGTAGAGGGTCATCCAAAGAACATTTCTGTGAAATTATTTTGAAATCGGGCCAAAGGGCTAGGAGGAGATGTCGTTTAAAGGTTTTTCTATTTTTAGCTCTGGCGGCCATTTTGTTCAGCGGAGCGGAACCATTTTAGCAATTTTGGTAGAGGGTCATCCAAGGAACATTTCTGTGAAATTATTTTGAAATCGGGCCAAAGGGCTAGGAGGAGATGTCGTTTAAAGGTTTTTCTATTTTTAGCTCTGGCGGCCATTTTGTTCTGCAGAGGGGAACCATTTTAGCAATTTTGGTAGAGGGTCATCCAAGGAACATTTCAGTGAAATTATTTTGAAATCGGACCAAAGGGCTAGGAGGAGATGTCGTTTACTGGTTTTTCTATTTTTAGCTCTTGCGGCCATTTTGTTCAGCGGAGCGGAACCATTTTAGCAATTTCGGTAGAGGGTCATCCAAGGAACATTTCTGTGAAATTATTTTGAAATCGGGCCAAAGGGCTAGGAGGAGATGTCGTTTAAAGGTTTTTCTATTTTTAGCTCTGGCGGCCATTTTGTTCTGCGGAGCGGAACCATTTTAGCAATTTTAGTAGAGGGTCACCCAAGGAACATTTCTGTGAAATTATTTTGAAATCGGGCCAAAGGGCTAGGAGGAGATGTCGTTTAAAGGTTTTTCTATTTTTAGCTCTGGCGGCCATTTTGTTCAGCGGAGCGGAACCATTTTAGCAATTTTGGTAGAGGGTCATCCAAGGAACATTTCTGTGAAATTATTTTGAAATCGGGCCAAAGGGCTAGGAGGAGATGTCGTTTAAAGGTTTTTCTATTTTTAGCTCTGGCGGCCATTTTGTTCTGCGGATTTTAGTAGAGGGTCACCCAAGGAACATTTCTATGAAAGTATTTTGAAATCCATTCACTGCTTTAGGAGGAGATGTCATTTAAGTGAATTGTTGACGACGCACGACGCACACCGCACGACGCACGACGGACGCCAGACAAAAGGCGATCACAATAGCTCACCTTGAGCACTTCGTGCTCAGGTGAGCTAAAAAGTGGGCCCCGGGGAGGGCCATTATTGACCCCAAGGTTATAATGTGCATAATGTTGAGAGAGGTCAAAAAAGGTGAGGCTTCATACCAAATATCAACAAAGGCTATAATTGTCCACTAGATGAAGCGCCATACCAAATATCAAAGACATGGGCCTTGCAGTTTTAGAGAAGAAGATTTTTAAAGATTTCCCTATATAAGTCTATATAAAATCAAAGGGTCTCGGGGCAGGGGCATTTTTGGCCCAAGGGCTATAATTGAACAATCTTGATAGAGGTCCACTAGATGAAATTTCACACCAAATATCAAAGAACTAGGCCTTGTGGTTTCACAGAAGAAATTTTTTTAAAGATTTTCCCTATTAAGTCTGTGTAAAACCAAAAGTCCCCGGGGCGGGGGCATTTTTGGCCCCAGCACTATATTTTGAACAATCTTGGTATGGGTCCACTAGAAAAAGCTTCATATCAAATATAAAAGACCTGGGCCTTGCGGTTTCAGAGAAGAAGATTTTTAAAGATTTTCCCTATATAAGCCCATGTAAAACCAAAGGGCCCCGGTGCGGGGGCATTTTTGGCCCATGCACTTTAATTTGAACAATCTTGGTAGTGGTCCACTAGATGAAGCTTCATACCAAATATCAAAGACCTGGGCCTTGCGGTTTCAGAGAAGAAGATTTTTTAAGTTTTCAGTGAAAAAATCTATTTTTGGCTCCTGCGACCTATAATGTGCAACGGACCCGAACCATTTGAACAACTTTGAAAGGACACCACCTAAGGATCATTCCTGTGAAGTTTGGTCAAAATCCGATCGGTGGTTTAGGAGGAGATGTCGTTTGTAGAAATTGTTTACGCACGGATGACGGACAAAAAGTGATCCTAATATAAAACACAAGAGGGCCATGATGGCCCTGGATCGCTCACCTGATCCATAGAGTAACAAGTGGGACCGGGGGAGGGCCATTATTAACCCCAGGGCTATAATGTGCATAATGTTCAGAGACGTCTAAAAAGGTGAAGCTTCATACCAAATATCAACAAAGGCTATAATTTGAACAATCTTGGCAAAGGTCCACTAGATATGCTACATACCAAATATCAAAGACCTGGGCCTTGCGGTTTCAGAGAAGAAGATTTTAATTAAAGATATTCCCTATATAAGCCTATATAAAACCAAATGGCTCCGGGGGGGGGGCATTTTTGGCCTCAGGGCTATAATTTAAACCATCTTGATAGAGGTCCACTAGAGGAAGCTTCACACCAAATATCAAAGACCATGGCATTGCTGTTTCAGAAGATTTTTAAGGAATATCTCTATATAAGTCTATGTAAAACCAAAGGGCCCCAGGTCGGGGGCAGTTTTAGCCCTAGCACTATAATTTGAACAATCTTGGTAGGGGTCCACTAGATGATGCTTCATACCAAATAGCAAAAACCTGGCCCTTGGGGTTTCCGAGAAGAAGATTTTTAAAGATTTTCCCAATATAAGCCCATGTAAAACCATAGGGCCCCGGAGCGGGGGCATTTTTAGCCCAAGCACTATAATTTGAACAATCTTGGTAGGAGTCCACTAGATGAAGCTTCATACCAAATAGCAAAGACCTGGGCCTTGTGGTTTCAGAGAAGAAGATTTTTAAAGATTTTCCCTATATAAGCCCATTTAAAAAGGGCCCCGGAGTGGGGGGGGGGGGGGAAGAAGGACCATGGCCATGTGGGCTGAAGCTTCATACCAAATATCAAAGACATGGGCTTTTACGGTTTCAGAGAAGAAAATTTTTAAAGGTTTTCCCTATATAAGCCCATGTAAAACCAAAGGGCCCCGGAGTGGGGGCATATTTGACCCCAGCACTATTGTTTGAACAATCTTGGTAGGGGTCCCCTAGATGAAGCTTCATACCAAATAACAAAGACCTGGGCCTTACGGTTTCAGAGCTAAGATTTTTAAAGCTCTTCCCTATATAAGCCCATGTAAAACCAAAGGGCCCTGGAGCGGGGGCATTTTTGGCCCCAGCACTATAATTTGAACAATCTTGGTAGGGGTCCACTAGATGAAGCTTCATACCAAATAGCAAAGACCTGGGCCTTGTGGTTTCAGAGAAGAAGATTTTTAAAGATTTTCCCTATATAAGCCCATTTAAAACCAAAGGGCCCCGGAGTGGGGGGGGGGGGGGAAAGAAGGACCATGGCCATGTGGGATGAAGCTTCATACCAAATATCAAAGACATGGGCCTTACGGTTTCAGAGAAGAAATTTTTTAAAGGTTTTCCCTATATAAGCCCATGTAAAACCAAAGGGCCCCGGAGTGGGGGCATATTTGACCCCAGCACTATTGTTTGAACAATCTTGGTAGGGGTCCCCTAGATGAAGCTTCATACCAAATATCAAAGATCTGGGCCTTACGGTTTCAGAGAAGAAGATTTTTAAAGCTCTTCCCTATATAAGCCCATGTAAAACCAAAGGGCCCTGGAGCGGGGGCATTTTTGGCCCCAGCACTATAATTTGAACAATCTTGGTAGGGGTCCACTAGATGAAGCTTCATACCAAATATCAAAGACCTGGGCCTTGCGGTTTCAGAGAAGAAGATTTTTAAACATTTTCCCTATATAAGCCCATGTAAAACCAAAGGGCCCCGGAGCGGGGGCATTTTTGGCTCCAGCACTATAATTTGAACAATCTTGGTAGGGGTCCACTAGATGAAGCTTCATACCAAATATCAAAGACCTAGGCCTTACGGTTTCAGAGAAGAAGATTTTTAAAGATTTTCCCTATATAAGCCCATGTAAAACCAAAGGGCCCCGGAGCGGGGGCATTTTTGGCCCCAGCACTATAATTTGAACAATCTTGGTAGGGGTCCACTAGATGAAGCTTCATACCAAATATCAAAGACCTGGGCCTTGTGGTTTCAGAGAAGAAGATTTTTTAAGTTTTTGGTGAAAAAAATCTATTTTTGGCTCCTGTGACCTAGATGTGCAACGGACTGGAACCATTTGAACAACTTTGAAAGGGGACCACCTAAGGATCATTCCTGTGAAGTTTGGTCAAAATCCGATCAGTGGTTTAGGAGGAGATGTCGTTTAAAGAAATTGTTTACGCACGGACGGACGCACGCACGGACGCACGACGGACAAAAAGTGATCCCAAAAGCTCACCTCGTCACTACGTGACGGTGAGCTAACAAGAGGGCCATGATGGCCCTGGATCGCTCACCTGATCCATAGGGTATCAAGTGGGACCCTGGGAGAGCCATTATTGGCCCAGGCTATAATATGAAATCGGGTCAAAGGGCTAGGAGGAGATATTGTTTAAAGGTATTTCTATTTTTAGCTCTGGTGGCCATTTTGTTCAGCGGAGCGGAACCATTTTAGCAATTTCGGTAGAGGGTCATCCAAGAAACATTTCAGTGAAATTATTTTGAAATCGGGCCAAAGGGCTAGGAGTGTCGCGAAGACATCGCGAATTGTTTATTTTTTTGTGTAGTGTAGCATTGAATGAGTCCCAAAACTCGGACCATTTTAATTTTTCGCCATTGAATGACGGGATTTCTAGCTTTGGAAGCCTCGCCGAACAGTGTTGCCTGTTATTTGACTGTGCCATATTAATTTGTTGATTTTGCAGCTGTTGTTGTCCAATTAAAACTTGTTGCATTTGAGCTGTCAGCTGCACCATTTGGTCGAGCCTGTTTTCTGTTACAGTAACAGACGAGCAATTTTCCCTGGGTGACTCTTGTTCCTGGAGAGAACTGTACAGATCTACCAATTCATCTCGACAATCCATCACTGTTGAGATGTATTCCCAATCCCCTTGAATTAAATCTGTAATCTCGTCTTCCCCTTCCTGTCCATCCATCTCTTTTGATAGCCTTTCATTGGTATCTTCCAGCTTTTGTTGGAAATCATTCAGCCTGTTTATACAGTTATTAATATTTTTTAAGATAGCTTTTATCTCACCTTCTCTGTCTTCTTGCAGCAGATGCTTTCCCTTATCCATTATATATATATATATATATATATATATATATATATATATATATATATATATATATATATATATATATATATATATATATATATATATATAAGCATTATATACCTCACCACCCAGTGATAAACCCTTCAAAAGCAACCACAAAAGTTAGAATCGTGTATGATGCATCTGCGAAAACACGACCAGAAAACAATAGCTTAAATGAAAGTATGCACAGAGGACCCATTATGCTACAAAACCTGGCTGGAATCTTATTTCGTTTCCGCTTAAATAAAATAGCAATAGTCTCGGATATTGAAAAGGCTTTCTTACAGATAGGGCTTCAGGATGATGCTAAAGATGCTACACGGTTCCTTTGGTTAAAGGACAAAGCCATACTAGAGACAGATAACAATATACAAACATATCGTTTTTGTAGGGTGCCTTTCGGTATCATAGCAAGTCCTTTTCTGCTGGCAGCAGTGATCGATCACCATTTACAGAACTTTGTAACAAATATATCTGAAAATATTAGAGAGAACATTTATGTAGATAATGTTATCACAGGGGCAAAATCGGTACAGGAGGCTCTAGAACTTTACAATGAATCGAAGAAAATTTTTGAAGGTGCAGCAATGAATTTAAGAGACTGGATGTCAAATAGTAAGGAGGTTCTTGATAATATTCCATCGCATGACCAGGCAACAAACAAGAAAACATTGAAAGTACTGGGTCTTAGGTGGTCTTTGGAGGAGGACACCATGGCTGTGATGTATAACATGAACAAAAATCTGGTACTTTCAAAACGCACAGTTCTTAAACAAATAGCTTCAATTTACGACCCACTTGGTCTTTTCAGCCCAGTCACATTGCGGGGGAAATTGTTCTTGCAAACGTTATGGAATAAAAACATAGCTTGGGACAAACATCTATCTGTACAGGAAATAACACAATGGAATGAAATATGTAAGGATTTGAGGGAACTACCAAGTTGCTGTTTTCCAAGAAATATAGGGCTGAATCAAGGTGGGAAACTTGAATACCAGCTTTTAGTCTTCTGTGATGCTTCGAAGTATGCTTATGCGGCAGCAGTGTATCTACGACAAGAAATACATGAAAAGGGTTGTAAGGTGGATCTTGTTTTCTCAAAAACTAGATTAGTTCCTAATAAACAAATAACAATCCCACGACTGGAACTGCTGGCTGCAACCATAGGTATACGGTGCATGAAATTTGTTCAGGAGGAGCTCCAAGTAGAAATATCTGAAAAACATATATGGGTAGATTCCCAATGTGTATTAAATTGGATTAACAGTAAAAAGGCACTTGGAACATTTGTAGAGAACAGAGTAAAGGAAATAAAACAAGACAAAGACACAAAGCTACATTACATCTCTACAAAAGAAAATCCTGCAGATATGGCTAGTCGAGGAACTAGTACTCAAGACCTAAAGGATAACAAATTATGGTGGCATGGTCCAAAATGGTTGACAAATTCAAAACAGTACTGGCCAGAATGGCAACCTGAGTTTACAAACAAACAAAGGGAAGAGGTGCGGACACAGACAGAATCTGAATATAGAAAAACTCGAGTTATGTTTGAGGCAAACCTTGTCACTGGGGAGGGTCCTAAAGATGAGAGAAAAGTTGAATCAAAAACGCCATATGGTATAGATATCAGAAGATTTTCTTCCCTGACAAAACTGTTGCGCGTGACAGCACTATCAAACAGATTTGTAAATAAATTAAGGAAGAAAGCTAATAGGTCTGGTCCTCTAGATGAATCAGAAATAGCCAATGCTGAAAGGTCATGGATAATGTATCTACAAAGGGATCAGTATGGTGAGATTATAGAGTCCATTCAAAAGGCAAAATCTAACAACCTTAAAACTCAACTTGGAATTCGAATGGACACAAAAGGATTACTCAGATTTCATGGTAGGCTTGAAAATGCGGAATTATCTGAAGGTGCTAGACAACCAATACTACTACCAAAAAACAGCAGGTATACAGAACTGATAATTGATATGAACCATAGAAAGGCTCTTCATACTGGCATTGCTCAGACACTAAGCTTCATAAGGCAAACCTACTGGATTCCTCAGGGTAGATCAACAGTTAGAAAGGTTGTAAGGGCGTGCAAAATATGTCAAAGACATGAAGGGGGTCCCTACAAGATGCCACTAATGCCACCATTGCCAACTGAACGGGTATCGGTAGCTTCCCCCTTCACAAACACGGGGATCGATTATTTTGGACCTCTTTACATCAAAACAAAGGGGGATACACAAAAGGTCTGGGTTTGTCTATATACATGTTTAGTGACCCGGGCTATCCATCTGGAGTTGATGCAGGATATGTCAACTTATCAGTTTCTGCTTGGATTCCGAAGATTTATAGCTCGACATGGGAAACCAAATAAAGTAATCTCGGACAATGCCTCACACTTTAAACTTGCAGCGGATACAGTTGGAAAACTATGGAGAGACATCTTAATGGAAAATGATGTAGTGTCTTACGTGGCAAACGAGAACATACAATGGAAATTTATAGTGGAGCTGGCACCGTGGATGGGTGGGTTTTACGAAAGGCTGGTGGGACTGGTAAAACGATCACTACGTAAGGCATTAGGAAAGGTTTGTCTAACAAACGATCAACTCCTGACTTTATTGAAAGAGGCAGAAGCAGTAGTAAACTCAAGGCCACTTGTTTATGTTGGGAGTGACATAAACTCTTATGTAACATTAACACCATCACATTTTCTGTCATTAAACCCTAAAATTGGACTACCTGCATGTAATGGTGATGATCTTTTAGACAATGACTATAACCCCAATGTAACATCAGCAGAAAGACTTCTAGTTACATGGAAAAGGGGTCTGAAGCATCTTGAAGCATTCTGGAAAATATGGAAGAATGACTATTAAGCTTGAGAGAAAGATCCCAAACCAAACTAAAGGAAACACGAGCAAAAGCACCATACAATGCATGTGTTGGAGATGTAACTCTTATAAAGGAGGATCTCCCGCGAGGGGCATGGAGAATGGGTCGAATTAAGGAACTAATACAGAGCAGGGATGGGCAGGTACGATCAGCGAAGATTTTGCTACCCAACAATAAGGTTATTGGACGTCCAATTAACTTATTGTTTCCGATCGAATGTCCTACAACAGACGAAGCTGAGGAGACCATTCGGTGCAATGACAGTGTGAATACCAATAAACAAAAGGGCGACAAAACAGACTTAGTGAAACCAAAGAGGGATGCAGCTATTAATGCTCAGAAAAGAATCCAGGAACAGTTGAAAGACAATTAAAACTTTCTGGCAGGAGTGTCGCGAAGACATCGCGAATTGTTTATTTTTTTGGTCATGTATCTGTGTTATAATGTTCAGTTAGTCATCATTTCTATTCATGATTGCAATTATTAAGCTTTTAATATTCAATAGCATAAGGTCTAAGTGATTTTAAGTACTTTTAAGTGACTTTGACGTCTAAAGACGTAACGTCATTAGGACGTGACGTCAGAGTTAAATGACGTTGGATACCTGAAAGAAGAAAAGATGTAAGGGATTTACAGTTATTAATAGTTTTGGACAATTTAAGCATAGAAACTGTTGGAAATTTAACAGACAGGAGAAAATTCTGTTAATTTAAACCTTTCTCAATGATATATCCACAAAATATTGGTTAACAGATTAATCTGACTACATATAATTGTTCTTTAATGTGGCACTAAAATAAATGACAGAAAATTCCATTGTGTTTTATATGGTTTCGCCACATTAAATTTGGTGCCGGAACCCGGGACTGAACTTATACGGGGCCGTAATTTGTTAGAGGGACTTTGATTTAAATGCAGGTTCAAAGATGGCATGTTTTGCGCTCAGAGAAAATAGACTTCAGATTCACTTTTCCTCAACATTTTCAACGGATAGTTATTGGTGTTATGTGCATTATAAACGTTCAAGGATAGCAGGTCTTTGAAACAAACCATATATGTACCACAATGCTTCTGGCCCCTGCCGGTTGGGACTTGAAAAAATAAATGGGCTGCATAATGCTACCACGCAGCGCTGTATCCGACCGCACACGAGTATTGGTAAACCACTTAGAGGATCTAAGCCTGCCCAGGCAAAGCGGTGCCAGTCGGACCGTCAATGTTCATAAACCCTATTGGTTTCGTTGGGCGACAGGTAATGAGATGTCATTTCATCTCAATGTCGGGTAAAAGTCCCACAAATTGGAAGCAACGTCTCCAAAATGACCTTTATGAGGCCTAATTGGCCGAAACTAGCTAGTCTGGCCCAGAAAACATGTACACTCCATATTTTTCAGTTCTGTGGTGTATTCCTTGCTTCCAAAGGATAGCCCTTTTATAGAACATATTTAACTTCACTACAGCTGGTGTGTGGGAATGTGTGGCGGCGGTAAAACGTCTCCCTGCCCTACATCATAGTGTAGATTATATTTTCTTGTCCGTTGGGATCATTGATCCCATTGTGGAATTTTGAAAATATCTGAGGGTCACTGATGAGGCCTAATTGGCCGAAACTAGCTAGTCTGGCCCTGAAAACATGTACACTTCATATTTTTAAGTTCTGTGGTGTATTCCTTGCTTCCAAAGGATAACCCTTTTATAGAACATATTTAACTTCACTACAGCTGGTGCGTGGGAATGTGTGGCGGTGGTAAAACGTCTCCCTGCCCTACATCATAGTGTAGATTATATTTTCTTGTCCGTTGCTCATAAACATTGATTCCATTGTGGAATTTTGAAAATATCTGAGGGTCACTGATGAGGCGTAATTGGCCGAAACTAGCTAGTCTGGCCCAGAAAACATGTACACTCCATATTTTTCAGTTCTGTGGTGTATTCCTTGATTCCAAAGGATAACCCTTTTATAGAACATATTTATAGTATTGACGGGGACGTTTAACATCAAATCAAACAAAACAAAAAATCACAATGCTTCAGATCGCCTGTCTTGAAACTATGTGACTGTGTCCTGCCTTTTTGCAATTTTATCTGATCTACATCAATATCAAAGCTTCTACAGACCACAGAGTATGACAGACTCATGAAACTTTACCTTTTCTTGCCGCGGGATTCGTCTCAAATAAAAAAAAAACAGCCTACCTCTGGTAGGTAACCATCACGTGCATGATGTGTAGGAAAGTGATTGCACAAAAAAGATGAAGGATAAAAATGTGAGATAAGAGCATTTGAGTAACGTACATTTATTGCTGTGGATACAAGACATCTGTCACCTAAATTCACCGGATCACCACTTATTTTAAAATTGGTGTTTCTGTAGATAAGGCCGGCACGATTAATCAGATAATCGATCAATCAATGGATCAGTTCAACAAAAATGATTATCATCATTGAGCCTAAAACAAACGGATGTGTGGCAAACAGTGTAGATCCCGATGAGATGCCGCATTTTGCAGAATAACATCTGGGTCTACACTGTTTTCTCAGGCCTGCATGTCCAAATACATGTAAGGTGAAGTATAACATATGGTAAGAGTCATGCTTGGACAGAAAGAAAAATGTAAATATATTACAAAATCTCCAATGATTATTAATCGATTATGGATCACACTCGCAGGACTAATAATCAATTATATTTTCACCTCTGATTAGCCAGCCCTATCTTGTCTTTTAAGCGGCCCCCGCCCATAGGGGCTTGAAGAAATATATGGGATTCATGATGCTTCCACGCAGAGCTGAATCTGGGCCGCACACTAATACTGGTAAACCGCTTAGTGGATCTAAGCCTGCCCAGGAACCGCAGTGCGAGGCGGAACGTCCATGCTAATAAACACTATTGGTTTCATTTGGCGACAGGGCTTGAGATGTCATTTCATCTCAGTGTCGGGTAAAAGTCCCACAAAATTGGAAGCAACGTCTCCAAAATGATATTTACAGTGTTGACGGGGACGTTAAACCTCAAATCAAACAAAACTTGTCTTTTAAGAGTTTTATCTCATTTATATTATTATTTAACATTTAGCCTGGAGTTGACAACCTTCGCTCATTTCAGTTCTCTGTTCTTGGTCAAATATATGCTATATCATGTTAACAAGTCTGTGAGACAAATGCCCCAATAAACCCCACTTTATATTGAGAAAACTTGTGTTTTAATCATGTTAATAGGTATAGATTATTTTAATTTCGACTGTAAGACAAAAGACAAAAGGTTGTAAGAATCGCCTGATTAAGGAGGTTTGAATGAGCACTCACCAACTCTGTTTTGAGTATAAATTGGGAAAGTATATCACAAATTTGTATCAGAAAAAAAAGACGGAAAAAGGACCAAAAAACACACTAAGTCACACAGATTTCCTGTTATACATAATGCTAAATTCTGTGTTCATTTCAGATAATTCAGTGGCCAAACTTTGCCCGCCAAAATGAGATAGCACGAGAAATTCAGTTGAGATATGATTTGCCTGATGATTTTGGTGCTTTAGATGGCACACATATTGAATTGTCATCCTGTCCAGGAGGTGATAAAGACTATGTCAACAGAAAATACTTCCCATCTATGCAAATCCATTTATTAATTAAGGAATCTTAATTTGCGGGAATGGAAAAAATTGACATCAGAGCTCATTCACCACCCTCTCCTTCCCAACATGCACACATACTAATGTAGTCTGTGACTTTGATCTAGGGATTTTTACGGCCTTGACTTTTCATTTCATGCTTTATTGAACATTAATTTAGGTTCAATTCTCCAGCTACCATAGCCTCTAACATTAATTTAGGTTCAATTCTCCTGCTACCATAGCCCCTGGACTATTGAAACACTCATATGCACCATGTCTACTGCTGAGTGTCATTGTCTATTTGTGACCTTGAAAAACCTATCACACTGTACTGAACACAATGGCCTTGGCAGTTCAGTTGGATGCGTGTCTGACTGGTGAGCATGAGGACACAGGTTCGATACTTGCCGGGTTGCCAATGCTCTTTTGTCGAGATCAATCATAAAATGTTTTCATCGGTCATTCTCACTCTACCGCTGATTGAAAAACTGCTTGACAGAAAAGTGTCAATTGGTAGCCTGGCCATCTCGATATGATCTAAATAGTGTTGACTGGGCCATTAAATTCAAAAACAAATCTACTGAAAAATAGACTGCACAATATCCTGAAGTATGCAAAAGTTTTCTTGTTCTGTAAGTATATCAAGGATGTGTACCATCAACCTTTGAGGGGTACTCTCAATACAAATGAAATTTTAAAGGAGGGTTGAAAGCAATTATCAGCAATTAATACTTTTAACTCACACCTCCCATCAGAAACGCCAAAGGGAAGGACGCACCAACATAAAGTTACTTACCCTTACCATTGTAATGGAAACATCACTAGAGGCTAGTTGAATGCACTCAGATACAAATATAGGTAGCTAAAGGAGAATGAGCACACCTGTAACTTTTCAGGCCTCTTTCCCAAAGAGAGACAACTTTGGTGATATTTTATTGCATTCCATGTAAAAAGAGCTCATCTTCTCTTCAGTGAAAGAATTTGCTCCTGACAAAGAAATTCATTCATGTTTGGGAACTTTTTGTTTAATGTTCCTGTCAGCACTATTTAGTTAATTTTGCAGACACTCCCTCCAATTTTGTGAGACTTTTCCCTGGACATTGAGATGAAATGACATCTCAAGCCCTGCCACGCAATGATACCAGCAGGTGTATATATGCATTGGACGTTGGATTGTCTGGGTGGGCTAGTCCTTCTAAGCAGTTATCAGTACTCATGTGTGGTCTGTTTCAGCTCTGCGTGGAAGCACCATGCAGCCCAATCTATTTCTCCAAGCCCCGATGGGCGGGGACGGACCTGTTTGGGAAGATCCCCCAAAAGAAGGGGGGATTTTTAATGAATTGCCTCCCTTGTACAGTTGCCTGGAATTGCACCTTTTCTTATCAAGATTTGTTTGAACTTGCTGTCATGTATGTGGCTTATATTGAATGTTCGATAATTTAAGTATATTCTGGATGTTTTCAAACCAGCTTTTGGAATTGTTGACTGATAGTGACAATACAAACGGTTCATCATTCATGTTATTGGTAGGCCAACAAGTGTTATGTTTTATGAGCATGTACATGTGTATTGTGTGTAGAAACTGTTCTTATGATAGTAATTTACATTTTCAGATTGTTGTAGATGACAACCTGCTCATTACTGATGCTTATACAGGTTGGCCTGGGTGTACACATCATGCCCGTGTCCTGCGAAACTCATTACTATTTGACCAGGCAGAAGGTGGGCAGTATATAGCACCAGACAAAGTTATAGCAGCAGACAGTGCCTATCCGTAAAAGAAAAGACAATGGTCATCCCTCAGCCCGACAAAAACGCTTTAACAGAGTTTTTCTACATGCAGACAGATAGTGGAAAGAGCCATTGGGCACCTAAAAGGACGATTTAGGAGGTTGAAGCAAATAACAGTACATGATCCACGGCTTATTGCATCCACTTTACTTTCAGGCTGCATTTTACAAAACCTCTGCATTTTGTGCCATGAGGATGTTGAATTATTCATTGATGGTAATTTTGATGGCAATAACCATCCGAATAACTACCAGAACATCTATTCCAATGAAGATGATGGGGTGGAAAGACGCCAGAGACTAATGAACACATTACCATAGCAAAATACCATATTGTTTAAAAGTATATTTTATCTGCCTCATTGGAATTCCAACAAGGTCATATTTTTAGCTCACCTGAGCACGAAGTGCTCAAGGTGAGCTATTGTGATCGCCCTTTGTCCGGCGTCCGTCGTGCGTCGTGCGTCTGTGCGTCGTCAACAATTCACTTAAATGACATCTCCTCCTAAACCAGTGAATGGATTTCAAAATACTTTCATAGAAATGTTCCTTGGGTGACCCTCTACCAAAATTGCTAAAATGGTTCTGCTCCGCAGAACAAAATGGCCGCCAGAGCTAAAAATAGAAAAACCTTTAAACGACATCTCCTCCTAGCCCTTTGGCCCGATTTCAAAATAATTTCACAGAAATGTTCCTTGGATGACCCTCTACCAAAATTGCTAAAATGGTTCCGCTCCGCTGGAAAAAAATGGCCGCCAGAGCTAAAAATAGAAAAACCTTTAAACGACATCTCCTCCTAGCCCTTTGGCCCGATTTCAAAATAATTTCACTGAAATGTTCCTTGGATAACCCTCTACAGAAATTGCTAAAATGGTTCCGCTGCGCTGAACAAAATGGCCGCCAGAGCTAAAAATAGAAAACCTTTAAACGACATCTCCTCCTAGCACTTTGGCCCGGTTTCAAAATAATTTCACTGAAATGTTTCTTGGATGACCCTCTACCGAAATTGCTAAAATGGTTCCGCTCCGCTGAACAAAATGGCCGCCAGAGCTAAAAATAGAAAAAACTTTTAGACGACATCTCCTCCTAGCCCTTTGGCCCGATTTCAAAATAATTTCACAGAAATTTTCCTTGGATGACCCTCTACCAAAATTGCCAAAATGGTTCGGCTTCGCTGAAAAAAAAATGGCCACCAGAGCTAAAAATAGAAAAACCTTTAAACGACATCTCCTCCTAGCCCTTTGGCCCGATTTCAAAATAATTTCACTGAAATGTTCCTTGGATGACCCTCTACCAACATTGCTAAAATGGTTCCCCTCTGCTGAAAAAATGGCCGCCAGAGCTAAAAATAGAAAAACCTTTAAAAGACATCTCCTCCTAGCCCTTTGGCCTGATTTCAAAATAATTTCACTGAAATGTGTCTTGGATGACCCTCTACCGAAATTGCTAAAATGGTTCGGCTCCGCTGAACAAAATGGCCGCAAGAGCTAAAAATAGAAAAACCTTTAAACGACATCTCCTCCTAGCCCTTTGGCCCGATTTCAAAATAATTTCACAGAAATGTTCCTTGGATGACCCTCTACCAAAATTGCTAAAATGGTTCCGCTCCGCTGAAAAAAATGGCCGTCAGAGCTAAAAATAGAAAAACCTTTAAACGACATGTCCCCCTAGCCCTTTGGCCCGATTTCAAAATTATTTCACTGAAATGTTCCTTGGATGACCCTTTACCGAAATTGCTAAAATGGTTCCGCTCTGCTGAACAAAATGGCCGCCAGAGCTAAAAATAGAAAACCCTTTAAATGACATCTCCTCCTTGTCGTGGAATCTCCACGATCTTTACTTTTGTTAGTGACTATACCATTTTATACATGTGGATCACTAAACTGCATGTTGTAACTTATAGGCAATTAAACAGAAATATGACGTTGACGTTATTGACGTCATCGCTAGAGACAAGAGACGTTAGTTACAGGGCTAGGAACAATGGAGAGTTAAAGGCAGCTGCGACAGAAATACTGTATTTATATGGTGCGGGACATGGGAGGAATGTATTTTCAGCAAATAGTGGAACAGGGCAGGACAAAGAATAACCATGTATACAGCAACAGAATAATTGTACATATAACAGATAGGACCTGGATGACAATTGAAGTTGGTGTACAGAAACACAAGGAGAATGTACATAAGAGACATTAGAGGTTAAAGTAAGTGGACTTTCAAGAAATAAGGATATTCAAGGACAAAGTATTAACAATTGGATGAAATAGTAACATTCTGTTCTGGCCGAGAAAAAAACCGGATCAAACAATTTCGAGAAGAAATGGCTTCGCAGTATTCACCAATGGGAGTCGCAATGAGCAGATTCAGACGGGAACAACCCAAAGACATTGAGGACGATCTAATGTTGTTTCAGTTTATTATAGGAAACATTCATCATGAAGCACTACGGGATGTAGCCGAAGGTCAAACTCGTGTAACGTCCGAGCTGTGCAGAGCCCTTAAACAGCTGGCTTTAAAAATGATTGAAGGAAATAAACCAGTGATAGATGCTTATTTAAAAGCACTGGGAGACGGAGAAACTGTTTACGATGGGAGGTGGCTGGCAGACGACACAATAAAGGTTCTGAATGCCATAATAAAAACAGCCACTGAGAATATGGAAATATTGCCAGGCTTTGATAGCTTCCTCTGTGAATTTGTTGATGACGTTAAGATCACAGCGTTATATAGATTAATAGGAAAGGGCCAGTGTGTTGCTATTCCTAACTTAACCGTTAGCGAGTGGGCTGCGAAATCATTAAATGGTATAAAGAAAACAGCGGGATTTGTTAAAATTGAATACAGCCCCAAATTGTCTCTTTGTAGTTACAGTGATAATGATATACCCGAGGCATTAGGTGGGAGCTATCCAAATGCTGTGGATGATGTCTGCCCAGGAGTGTTTGGAGAACCTGAGTCAGATATGACAACAAAAGTAGCTGTGAAGTATGTAGAAACGGTTCTTGCCGAGGTACGGATGTATCAAAATGACTCAACGAAGAAACGACCTAAAATATGGGGGCAGGATCCATCAGCTTGAGCATGATAGCGCAGATCAAACACAATCCATTTGAATTCATGGCAGCTTGGTGAATGTTAAATAAAAAAAAAAAAAAATAAAAAAAAATAAACAATTCGCGATGTCTTCGCGACAACATATATGGTTTGTTTCAAAGACCTGCTATCCTTGAACGTTTATAATGCACATAACACCAATAACTATCCGTTGAAAATGTTGAGGAAAAGTAGATCAAGATGACCAAATTTTACTAAATGACATTGAATACTGTGCTTTGTTTGTTTGTTTGATTTGAGTTTTAACGTCCCCGGCAACACTGTAAAGGTCATTTTGCTTCCAATTTTGTGGGACTTTTACCCGACTTTAGATGAAATGACATCTCAAGCCCTGTCCCCCAATGAAACCGATAGGGTTTATTAGCATGGACCGTCCGACTCGCACCACGGTTCCTAGACAGGCTTAGATTCTCTAAGCGGTTTACCAGTACTAGTGTGCGGGCCAGATTCGGCTCTGCGTGGAAGCATCATGCAGCCCATATATTTCTTCAAGCCCCTATGGAATACTGTGCTTTAGAGACGATCAGCAAAGAAACGTTTCGGACAAAATAATTTTAAGCCCCATCTAGCGCCGAGGTACAATGTACTCACTTCTATCTGTCATTATTTCTTTGAGGTTTAACATTCCCTTCAAAACTATATAGTTCATTTTGGAGACGTTGCTTCCAATTCTGTGGGACTTTTACCTTACATTGAGATAACCCCCCCCCCCCCCCCATGAAACTATTAGGGTTTATATGCACGGATGGAAGGTCTGGCTCGCACTCTGCCTGGGCAGGCTTGAACCTTTAAGCAGTTCATGTTTGGTCGTTTGTGAGGCGGTTCTAATGAGCACCCTCTGGCCTCAACCTCTGATTTGATCATTTGTAAGAAAATATCAAGGATTTTCAATTTTTCATTAGAAAAGTAGCCATTTTGGAGATGTGAAAAATGCAAATATGTCGCATGGGTGAGTTAAAATGACAATCTGAATTGTCTCTGAAAATCCATTAAACTTCTTCTACCACTGATTTTGTTCTACTATAGACTGTGATTGTTTATTAATTTTCTCTGCTTGTATTGGAGATTTTTTCATTGAAATATGAAATCTCATGAATCATAATCACGTAAAGATACAAACTGAGCCGGCCTCGATAGCTCAGTGGGACGCATGTCTATGCATGTCTGGTGTATGAATGTCATTTGACGTGTCACCAGTAACAATTCTGATGTCTGACTGGGGATCAGGAGGATGTGGATTTGATACCAACCGGTGTCAGCACATTCTTTCGTAGATACTGATCATGAAAAGTAGAAGTAAAACAAAGATCAGGAATTGATACAATTAACTTACTCCATCCATAAAAGACACCAAATGGAAAGAAATACAAACATTAAGCGACCAGACCATAATGGAAACCTAAACAAAGGAAGGCCATATGGACAGTTACTTTCCCACAAAATGGCCCTATGGTCATCCAAAATTAAAAGACACAAGTGATACACACAGTAAGTAACAAACAACAACATAAATAAATCGCCACAGAAGAGCCGCCTTGGAACGGTCAGTGGAAGATTTCCACTGGGGGGCTTAAATCGATTTTACGTGGCCACAATCCTCGCCCTTACTTCCGTCGCGATTTAGACAAATAATTTGTTCAGTCCTCATGAAGGCCTCCTAACTCATCAGTGCAACATCTCCGTGAACACAGAAATCAAAGAACCACAGAGGTGAGACAACGGTGAGGAATCGACAGCAAGAAACCACTGAAATGCTGGAGCAAAAGAAAACCAACAGTTAGACTCCGATGAGCCCGACCAGAGACAGAGCATCAGGCACCAACCAACATTATCTCTTTAATTTTCAATAAGCCTTTACGTTGGAGCCGTCATAGAATCTGAGGCCTGACCCACCGGCGTGCAATTAAAGAGGGAAGCAAAGTTGCCAACCGTGATTGGGTAAAATCTTTTCTGCGGTCATTTTCTCTCTCTGTTCTGCTGATTCAAGGAGGGCAGAACTTTGTCAGTATGTTCAATGTACTGGGTAAGCCGGCTCTGGAATAGTGCGGATAGGTAAACTGACCGGCTCAAAAAGACCAATATAGTATTAGCTTGGCCTTTAAAATCCAAAACACACAAGCAATATGTTCCTCCGAAATAAATGAGCTGGTGGCTGCTCATGAATTTTACTCACCTTTATAAAAGTTCTGTTGAAAGCATTCATAACTCGGTTAATAGTGTTGTATACAGACGATTTTCCGACACCAAAGTAATGAAATAATAAAGATAAGTAAGATAACTTACCTGAATTTATGCTCCCAAGTCCCCGACTCTGAAACACGTCCGTGTTCTTCAGAGTCGGAGAAATCAAGAGACCGAATAGTTGTCGATCGGTCAGAATGGGCTCGTCCGGGTGACGTCACTCAATAGAGGCTCCTAGAGGGTCACAGCACTCTCCCCCATCTTTGAAAACTGGTTCAACCATAGATAATATAGTATACTATGTGGCCATTGTAATATTTTATAGCAATTAAATTTAGAACTTGAAATCTGAAACCTGAATGCTCTTTTAAGAATATTGATTTAAAATTTAGATGTTTAACAAAGAAGAGTGAGATTATTGGTTGTATGACCCTATAAAGGCCATTGAACTAGCATAGATACTTTTTACTTAAAGGTGGATGAAAATCTTAGTACTTTGAGAAAAACCACCTGACCTTCTGTTGCAGAACTAAGTATTTTGAAAAGATGAAAGTTGATATTCATTTACATTATACGTGCTCTAAGAAAGACTAAATTTGAGCTGGTGGTAATTTACAATGATGTACATAGCCACTGCACACAAGTTGTCAGTAACAGGGGTCTTCAAAGAATTAAACCCCCAGGTATTAGACTTCCTGCCTTGCCGTGGCCCTGGGGGCTCAATTCCCACTGGGCACATTGCCGCTGTGGTCTCTGTGCCCACTGGGAAGAGCTAAAGGAAGTTCCACCCGTTTGCCGTGGGTGGCGTCCTGTAAGCCGGAAGAAGGGATCCTGGAGGTTGAGGGTTACCTGAGGTGGCGGTGCTTCAGGTACCCAACACGCCTCTTTGGCCAGGCTTTTCGGTGTAGACGGGTGGCCGTGCGGTCCGGCACGGTCAATCGGCTGGTCACGCCGAGCCCTAGAGATACCGCTTTGCTTTCTCTTCAACTCTTTTTGTATCTTTCCTGATACCAACCATATGCCCATTTACCTTACCCTTTTCTGTCTTTTATCTCTAGAAGGCGGTGGCTAAACGGATCAATCGTGTAGGCATTCTGTTTATACGAGTATATCTCACGTGTATCTCTAACACCTGCGAGTTGGATAACCACTCCATTATGGTGTTCCCTTGTAGGGCTCCCCGGAGGGCGGAGAGCACTTGGGACGAAACTATAATTTTTTTCTTATGCCTAATGGAAAAAAACATAACCGCAACGCATCCAAACGTAAAAAAGACCAGGATTCATCCGGAACGGATGAACCCAGTCAGCAGTCTAGTCAACAGTCTAGCCAGCAGTCTGCAGCACCAAAGCAACTAAATTTTCCACGCTTCTCAGTAATGTCATCATGTGAAGATACACGCACTGTGTCAAGTCTATCCCCATTCGTAATAGAAAAGAGCATCATGTCCATTGCCGGACATCCCAAAAGCATTAAAACGCTTAAGTCAGGTGACCTTTTATTAGAAGTCGAGAGAGAACAGCAGGTGAAAAGCCTGCTTAGTACCACAAAGCTCTTCGATCTCAAGGTCAAAGTATCTCTGCATAATACACTTAACTCATAAAAAGGTGTTATCCGCAGCCCAGAGCTCCGTCCTTGCAGCGATGCAGAGATAGTTGAGAACTTGAGATTGGAATGCGTCATTGGTGTACGTAACATCCAAGTTCGTAGAGGTGTTGTATTGAAGCCAACGGGTACTTACGTGTTGACTTTTAATACACCAGTTCTACCCAAGAAAATCAAAGAGCATATCTTTCAGTTAACGTGGATGTTTATACACCAAACCCTCTCAGATGTTACTCGTGTCAGGTTTTTGGCCACCACGAAAGCAGATGTCAGAAGAAAAAACTCTGTCCAAATTGTGGTGAAGAAAAACATGTCGATAATCACCAAAACTGTAAAAATGAGGCCAAATGTGTAAATTGTGGTGGCAAGCATGCTGTTTTCTCTCGAGATTGTCCGGCATGGAAAAAAGAAAAAGAAATACTTACTGTCAAATACCAAAGGGGGATGACATTCCCAGAAGCGCGGAAAATTGTTGACGAGCGATACATAACACCAACCACCAGTTACGCCAGCATCACAAAGGGTGCTGGTGTACAAGTTTCCAGCTCCACAACGCAGACTGTTGAATCATGCATAGCTGAACTAAAGACATCTGGTGCATGGAGCAAATCCACTCCAGCACCACAAAGTTCAACCAATTTATCAAAAGGCGCAATCCAGGTTGCGAGAAACTCGACTCAGGTCGAACTAATAAGGGATCGGAAGATCCGATCAAAAAACATCAATTGTCTCTAAAACAAACAGACAGACAACGTAAAATGGAAAGAGACAATATAAAATTCCAGAACAGATTCGGATCTTTGAGTGACAGTGATATGGAGTTTGAACCTCCATCATCACCAAATGGCAATAACAGATCGAGGTCAGCAACACCACGAGCTGGTGGTAGCAGATCTATATCACCAATTGCAGCTCCAATGTAGTTTCTAGTCTTAATCTCTTCATAAAATGGATTTAAAACACAAAATAATACAATGGAATTGTCGAGGTCTTAAATCAAATTATAATGAACTCTTATTACTTATTTCGTTATTAAACCCATCGGTTTTTTGTTTGCAAGAAACTTTTTTAAAAACTGATGACAACATTGATGTCAGGGGTTTCAATACATACAACTATATCTATTCTGATGGTAACAAACCATCTGGTGGCAGTTCAATTCTTGTTAAATCATGTTTACCACAAAGAGATATCAAATTAAAAACAGACCTACAAGCTGTAGCAGTATCGGTTTCTCTGGATAAAGAAACTTCAATTTGCTCTCTATATATCCCACCCTCATTTTCTTTAAAGTAGAAGTAAAACAAAGATCAGGAATTGATACAATTAACTTACTCCATCCATAAAAGACACCAAAGGGAAAGAAATACAAACATTAAGCGACCAGACCATAATGGAAACCTAAACAAAGGAAGGCCATATGGACAGTTACTTTCCCACAAAATGGCCATATGGCCATCCAAAATTAAAAGACACATATGATACACACAGTAAGTAACAAACAACAACATAAATAAATCGCCACAGAAGAGCCGCCTTGGAACGGTCAGTGGAAGATTTCCACTGGGGGGCTTAAATCGATTTTACGTGGCCACAATCCTCGCCCTTACTTCCGTCGCGATTTAGACAAATAATTTGTTCAGTCCGCATGAAGGCCTCCTAACTCATCAGTGCAACATCTCCGTGAACACAGAAATCAAAGAACCACAGAGGTGAGACAACGCTGAGGACTCGACAGCAAGAAACCACTGAAATGCTGGAGCAAAAGAAAACCAACAGTTACAGAGCATCAGGCACCCGAACATCTTGACTCATTGCTGAGTCAACTTCCATCGCCATATCTTTTAGTTGGCGACTTCAATGGTCACAATATTCTATGGGGCTGTAAAGATATCAATAACAGAGGAGCACTTGTTGAAGATTTTATTGCAAAGAACGATCTTTGCTTGATGAATGATAAATCTTATACTTACCTTCACCCTGCGACAGGTCATTTATCTTCTTTAGATCTCTCTTTGTGTCACCCATCTCTCTTCTTGGACTATGACTGGTCTGTTCATGATGATCAGTGCGGAAGTGATCACTTCCCTGTTATAATTGAGAGCGTAAACGAACCAGATGAAGACTGTAACCAGAAGTGGAAAATGAATAAAGCCGACTGGGAATTATTCCATAATTTATGTGAAGAAGAGTTAACAGTTGATCACTTAAATGAATCATCCGACATTGTTTCTGATTTCACAGATACACTTATTAATATATCAGAACAATGCATTCCAAAGACCTCCAAAAAATACTAAGAAAAGCAAGCCTTGGTTTAATAATGACTGTAAAGAAGCTATTAAAAAGCGTAAACAGGCTTTTTCTGTGGCGATTTATTTATGTTGTTGTTTGTTACTTACTGTGTGTATCACTTGTGTCTTTTAATTTTGGATGGCCATATGGCCATTTTGTGGGAAAGTAACTGTCCATATGGCCTTCCTTTGTTTAGGTTTCCATTATGGTCTGGTCGCTTAATGTTTGTATTTCTTTCCCTTTGGTGTCTTTTATGGATGGAGTAAGTTAATTGTATCAATTCCTGATCTTTGTTTTACTTCTACTTTAAATAAGTTCTGCAAAAGTCCCACTTCAGAAAAGCTAAACGACGTAAAAGTTTTTAGAGCTAAAGCTCGGCGAACAATCCGAGCTTCAAAACGAAAGTCATGGAGAGAATATGTCTCCAAATTGAACTACAAAACCCCCATTAAAAAGGTTTGGGATATGGTACGAAAAATTTCAGGAAAAACAAAGTCCTCTAGTTTTACACCTTTAAATACTGAATTTGACACAATAGCTTCAACAAAAAAAGATATTTTAGATACTCTTGGGAGCACATTCTTGAATAATTCATCATCGCGTTATTATTCTGACACTTTTAGAAATTTCAAAAAGGACCAGGAGAAAAGAAAACTTAACTTCAAATCCCTTAATCACGAAGAATACAACACACCTTTTAACTTATCCGAACTAGTTGAAGCCATTGAAAAATCACATGATACGGCAACCGGCCCCGATGAAATTCATTATCAGATGCTTAAGCATCTGCCAAAAAGTTCTCTTACAACACTTTTAGATATCTTTAATAATATTTGGGAAACGGGGGTCTGTCCTGAGAGCTGGCGTGTAGCTACAGTTGTACCAATTCCGAAACCAGGGAAAGATCATGCAGAACCTACAAATTATCGTCCGATAGCTTTGACAAGTTGTTTGTGTAAAACATTGGAGAGAATGATAAACAAGAGATTAGTCTGGTACTTTGAGTCCAACAACCTCATTTCAGAATATCAATCGGGTTTTCGTTCGGAACGCAGTACCAATGACAATTTAATAAGACTAGAAACATTTATACGAGATGCTTTTATTAACAAAGAACACGTAGTAGCTGTCTTTTTCGACTTGGAGAGCATATGATACAACATGGCGTTATGGTATATTGAAAGATCTCCATAACATTGGCTTAAGAGGAAAACTTCCCAGTTTTATTGAAAGCTTTTTAGGGGAGCGCATGTTTCAGGTGCGTGTGGGGTCTACCCTGTCAGATTTCTATGATCAAGAACAGGGTGTCCCACAGAGAAGTATTCTTTCAACTACGCTATTTAACATCAAAATAAACAATATTGTACAATGTTTGGACGACAAAACTGATTGTTCCTTGTATGTTGACGATTTCTGTATATGTTACCGTTCAAAAAATATGAAAACAATTGAACGAAAGTTGCAACAAAATTTAAAACGAATAGAAGAATGGACTGATAAAAATGGTTTCAAGTTCTCCAAGTTGAAAACGCAGCGTGTTCATTTTTGTAAACTACGGAAGAAACACGAACATCCTTCCTTGTTTTTATACGGATCACAAATTCCTGTTGTTGAAGAAGCCAAATTTCTTGGGGTCATATTTGATCAAAAGTTATCTTTTATTCCCCATATTAAATATCTTAAAGCGAAATGCTTAAAAGCTTTGAATCTTTTGAAAGTTTTAGCTCATACAAGTTGGGGAGCAGATCGGTATACTTTATTACATCTTTACCGGTCTTTAATAAGATCTAAATTAGATTATGGGTCTGCTGTTTATGGTTCTGCCAGAAAGTCCTATTTAAAATCCTTGGATACTATCCATCACCAAGGCCTTCGTCTGGCCATGGGAGCCTTCCGTACTTCTCCCGTATTAAGCCTTTATGTAGAAGCAGGTGAACCATCTTTAACCTCGCGCAGAGAGAAACTTTCTCTTCAGTATGCTATTAGACTTGCTGCAAATCCATCTAACCCGGCATCCAAAATTTCATTTCCACCTCAATTTGTAGATAAGTATGAAACAAAACCCACAGCAATCAAACCTTTTGGATTACGTATTTTACCACTGCTAGAAAATTCAGGTATCGACCTTAAAAATATTCAAAAACATGAAACGGCCGAAGTTCCATCTTGGTGTATTAAAAAACCTTCTATTCTGTTCGACTTACATGATGGCAAAAAATCCGAATCAAATCCAATGCTTCTCAAACAAAACTTTCAAGTACTGCACTCACGTTACAATGATTACCAGCAAGTCTATACTGATGGTTCCAAAGAAGGAGATAAAGTTGGTTGTGCGTATGTTTCTAAAGATACGCACAAAACCATGCGCCTTCCAGATGGTTCATCTATTTTTACAGCTGAAGCCAAAGCAATAGACCTAGCTTTAGATTTTATCAGTTCTTCAACAATTCAAAAAGCAATTATATTTTCTGATTCACTTTCTGTGCTTAAGGCTTTAGACCATTCATCATCTAAAAATCCTCAAATTCAAAAATTGATCGAAAAACATCATGAAATTTCTAAAACACACCAAATCTTATTTTGTTGGCTTCCGAGCCATATTGGCATTGTCGGCAATGAATATGCTGACAAGAAAGCAAAGGAATCGCTCAATCTTGATCCATCTGTTTTTAAAATTCCTTTTGATAATTTTAAACCATTTATCAACAGATACATCTTGTCGGAATGGCAAGGCGAGTGGGACCGTGCAATAAATAACACACTTCATGCCATTAAACCTGTCGTTAGTACAAAATGCTCTCCTCCACAGTTTTCAAGAAAAGAGGACGTAGTATTAACACGACTGCGCATCGGCAATACTAGAGTTACTCATACTCATTCTTATATTTTTAATGGTGATGATCAGCCTTCTTGTGTAGGTTGTGATCAGCCATTCACTGTGAAACATATCTTAATTGACTGTGTTGACTTTTCACCCTCACGTATTTTATATTTCAACGCTGACACTTTGCAACAACTGTTTCAAGATGTACCTGTTGATAATATTATTTTATTCTTAAAAGAAATTGGACTTTTTCATAAGATTTAACTGTTTCAGATTTTTATACATTATCATTCTGACTTTTTACTGTTAATATCATCATAATTATTCATGCCGTTTAACCATTAATCGTTTGACGCTTATGACCCACAAAGAGGGTTGACGCGTCGTTTAACACGAAATCATCATCATCATCATCATCATCTTGACTCATTGCTGAGTCAGCTTCCATCCCCATATCTTTTATTTGGCGACTTCAATGGTCACAATATACTATGGGGCTGTAAAGATATCAATAACAGAGGCCCCCAGGTATTAGACTTCCTGCCTTGCCGTGGCCCTGGGGGCTCAATTCCCACTGGGCACATTGCCGCTGTGGTCTTTGTGCCCACTGGGAAGAGCTAAAGGAAGTACCACCCGTTTGCCGTGGGTGGCGTCCTGTAAGCCGGAAGAAGGGATCCTGGAGGTTGAGGGTTACCTGAGGTGGCGGTGCTTCAGGTTCCCAACACGCCTCTTTGGCCTGGCTTTTCGGTGTAGACGGGTGGCCGTGCGGTCCGGCACGGTCAATCGGCTGGTCACGCCGAGCCCTAGAGATACCACTTTGCTTTCTCTTCAACTCTTTTTGTATCTTTCCTGATACCAACCATATGCCCATTTACCTTACCCTTTTCTGTCTTTTTATCTCTAGAAGGCGGTGGCAAAAGGGATCAATCGTGTAGGCATTTTGTTTATGCGAGTATATCTCACGTGTATCTCTAACACCTGCGAGTTGGATAACCACTCCATTATGGTGTTCCCTTGTAGGGCTCCACGGAGGGCGGAGAGCACTTGGGACGAAACTAGGAATTTTTTCTCATGGCTCATGGAAAAAAACACAACCACACCCACGCACCTAACCGCAACGCACCTAAACGTAAAAAAGACGAGGATTCATCCGAATCGGATGAACACAGTCAAAATTCCAGTCAGCAGTCAAGTCAACAATCAAGTCAGCAGTCTGCTGAACCAAACTTTGACAATGTTCCGCGTTTCTTGGTCGTCACGTCGCTTGACGATACACGAACTGTGTCAAGCCTTTCTCCCTTTGTTATCGAGAAAAGTATTGTCGCCATAGCCGGACACCCAAAGAGTATTAAATCACTCAAATCAGGTGACCTTCTCTTGGAACTCGAGAGAAAACAGCAAGTTGTAAGCCTGCTCGCCACCAAAAAACTCTTTGATCTTTCGGTAAAAATATCTCTTCACAACACACTAAACTCATCTAAAGGAGTGATTCGCAGTCCAGAACTGCGTCCTTGTTCAGACGAAGAGATCATTGATAACCTGAAAGATCAAGGGGTTATTGGTGTTCGAAACATCAAAGTCCGTAGAAATGGTGTACTAAACCCAACAGCAACTTATGTGTTGACTTTTAATACACCAATTCTACCCAAGAAAATCAAAGTAGCATATCTTTCCATTAACGTAGAGGTATACATCCCAAACCCTCTTAGATGTTACTCTTGTCAGGCTTTTGGCCATCACGAAAGCAGATGTCAGAGAAAACAACTCTGTCCTAATTGTGGTGAAGAAAAGCATGTTGATAATCACCTCAACTGCAAAAATGAACCCAAATGCGTAAATTGTGATGGCAAACATGCTGTTTTCTCCCGAGACTGTCCGGCGTGGAAAAAAGAAAAAGAAATACTTACCGTCAAATACCAAAGGGGGATAACATTCCCAGAAGCGCGGAAGATTGTCGAAGAGCGATACATAACACCAACCACCAGTTTCGCCAGCATCACAAAGGGTGCTGGTGTAAAATGTACCAGCTCCGCAACACAGACTGCTGAATCATACATTGCTGAACTGAAAAAGTCTGGTGCATGGAGTAAATCCACTCCAGCACCACAAAGTTCAACCAATTTATCAAAAGGCGCAATCCAGGTTGTTTCGGATCGGTCGACAGCGACCGTACCGAAGCCAGCGCCGAATGTAAAAGAGAAACCCGACTCGGGTCGAACTAATAAGGGGTCGCAAGATCCGATCAAAAAACATCAATTGTCTCAAAGACAAACAGACAGACAACGTAAAATGGAAAGAGACAATATAAAATTTCAGAACAGATTCGGATCTTTGAGTGACAGTGATATGGAGTTGACTGAAACTCCATCATCACCAAGTGGCAATAACAGATCGAGGTCTGCCACACCACGAGCTGGTGGTAGCAGATGTATATCACCAATTGCACCTCCATAATAGTTTCTAGTCTTTAAATAGCTCTCCTTAAAATGGATTTAAAACACAAAATAATACAATGGAATTGTCGAGGTCTTAAATCGAATTATAATGAACTCTTATTACTTATTTCGCTACTAACCCCATCGGTGTTTTGTTTGCAAGAAACTTTTTTAAAAATTAATGACAACATAGATGTCAGGGGTTTCAATACATACAACTATATCTATTCTGGTGGTATCAAACCATCTGGTGGCAGTTCAATTTTTGTTAAATCATGTTTACCACAAAGAGAGATCAAATTAAAAACAGACCTACAAGCTGTAGCAGTATCGGTTTCTCTGGATAAAGAAACTACAATTTGCTCTCTATATATCCCACCCTCATTTTCATTAAAGCCCGAACATCTTGACTCATTGCTGAGTCAACTTCCATCGCCATATCTTTTAGTTGGCGACTTCAATGGTCACAATATTCTATGGGGCTGTAAAGATATCAATAACAGAGGAGCACTTGTTGAAGATTTTATTGCAAAGAACGATCTTTGCTTGATGAATGATAAATCTTATACTTACCTTCACCCTGCGACAGCTCATTTGTCTTCTTTAGATCTCTCTTTGTGTCACCCATCTCTCTTCTTGGACTATGACTGGTCTGTTCATGATGATCAGTGCGGAAGTGATCACTTCCCTGTTCTAATTGAGAGTGTAAACGAACCAGATGGGGACTGTAACCAGAAATGGAAAATGAATAAAGCCGACTGGGAATTATTCCATAATTTATGTGAAGAAGAGTTATCAATTGATCATTTTAATGAATCATCCGACATTGTTTCTGATTTCACAGATACACTTATTAACATATCAGAACAATGCATTCCAAAGACCTCCACAAATACTAAGAAAAGCAAGCCTTGGTTTAATAATGACTGTAAAGAAGCTATTAAAAAGCGTAAACAGGCTCTAAATAAGTTCTGCAAAAATCCCACTTCAGAAAAGCTCAACGACGTAAAAGTTTTTAGAGCTAAAGCTCGGCGAACAATCCGAGCTTCCAAACGAAAGTCATGGAGAGAATATGTCTCCAAATTGAACTATAAAACCCCCATTAAAAAGGTTTGGGATATGGTACGAAAAATTTCAGGAAAAACAAAGTCTTCTAGTTTTACACATTTAAATACTGAATTTGACACAATAGCTTCAACAAAAAAAGATATTTCAGATACTCTTGGGCACACATTCTTGAGAAATTCATCATCGCGTAATTATTCTGACACTTTTAGAAATTTCAAAAAGGACCAAGAGAAAAGAAATCTAAACTTTAAATCACTTAAATCACGAAGAATACAACAAACCTTTTAACTTATCAGAACTCGTTGAAGCCATTGAAAAATCACATGATACGGCAACCGGCCCGATGAAATTCATTATCAGATGCTTAAGCATCTGCCAAAAAGTTCTCTTACAACACTTTTAGATATCTTTAATAATATTTGGGAAACGGAGGTCTGTCCTGAGAGCTGGCGTGTAGCTACAGTTGTACCAATTCCGAAACCAGGGAAAGATCATGCAGAACATACAAATTATCGTCCGATAGCTTTGACAAGTTGTTTGTGTAAAACATTGGAGAGAATGATAAACAAGAGATTAGTCTGGTACTTAGAGTCCAACAACCTCATTTCAGAATATCAATCGGGCTTTCGTTCGGAACGTAGTACCACTGACAATTTAATAAGACTAGAAACATTTATACGAGATGCTTTATTAACAAAGAACACGTAGTAGCTGTCTTTTTCGACCTCGAGAAAGCATATGATACAACATGGCGTTATGGAATATTGAACGATCTCCATAACACTGGCTTAAGAGGAAAACTTCCCAGTTTTATTGAAAGCTTTTTAGGGGAGCGCATGTTTCAGGTGCGTGTGGGGTCTACCGTGTCAGATGTCTATGATCAAGAACAGGGTGTCCCACAGGGTAGTATTCTTTCAACTACGCTATTTAACATCAAAATAAACAATATTGTACAATGTTTGGACAACAAAACTGATTGTTCATTGTATGTTGATGATTTTTGTATATGTTACCGTTCAAAAAATATGAAAACAATTGAACGAAAGTTACAACAAAATTTAAAACGAATAGAAGAATGGACTGATAAAAATGGTTTCAAGTTCTCCAAGTCGAAAACGCAGTGTGTTCATTTTTGTAAACTACGGAAGAAACACGAACATCCTTCCCTGTTTTTATACGGATCACAAATTCCTGTTGTTGAAGAAGCCAAATTTCTTGGGGTCATATTTGATCAAAAGTTATCTTTTATTCCCCATATTAAATATCTTAAAGCGAAATGCTTAAAAGCTTTGAATCTTTTGAAAGTTTTAGCTCATACAAGTTGGGGAGCAGATCGGTATACTTTATTACATCTTTACCGGTCTTTAATAAGATCTAAATTAGATTATGGGTCTGTTGTTTATGGTTCTGCCAGAAAGTCCTATTTAAAATCCTTGGATACTATCCATCACCAAGGCCTTCGTCTGGCCATGGGAGCCTTCCGTACTTCTCTTGTATTAAGCCTTTATGTAGAAGCAGGTGAACCATCTTTAACATCGCGCAGAGAGAAACTTTCTGTTCAGTATGCTATTAGACTTGCTGAAAATCCATCTAACCCGGCATCCAAAATTTCATTTCCACCTCAATTTGTAGATAAGTATGAAACAAAACCCACAGCAATCAAACCTTTTGGATTACGTATTTTACCACTGCTAGAATATTCAGGTATCGACCTTAAAATATTCAAAAACATGAAACGGCCGAAGTTCCATCTTGGTGTATTAAAAAACCTTCTATTCTGTTCGACTTACATGATGGCAAAAAATCCGAATCAAATCCAATGCTTCTCAAACAAAACTTTCAAGTACTGCACTCACGTTACAATGATTACCAGCAAAGTAGAAGTAAAACAAAGATCAGGAATTGATACAATTAACTTACTCCATCCATAAAAGACACCAAAGGGAAAGAAACACAAACATCAAGCGACCAGACCACAACGGAAACCCAAACAAAGGAAGGCCATATGGACAGCCACCTTTCCACAAAATGGCCACACGGCCATCCAAAACCAAAAGACACAAGCGACACACACAGCAAGCAACAAACAACAACATAAATAAATCGCCACAGAAGAGCCGCCCCTGAAACGGCCAGCGGAAGACCTCCACTGGGGGGCCTAAATCGACCCCACGCGGCCACAATCCCCGCCCCCACTTCCGTCGCGATTTAGACAAATACTTCGCCCAGTCCGCATGAAGGCCCCCCAACCCACCAGCGCAACATCTCCGTGAACACAGAAATCAAAGAACCACAGAGGTGAGACAACGGTGAGGACTCGACAGCAAGAAACCACTGAAATGCTGGAGCAAAAGAAAACCAACAGTTAGACTCCGATGAGCCCGACCAGAGACAGAGCATCAGACACCAACCAACATTATCTCTTTAATTTTCAATAAGCCTTTACGTTGGAGCCGTCATAGAATCTGAGGCCTGACCCACCGGCGTGCAATTAAAGAGGGAAGCAAAGTTGCCAACCGTGATTGGGTTAACTACCATGCATGCAGTCTGTCGTATAATATCCATGTTGTACCCAATCTTTTTATATCGAAGAATGATTTTACGAAATTGGGTGCTGAAGTCATTGCGGTTATATATTTTTCTGAATTTATATACTAAGTCACCATAAAATTCGGGTTCCGATAGACCTTGTTGCAGAAGAGATTTAAGTCCAATATTGAATTTTGAAATTAAATCAGAATGGCGTCTATAAAATTTTGAAAAGGCTTTGCGTAGTTTATGGTACCGATAACCCTGATTAAGGAGTTTAGCCGTTAATAATTTATTACGAGTGTTGAAGTCAGTTACATGACTACACACTCTAGCAAATCGAATTAATTGCGAAATATAAACGCCATAGGATGGCGCACGAGGAACATCACCATCCAAAAAAGGAAAATTTACAATCTCAAAATCAAAGTCATCGCGTTTATCATAAATTTTGCACGAAACAAATCCATCTACAATAGATAGATGTAAATCCAAAAACGGGGCCTCGGTATCAGAAGAGTTTGCTTTGTTTAACTGAAGTTCTAGGGGGTAAATCTGACTGATCAAACCATCAAAATAGGTATTATCAATATTTAATAAATCATCTAAATATCTAGAAGTAGAGCTAAAAGCTTCAATAATTTCAGATTGGTTATCAAGAAGTCTATACTGATCAAGCAAGTATCAAGCAAGTCTATACTGATGGTTCCAAAGAAGGAGATAAAGTTGGTTGTGCGTATGTTTCTAAAGATACGCACAAAACCATGCGCCTTCCAGATGGTTCATCTATTTTTACAGCTGAAGCCAAAGCAATAGACCTAGCTTTAGATTTTATCAGTTCTTCAACAATTCAAAAAGCAATTATATTTTCTGATTCACTTTCTGTGCTTAAGGCTTTCGACCATTCATCATCTAAAAATCCTCAAATTCAAAAATTGATCGAAAAACATCATGAAATTTCTAAAACACACCAAATCTTATTTTGTTGGCTTCCGAGCCATATTGGCATTGTCGGCAATGAATATGCTGACAAGAAAGCAAATGAATCGCTCAATCTTGATCCATCTGTTTTTAAAATTCCTTTTGATAATTTTAAACCATTTATCAACAGATACATCTTGTCGGAATGGCAAGGCGAATGGGACCGTGCAATAAATAACAAACTTCATGCCATTAAACCTGTCGTTAGTACAAAATGCTCTCCTCCACAGTTTTCAAGAAAAGAGGACGTAGTATTAACACGACTGCGCATCGGCCATACTAGAGTTACTCATTCTTATATTTTTAATGGTGATGATCAGCCTTCTTGTGTAGGTTGTGATCAGCCATTCACTGTGAAACATATCTTAATTGACTGTGTTGACTTTACACCCTCACGTATTTTATATTTCAAAGCTAACACTTTGCAACAACTGTTTCAAGATGTACCTGTTGATAATATCATTTTATTCTTAAAAGAAATTGGACTTTTTCATAAGATTTAACTGTTTCAGATTTTTATACATTATCATTCTGACTTTTTACTGTTAATATCATCATAATTATTCATGCCGTTTAACCATTAACCGTTTGATGCTTATGACCCACAAAGAGGGTTGACGCGTCGTTAAACACGAAATCATCATCATCATCAATAACAGAGGAGCACTTGTTGAAGAATTTATTGCAAAGAGCGAAATTTGCTTGATGAATGATAAATCTTACACTTCCCTTCACCCAGCGACAGGTCATTTGTCTTCTTTAGATCTCTCTTTGTGTCACCCATCTCTCTTCTTGGACTATGACTGGTCTGTTCATGATGATCAGTGCGGAAGTGATCACTTCCCTGTTATAATTGAGAGCGTAAACGAACAAGATGAGGACTGTAGCCAGAAATGGAAAATGAATAAAGCCGACTGGGAATTATTCCGTAATTTATGTGAAGAAGAGTTATTAGTTGATCACTTAAATGAATCATCTGACATAGTTTCTGATTTCACAGATAAACTAATTAATATATCAGAACAATGCATTACAAAGACCTCCATAAATACCAAGGAAAGCAAGCCTTGGTTTAATAATGACTGTAAAGAAGCTATTCAAAAGAGCAAACAGGCTCTAAATAAGTTCTGCAAAAGTCCCACTTCAGAAAAGCTAAACGACGTTAAAGTTTTTAGAGCTAAAGCTCGGCGAACAATCCGAGCTTCCAAACGAAAGTCATGGAGAGAATATGTCTCCAAATTGAACTACAAAACCCCCATTAAAAAGGTTTGGGATATGGTACGAAAAATTTCAGGAAAAACAAAGTCCTCTAGTTTTACACATTTAAATACTGGTTTTGACACAAAAGCTTCAACTAAAAAAGATATTTCAGATACTCTTGGTAGCACATTTTTGAGCAATTCATCACCGCGTAATTATTCTGACACTTTTAGAAATTTCCAAAAGGACCAAGAGAAAAGAAATCTAAACTTCAAATCCCACAATCACGAAGAATACAACACACCTTTTAACTTATCCGAACTAGTGGAAGCCATTGAAAAATCACACGATACAGCAACCGGCCCCGATGAAATTCATTATCAGATGCTTAAGCATCTGCCAAAAAGTTCTCTTTCAACACTTTTAGATATCTTCAATAATATTTGGGAAACTGGGGTCTGTCCTGAGAGCTGGCGTTTTGCTACAGTTGTACCAATTCCAAAACCAGGGAAAGATCATGCAGAACCTACGAATTATCGACCGATAGCTTTGACAAGTTGTTTGTGTAAAACATTGGAGAGAATGATAAACAAGAGATTAGTCTGGTACTTAGAGACCAACTACCTCATTTCAGAATATCAGTCAGGTTTTCGTTCGGAACGTAGTACCAACGACAATTTAATAAGACTAGAAACATTTATACGAGATGCTTTTATTAACAAAGAACACGTAGTAGCTGTCTTTTTCGACTTGGAGAAAGCATATGATAACACGTGGCGTTATAGAATATTGAGAGATCTCCATAATCTCGGCTTAAGGGGAAAACTTCCCAGTTTTATTCAAACTTTTTTAGGTGAGCGTGTATTTCAGGTCCGTGTGGGATCTACCCTATCAGATCTCTATGCACAAGAGCAGGGTGTCCGCAAAGGTAGCATTCTCTCAACTACGCTATTTAACATCAAAATAAATAATATTGTACAATGTTTGGACGACAAAACAGACTGTTCATTGTATGTTGATGATTTTTGTATATGTTACCGTTCAAAAAATATGAAAACAATTGAACGAAAGTTACAACAAAATTTAAAACGAATAGAAGAATGGACTGATAAAAATGGTTTCAAGTTCTCCAAGTCGAAAACGCAGTGTGTTCATTTTTGTAAGCTACGGAAGAAACAAGACCATCCTTCCCTGTTCTTATACGGATCACAAATTCCTGTTGTTGAAGAAGCCAAATTTCTTGGGGTCATATTTGACCAAAAGTTATCTTTTATACACCATATTAAATATCTTAAAGCGAAATGCTTAAAAGCTTTGAATCTTTTGAAAGTTTTAGCTCATTCAAATTGGGGAGCAGATCGGTATACTTTAGTACATCTTTACCGGTCTTTAATAAGATCTAAATTAGATTATGGGTCTGTTGTTTATGGTTCTGCCAGAAAGTCCTATTTAAAATCTTTGGATACTATTCATCATTAAGGCCTTCGTTTGGCTATGGGAGCCTTCCGTACTTCTCCCGTATTAAGCCTTTATGTAGAAGCAGGTGAACCATCTTTAACTTCACGTAGAGAGAAACTCTCTCTTCAGTATGCTATTAGACTTGCTGCAAATCCATCTAACCCGGCATCCAAAATTTCATTTCCACCTCAATTTGTAGATAAGTATGAAACAAAACCCACAGCAATCAAACCTTTTGGATTACTTTTTTACCACTGCTAGAAAATTCAGGTATCGACCTTAAAAATATTCAAAAACATGAAACCGCCGAAGTTCCATCTTGGTGTATTAAAAAAGCTTCTATTCTGTTCGACTTACATGATGGCAAAAAATCCGAATCAAATCCAATACTCCTCAAACAAAACGTTCAGGTACTGCAGTCACGTTACAATGATTACCAGCAAGTCTATACTGATGGTTCCAAAGAAGGAGATAAAGTTGGTTGTGCGTATGTTTCTAAAGATACGCACAAAACCATGCGCCTTCCAGATGGTTCATCTATTTTTACAGCTGAAGCCAAAGCAATAGACCTAGCTTTAGATTTTATCAGTTCTTCAACAATTCAAAAAGCAATTATATTTTCTGATTCACTTTCTGTGCTTAAGGCTTTAGACCATTCATCATCTAAAAATCCTCAAATTCAAAAATTGATCGAAAAACATCATGAAATTTCTAAAACACACCAAATCTTGTTTTGTTGGCTTCCGAGCCATATTGGCATTGTCGGCAATGAATATGCTGACAAGAAAGCAAAGGAATCGCTCAATCTTGATCCATCTGTTTTTAAAATTCCTTTTAATAATTTTAAACCATTTATCAACAGATACATCTTGTCGGAATGGCAAGGCGAATGGGACCGTGCAATAAATAACAAACTCCATGCCATTAAACCTGTCGTTAGTACAAAATGCTCTCCTCCACAGTTTTCCAGAAAAGAGGACGTAGTATTAACACGACTGCGCATCGGCCATACTAGAGTTACTCATTCTTATATTTTTAATGGTGATGATCGGCCTTCTTGTGTAGGTTGTGATCAGCCATTCACTGTGAAACATATCTTAATTGACTGTGTTGACTTTTCACCCTCACGTATTTTATATTTCAAAGCTGACACTCTGCAACAACTGTTTCGAGATGTACCTGTTGATAACATTATTTTATTCTTAAAAGAAATTGGCCTTTTTCATAAGATTTAACTGTTTCAGATTTTTATATATTATCATTCTGACTTGTTACTTTTAATATCGTCATAATTATTCATGCCGTTTAACCATTTACCGACTGACGCTTATGACCCACCAAGAGGGTTGACGCGTCGTTAAACACGAAGTTTAACGAAATCATCATCAAAGAATTAAAGTGCTAAACACTGAATGGACTACATAAAGCAATGTAAGCACTGGAGTCTCGGTTGACTTTTAGAAGCATGACTAGCAACTACCACTAAAGAATTTTAACTATAAGAACCAAAGATGACTGCTAAATAAAAATAACACAAATGTGTAAAAAGCCAATAAAACAATATCCAAGAATCACTTCAATGTGTATGCTTTACATAAATTGGAAGGACAAGCAACTGTATATGTCAGTATGATTTAGAAATATTGGTTGTATTCAGTTGTGCTTGTTCCACATAATAAAAATATTGCTGTCAAGTGTAATATAGTATGTTCAAAATTGTACTGAGCAATAAATTCAACAGAACAGAATCTACCACAATTAACTAATATTCATACATGACAAAAATCACATATATGCACTCTTATGCACATACATGACCAAACATCACACCGGCATTACAAATATCACACATGTGCACTTTATGCACAGTATGACAAGGTATCACTCTGGCACAATAATTGTACCAGCATGACAATTCCTATAATGGAAATAATCACAAATGTGTTACATAAAATATCACTCTGGCCCAAGTATGAACCAGCATAACAAATATTAAACATCACACATGTACCCTTCTAGCACATGCATGACAATGTCACTCTGGCGCCTATAAACGCCAGCCTGACAAAACTACAAATATCACTCTGATGTACTACATACACCAGCCTGATAAAAATATAAAATTAATTCGAGGTAGAAACTGTTGTGGTTATTTGCGTTCTGCTGTACATGAAGTTTTATGTGCATGTGGAACAAACATAGATAAATTTATACATGAACCAATTTCAGCATACACATCTTAAGTAAGGCCTGGAATACCGCAAATGGAACCAAACATTAAATCTTAAAATTATACTTACTGTTTTGGATTCTGCTGGAAATAAATAGTCAAATAATGAATATTTCTGAAATTTAATAGAACCCTTACCAAGAGATATACTGAAATTGTATTTCCAGGTGTTCAAATATAATTTATGCCAATCACCGAGCTCTCCAGATCTGACAGTTTATGTAAATATATGATAAAGAGCAACTTATGTTTTGTTCCATGTTGAAATGATTTATATAAAAGTCAAAAAGGAATGACAGAAGGGAGTATAGCCAATTAGGACAAACCTGGTCAAGCAGCATAGCGTTTATAAATAAATGATCCAGGTGTCATACTCCATTCCTGCTCTCGTATCAAATTCTGAGAAGGCCGGGCTCCTCAGAAATGTTGACAGAACAAGTATGCAGTGGAGGGGTTAAAAAACTGAACCTTGACATACATACAGTAACAGAATATATAAATCTAACAGGGTAGTTCAGCAAATGCCCTGAACACATGTACATCACAGTGTATATGTACATCATAGGAGACTCAATGTACACTGGAATAGCAGCATAAATGTATGAACTGATATTTAGAATTCTACATGATAGCCCGTAACATACAAACTAACATGCATAAATGTATCAAAATGAAAAGATCATGAAGATAGCCAGCACATTGTGTACTGTTGGGAGAAGCGCCTACTGAAAACCTGACAATCCAAAGGACGGGCCAAATGTTAAAGAGGCACCCCTGCCAAAGACACAAAGCAATAAACAAGCAATTTTGGATTTACGGTCTAGAAAATATTGTTAAGGTAATGTCGAGCCAGCCAGTCAACCTAACAGCACTTCTCCTGGGCAAGCTCAGTCCTGAGCAGTTAACCAGTACAGTGCATAATTTTTTCAACATTCGCAATATTCTGCATATGCGGACATATCAGCCTCCACATCCACACACACTGAACAATGCTTCCAAATAAACAAATAAAGCTACTGCCAAAATACAAGGGTGTGCCATACAATGACTACTTAGTTACTGTATGATAATTCCCAAGGATCCGCATATTCTGCATATGTGAACATATCAGCTGATCAACCTACAAGCTAAATCAGCCTCCACAACCACACACACTGAACACCGATTCCAAATAAACAATTAAAACTAATACCAAAATACATTCCTACAGTATAAATTATATGCCAAAAGATTCAGCATTAAAGTTACAAATGCAAGGGCACACACAAAGTTCATATAACGACAGTGTCTGGTTGCGAAAGGGAGCTCAATGCTCACTTTTATAGTGCTGTCTCACTGAAGTATCATGTCCCAGAAACATTACATGATACCACACCCAGTCACATTATCCTGACACTGGGTCGACCTGTCCTAGCTCTACCCCGTAAATCTGAGTGCCAAGCGAGGAGCAGCTAGTACCATTTTTAACGACTTTGGCATGTCGCGGCCCGGGATCGAACCCGTGACCTCCCGTACCCCGGAGTAGACAATCTACCAACTGAGCAATCGGGGCCTGTGGTTTGATTTAATAATGGACTTGTTTGTTAACACAAGCTGAGATTTCCTCCTCGCCGGACTGATCAAGCTTTGGGTTAGAATCGTAGGTTCCGCCCTCACCCATTGGAGCTTGAAGAAATAAATGGGCTGCATGATGCTTCCAAGCAGAGCTCAAACCGTCCGCACAATAGTACTGGTAAACCGCTTAGAGGATTTAACCCTGTCCAGGAACCGCGGTGCGAGCCGGACCGTCCATGCTTATAAACCCTATTGGTTTCATTGGGCGACAAGGTTTGAGATGTCATTGCACCTTAATGTCGGGTAGAATTGTTTGATTTGAGGTTTAACGTCCCCGTCAACACTGTAAAGGTCATTTTGGAGACGTTCCTTCCAATTTTGTGGGACTTTTACCCAACATTGAGATGAAATGACATCTCCAGCCCTGTCGCCCAATGAAACCAATAGGGTTTATTAGAATGGACGGTCCGCCTTGAATGGTCTAAAGCCTTAAGCACAGAAAGTGAATCAGAAAATATCATTGCTTTTTGAATTGTTGAACAACTGAGAACTGATAAAATCTAAAGCTAGGTCTATTGCTTTGGCTTCAGCTGTAAAAATAGATGAACCATCTGGAAGGCGCATGGTTTTGTGCGTATCTTTAGAAACATACGCACAACCAACTTTATCTCCTTCTTTGGAACCATCAGTATAGACTTGCTGGTAATCATTGTAACGTGACTGCAGTACTTGAAAGTTTTGTTTGAGAAGTATTGGATTTGATTCGGATTTTTTGCCATCATGTAAGTCGAACAGAATAGAAGGTTTTTTAATACACCAAGATGGAACTTCGGCCGATTCATGTTTTTGAATATTTTTAAGGTCGATACCTGAATTTTCTAGCATTGGTAAAATGCGTAATCCAAAAGGTTTGATTGTAGATAAGTATGAAACAAAACACACAGCAAATTGAGGTGGAAATGAAATTTTGGATGCCGGGTTAGATGGATTTGCGTGTCTTTTATGGGTGGAGTAAGTTAATTGTATCAATTCCTGATCTTTGTTTTACTTCTACTTTGCAGCAAGTCTAATAGCATACTGAAGAGAAAGTTTCTCTCTACGCGAAGTTAAAGATGGTTCACCTGCTTCTACATAAAGGCTTAATACGGGAGAAGTACGGAAGGCTCCCATAGCCAGACGAAGGCCTTGGTGATGGATAGTATCCAAGGATTTTAAATAGGACTTTCTGGCAGAACCATAAACAACAGACCCATAATCTAATTTAGATCTTATTAAAGACCGGTAAAGATGTAATAAAGTATACCGATCTGCTCCCCAACTTGAATGAGCTAAAACTTTCAAAAGATTCAAAGCTTTTAAGCATTTCGCTTTGAGATATTTAATATGTGGTATAAAAGATAACTTTTGGTCAAACATAACCCCAAGAAAGTTGGCTTGTTCAACAACAGGAATTTGTGATCCGTATAAGAACAGGGAAGGATGGTCGTGTTTCTTCCGTAGCTTACAAAAATGAACACACTGCGTTTTCGACTTGGAGAACTTGAAACCATTTTTATCAGTCCATTCTTCTATTCGTTTTAAATTTTGTTGTAACTTCCGTTCAATTGTTTTCATGTTTTTTGAACGGTAACATATACAAAAATCATCAACATACAATGAACAGTCTGTTTTGTCGTCCAAACATTGTACAATATTATTTATTTTGATGTTAAATAGCGTAGTTGAGAGAATGCTACCCTGTGGGACACCCTGCTTTTGTGCATAGAGATCTGATAGGGTAGATCCCACGCGGACTTGAAATACACGCTCACCTAAAAAAACTTTGAATAAAACTGGGAAGTTTTCCCCTTAAGCCGAGGTTATGTAGATCTCTCAATATTCCATAACGCCAAGTGGTATCATATGGTTTCTCCAAGTCGAAAAAGACAGCTACTACGTGTTCTTTGTTAATAAAAGCATCTCGTATAAATGTTTCTAGTCTTATTAAATTGTCGTTGGTACTACGTTCCGAACGAAAACCTGACTGATATTCTGAAATGAGGTTGTTGGACTCTAAGTACCAGACTAATCTCTTGTTTATCATTCTCTCCAATGTTTTACACAAACAACTTGTCAAAGCTATCGGTCGATAATTCGTAGGTTCTGCATGATCTTTCCCTGGTTTTGGAATTGGTACAACTGTAGCAAAACGCCAGCTCTCAGGACAGACCCCAGTTTCCCAAATATTATTAAAGATATGATGGCCAAACGCCTGACAAGAGTAACATCTAAGAGGGTTTGGGATGTATACCTCTACGTTAATGGAAATATATGCTACTTTGATTTTCTTGGGTAGAATTGGTGTATTAAAAGTCAACACATAAGTTGCTGTTGGTTTTAGTACACCATTTCTACGGACTTTGATGTTACGAACACCAACAACTCCCTGATCTTTCAAGTTATCGACGATCTCTTCATCTGTACAAGGGCGCAGTTCTGGACTGCGAATCACTCCCTTAGACGAATTTAACGTGTTGTGGAGAGAGACTTTAACCTGAAGATCAAAGAGTTTATTGGTGCTTAGCAGGCTTACAACTTGTTGTTTTCTCTCGACTTCCAAGAGAAGGTCACCTTATTTGAGCTTTTTGATACTCTTAGGGTGTCCGGCTATGGAGTTAATACATTTCTCAATTACGAAGGGAGAAAGGCTGGATACACTTCGTGTATCGTCAAGCGACGAGACAACCAAGAAACGCGGAACATTGTCGAAATTTGGTTCAGCGGACTGCTGACTGGTTTGTTGACTTGACTGCTAACTGGATTGTTGACTATGTTCATCCGATTCGGATGAATCGTCTTGTTTTTTACGTTTAGGTGCGTTGTGTTTAGATGCGTTGCGGTTATGTTTTTTTCCATGAGGCATAAGGAAAAAAATTCTAGTTTCGTCCCAAGTGCTCTCCGCCCTCCGTAGAGCCCTACAAGGGAACACCATAATGGAGTGGTTATCCAACTCGCAGGTGTTAGAGATACACGTGAGATATACTCGTATAAACAAAATGCCTACACGATTGATCCGTTTAGCCACCGCCTTCTAGAGATAAAAAGACAGAAAAGGGTAAGGTAAATGGGCATATGGTTGGTATCAGGAAAGTTACAAAAAGAGTTGAAGAGAAAGCAAAGCGATATCTCTAGGGCTCGGCGCGACCAGCCGATTGACCGTGCCGGAACGCACGGCCACCCGTCTACACCGAAAAGCCAGGCCAAAGAGGCGTGTTGGGTACCTGAAGCACCGCCACCTCAGGTAACCCTCAACCTCCAGGATCCCTTCTTCCGGCTTACAGGACGCCACCCACGGCAAACGGGTTGTACTTCCTTTAGCTCTTCCCAGTGGGCACAGAGACCACAGCGGCAATGTGCCCAGTGGGAATTGAGCCCCCAGGGCCACGGCAAGGCAGGAAGTCTAATACCTGCCCCCCAGTGGAAATCATTGCACTGACCGTTCCAAGGCGGTTCTTCTGTGGCGGTTTATTTATGGTGTTGTTTGTTACTTACTGTGTGTATCACTTGTGTCTTTTTATTTTGGATGGTCATATGGCCATTTTGTGGGAAAGTAATTGTCCTTATGGCATTCCTTTGTTTAGGTTGTTAATGTCAAAACATGCTAAAGACTCAAAGAATTACATGTTTAATGTTTACAATGGCTGACATAAAAATAGCAAGTTATAAAGACGTTACGCCGTTGTCATGACGTTAATGACGTCACAGTAGTTCAAAGGTAGATAGTCATTACTGTACTGTATTACATTCCTTATATAAAATGAATTACATCCCTTAGATCAAGATTAACATTAATTATACTTTCTTCTGTTGTTGGTAGGATATCAGGTAGATTGGAAATGTTCTGAAAAGAGTTTTAAGTATGATCATGGTCAAATGACAAAAATATACATGCATTTTAACAATTTCAAGTGCTGTTCGTACTTCTAAATCATAAGATACCATTTGACTTGAACAAGCTTATCACTGTAAGTCATAAACATTATGTGATTAGGTTCCTTGAGCCTGATAGTAATTGTTTCCATTTGTCCGAATCCATACAACCTGTCCCCTATTTTTCTGGATATTATCCTTGTCCCTTTGAAGCATTCGGTTTCTGCTGTGGACATTTCTCCATCTGTCGTGTTGCATCTTATTTGTTGTATTCACTTCAGTTTGGCTGCTTTCTCTATTCATTTCCCTGTAAAATAGTGAAAGTTCTCTTTTCCTACTGAACTCCCTGCAGACACTTTTTCTATCACTGACAGTACTGTTTCCATGTCTATATATATACTGTCTTTTACGCTCCTGATGGGTTTCCTCACAGACTCACTTTGTTTCTCGACACCCTTTTCAACATCATCACAACTGCTATTTATCAACTCTCCGATGCTGGCTGTTTTCGCTATATCTTTCTGCATACTTTGACTGTTTCCTAAGTTTTCATCTTCTAATCTTTCACCATATCCAGGCACCATTTTTCCATAGTGTTGTCTAATTACCTGATTTTTCCTTTCCCTTTTAAGCCTTTCACTGTGAAGATGGTTTTTCTGTCTGTCCATCTTCAATCTTCCAAACCTCTTATTCACACTGTTTATCTTTGATACTTTATCTCCATACGCTGTCTTATTTTCACATTCTAACTGTATACAACAATGTCCAGAAGCTGATATTTCCAGATCAACATCTTGACCAAATATTGTGGCCTTATCCTCCTGTAAGTCCAATTTCATTTGTGCATTTTTCATTGCAGATCTTGAAAGTAGCAATGGAATCTCAGAAGCCTCAACATCTGTTCTTATCATCACCCTCCTACCAGCAATGATGGCTGGAATTCTGTATTCCCCTTCTGACTTAAATTTCAAGTTATTCCCAAATTTAAAAACCCTATTACTTTCAGTCTTACATATTTTTCCTCTTTCATTTCTATTCAAAAAGTTCATGTAAGTTGTCAACCATTTCTTTCCACATATTGTGCGACTGCAAGCACTGTCAAGAATAGCGTAATTGCATGTTTTCCACTGTGCAGCATCAGTTTGTCTGTTACTTACAAACAGAACATCATATTCATATTCCTTGTCACTACCTTTCTCCATGTTCTCCCAACTGTCTGGACAGTCAACTAGCAAATGCCGAAAAGATCCACAACAGTTACAGGTGAGAGGTCGACCATCTGGGCCCTTTGGATTTACTTTCTTTCTTTTAGCATTTGTATTTCTGGTAAAGTTAGAGTATTGATTTCTATATACTTCCCTATCCCATATGTCTCTTTCTCTGTTGTTTCCTTGGTTGCTGGGTCTAGCTCTTACATAGCCAGCAGTCAGGAGCGCCTCCTCATTTTCCGCTACATAATATGGCTCAAATTTTATAGCTAAATGTTCATCTCCACTTCTCTCATCGCCTTTAAATTTTTTCAGTGAAGCTTTTGCTTCCTCATAGAAACTTGTTTTATTCTCAAAATTCATCCCAGTGAGAACTAGCAGCTTTTCTTCTTTTGTAATGTTAGCTCTCTTCAGTAATTTAAAGGCCAAAATTTCTGATGGAAGTGTCATATTTTTCTTCTCAATTTTTCTGTATTTGAAATCAAACAGAGCTATATACTCCTGAATGCTTTGCCCTTCTTTCCTTCCAAAATCATCAAAATCATTGCACTGACCGTTCCAAGGCGGTTCTTCTGTGGCGGTTTGTTTATGGTGTTGTTTGTTACTTACTGTGTGTATCACTTGTGTCTTTTTATTTTGGATGGTCATATGGCCATTTTGTGGGAAAGTAATTGTCCTTATGGCATTCCTTTGTTTAGGTTTCCATTATGGTCTGGTCGCTTAATGTTTGTGTTTCTTTCCCTTTGGTGTCTTTGATGGGTGGAGCAAGTTAATTGTATCGATTCCTGATCTTTGTTTTACTTCTACTTTTCAACTCCTACGTTTGCTGTGTGAAAATGTCTATTTCAAGCACAGATAGGAAGTACAGCGCCACCTTCAGGACCAGCATTCCGGGATCAGCTACCAGTGCGGCCAGTGCAAGCTGTTGTTTGTCCGGTGGAATATCTCCCACTCGTGTAAAGTTACTGAGGCAGAGATGGATTACATGCACCGCGAGACTGGGAAGAAGGGGGAAGCGGCAAGGAAGATGCTGCAGCATGGACACCAAGTGGAAGAGGGTTCCTTTTGAACCTGATCACTATGAGGCCAGTCCACATCACCCAGTCAAATCCAGGGTTGTGAGGAAGGTTGACCCACCAAGAGCCCCTCGACCAAGGAAGGAAAGTCGGGATCCTTCCCCATTTGATCTTACCTTTGATCCAGGCATCTCACTGGAGTTTCCCGGCGTAACCTTTGAGCCTCTCACGAAGATCATGGAGGGGGACTCAGATGTAGATGTGGAGAGCTGCACAAGTGAAGCCCAGCTGTATAAAGGGCCAGAACATCCCAAGGTTCCTGCAACAAAAGAAACCCAAACAAATAAAGGGGCTGCTAAAACGGAAACATCCAAAAACAATGACAAAGACCAGCAACAAACAGAGGAGACTGAGATGGTGGCGGAGTCTCAGCAGAGCCCCTGTCCTGATCTAGACAACCACACACAGTCAGATGCAGCAGGAGGTGGCATGTTGCATCCCTGCTACGCCCACAATCAGGACCATCACACCAGCTCTAGGTGAAAGCAGCCCAGTCATCCCTGCTAAAACCAAAAGTAATCCCGATGACAGCCGGGATATACGTATGGTGGTCCAAACTGAACATAATGAAGGGCAAGAACCTGAACAGTCGGAGACAGAGGAAGAGAAAGAAATTAGAAGACAACAAAGACAGAGAAATGCTGAAAAAAGAAAGAGAAAGCAGGAAAAGGAGGAAATTGTAGGAAAAAGGTTAAGGACTGATACTTTACTTAAGGACTTAGAGTTGTCACAGTCCGATGACAACCAGCCTATTGTGACCTCAATTGACAACCGCCTAGAGGAGGAGGAAAGGACTCTCAATAAACTTGAGAAAATCAGTGAAAAAAAGGTTACACTTAATATTGGTGGTCGGTTTTTCACAACCAGTGTTCCGACTATGCTTCAAGACCCCAAATCTAAATTTGCTCTCGTCTTCCGGAAAAAGACCCCCACTCCCATGGAAAACTTCTTTGATAGAGATCCGGGACACTTTCGCTTTATTCTCAACTATCTCAGGGACCAATGTAGAATAAAGCAATCTACCCTACCTAGGGAAAGGAAATTTCTTTTGGAGTTATTGAATAAGGCTGAATATTATGGACTTGGGGGCTTACAAGAAATTGTGAAACGGAGACGTCAACAGTTTCGGACCTTGGTCTGGATGAATAGATCCAGATAATACTACAATCTGGTGATGATGATAATTTCGTGTTTAACGACGTGTCAACCCTCTTTGTGGGTCATAAGCGTCAAGCGGTTAATGGTTAAACAGCATGAAGAATTATGAAGATATTAAAAGTAAAAAGGTAAGTATGATATTTATAAAAATCTGAAACAGTTAAATTTTATGAAAAGTCCAATTTCTTTTAAGAATAAAATAATATTATCAACAGGTACATCTGAAACAATTGTTGCAAAGTGTCAGTAGTATAAAAGGGGGGATGCAAATTTCCTGCATCCAATTCCCTGCATCCAATTCCCTTCACCCAATACCCTGCATCCAATTCCCTTCACCCAATACCCTGCATCCAATTCCCTGCATCCGATTCCCTTCACCAAATACCCTGCATCCGATTCCCTGCAGTCTGCAATAATTTTTCTGCAACCTTTTCCCTACCTCCCCCCCTTGAGAAAGCAAATCCTCCAATACCTCAAAAATGTTAAAACCCATTCTGATAAAAAGCAATCATTTTTATCAATGGTTTATTTACATTCCAAAATTATCATGTAGAGTTGACAACCATGTAATCTTTTCACCTCTTATCATCCCACTGTGTTTGACTATTTAAAAAATTTGAACCGTCTTAAGTTGATGTTATTCAGTGCGTGTGGGTTTATTTATTTATGAACTATTTCAACATTTTTATCATTGGCTCTGCTAAGCAATTTCGTACTGATGCACTGTCAGTAATCCTAAGGTTTTGGATAGACAAGACAGTACCAATTGCTCTGTAATACAGAGTTCCTAGACTGATCAATTATTGTGTATTCCCTGAAAACATTATCCAGTAGTAAACTCATACTATTTGATCTTTATCAGTAGCAGATTGCACCTGATGCTCACCCGTCCTAATTTGTAGGAGAAATATGTTAACCAAACCTCTAAACTGTAAACAAACCATCCCAATGACACACAATGTAGGTGATACAATGCTTTCTAAGTCCAGTCCACCAGTCCCTCTAACCACAGTGTAGGTGGCTCAAAACTATATAATACACACCAAATGCATGTTCTAGCATGTGCATATCACTAGGTTAATATACTTTCATAAAACAGCTTTTGTAAGAATGGAAAACTTTGTTAGACATACAGTTTTGAACTTTATGGAAATGACAAAGTCCTTAACGGACGCTAACTTGGAGGCAAATAGACAATTAAAGGAAGCTGCAGACAACAAGATATTAAAGTTGTCCGATACAAAACAAAGCTTGAAAGGACAACTTATTAGGTCTCAACAAATTCAGCAAGACTTGAACACAGATGTCGCAAACTTGAGAACTGAATGCGAGAGACTGGCCAATGAGAAACAAAACCTTGCCATTGAAAACGATAAACTCAAACGACAGATATTGAGACTGCAAAATATGAATAGGGAAGCTGAGCAAAAAGGGCAGACATTGCAAGCGTCTGTGACTGAACTTACAAATACTGTTACAGAGCTTCAATGTCAAATCAGCCATACCAAACGTAACTACCTTCAAATAAAAAAAAAACACTCGGAGGTAAGCGCCAAGTTGTCAACGGAAACGATGATGAGGATGTTAGAATCCTCAAAGTGGTCAAGACTACAGAAGGGACTGAACATTCAGGTGAGTTGCTTTAACTTACTTTTTAACACCTCTTTTGTTACTTATGGCATGTCAATTGTGAAGACTCAGATGTCACTTAGCATACTCGCAGTCCAATCGGCGTCTTTACTGCTCACACCAGAGCCTTCACTGTTTACACCAATGCCTTGCAGAACAAGCTGAATGTCCACATCAAAAATCAGACATCTAGCTTACCTAGACAGCCTAACATGATCATTTGAAAACAGCTGATGTTTGATTTGATGTGGAAATCTAATTGTATCAGTTCCAGATCATTTTACTTTATAGTTCATGCAACTCAATAGTTGTGCTATTATACCATCCATTTGCATCTAACTTTAAGAGCCACATGACTTCTTTTAAACCAGTTGCATCTTTCAGCTATATTTTCAGCCTCTTGAGAAACAATAAAATAACAATATGCAATACATTAGATAGTTTATTAATTTTATCTCTGAAATATTTAAAATGTCAGACTACTATATAAAGCAATCGTCAAACAAATATTAGAGAAAAAATTAATGCACGTCTATGTAACAATTTTTAACTGATAAAAAAAAAAAAAAAAAACACAACAAAAACAATAGCTCTGCGGAAGGCGTAATGTCCTACACTTTTGGTTGAACCTTAAGTTAAGAGTAATTAACCTAACCTCATGTATCTAACATGGTCTGAAGTGCTTACATAAAACTATCAATACTATCTTTAATGGATTTCTAGTTATGCTCCAAAATTGTAATCTCAACAGTTATAGTGAGAACAGTAGGTTGAATCCTTTTTAGCTCGTCTGTTTTTTGAAAAAAAAACTTTCGAGCTATTGTCATCACTCCGGCGTCTGCGTTGTCGTCCTGCGTTGTTCTGCGTCATTCCATAAAAACTTAACCTTGGCTATAACTTAAAAAGTATTAGACCTAGCCTCATGAAACTTCATACACACACGCATCATCACAAGAACTACATTTTGACCAAGGACCATAACATTGTTGATTTTGGCTGAATTATCTCCCCTTTTCCAATTTTTTTCTGAAACACATTTTTTGCTCTCATTTTAATACTATTCACAACAGAGCCTTCAAACTTCACATGAATGTTCCTTGGGACAAGACCTTTTCAGTGATACCACACTTTTTGATCTGTGACCTTGACCTTTGAACTTTGACCTATTTTTCGAAAATCTAACCGAAAACCTTAACCTTGACCATATTTCCAAAAGTATTTGGCCTACGTTCATGAAACTTCATACACATACTCACCATCACAAGAGCTACATTCCCTACAAGTTTTATAACTCCGTCTTGCAATTTGATTGAATTATCTCCCCTTTTCTCTCCGTTTTTTTTTAAATTGTTTTTGTCTCTTATTTCAATACTATTCACAACAGAGCCTTCCAACTTCACATGAATGTTCCTTGGGACAAGACCTTTTCAGTCATACCACGCTTTTTGACCTGTGACCTTTGAACTTTGACCTATTTTTCGAAAAATTAACCAAAAAACTTAACCTTGACCATATTTCCAAAAGTATTTGGCCTACCTTCATGAAACTTCATACACATACTCACCATCACAAGAGCTACATTCCCTACAAGTTTTAGAACTCCATCTTGCAATTTGATTTGACTTAGAACTTTTGTTTTCTAAAAGAAACTGCAGACGAGCGTTGGCACCCGCTTGCGGTGCTCTTGTTATACATACCAACTGACTGATGGAAACCTGGACACTTATATCCTGCCTGCTTCAGACACAACCATAGAGTAACTTTAAAGCTTGACAATCTGATCAGACTGCACTGTTTAAGTGCAAGCTAATCTGACTTTGCTTGATGCATATGTAAAATGTGCATGAAATGGCATGTCTGTATATTATTAGACTTTCAATCACAAATATATACAAGCAAATTCGTTGAATTGATATCCCCCGCCGAATGGGTTTTTCGTGTAGAATGGCAAGAAAATATATCTGGCCAAAATTGAGGATGGTTCTAAGAAGCAAACTAGAGACAATGAGGAAGGGCCCCGCTGAACATTTACTCCCTGGATGAGAGGCTGTACCCTGACCTACTGACCTAATTATCAGTAGAGATTAACTTGTCTGTCAAAGTTGAGGTTTATTTACCTGTTATGTGGTTTCAAGGATACCAAAATAAAATTCGCGAATATTAAAAAAAACCGATATAATCACCGAATAGACAAAATTCCTCAATTTCAATCATTTAAGGGGAAATAACTCTGGATAAAAAAGTCAATCCAGGTAAATCCGAAAAAAAAATTGCGCATGCATCACGGCAGCATAATAATACATATTTATTTCAAGTTTCATTTTATTCCATGCAATAGTTGTTGAGAAGCAGTTCCAGACAAAGTGAGACGACGAAAAATCCAGAATTTTAATCATTTAAGGGGCCATAACTCTGGGTGTAAAAAGTCAATCCGAAAAAAATTTGTGCGTGCATCACCACAGCATAATAATACATATTTATTTCAAGTTTCATATAATTCCATGCAATAGTTGCTGAGAAACAGTTCCCGACAAAAAAGCGAGACGACGAAAAATCCTGGATTACAATCATTTAAGGGGCCATAAATCTGGATGTAAAAAGTAAATCCGGAAAAAAAATGCGCGTGCATCACCACAGCATAATAATACATATTTATTTCAAGTTTCATATAATTCCATGCAATAGTTGCTGAGAAACGGTTCCGGACAAAGTGAGACGACGAAAAATCCAGAATTTCGATCATTTAAGGGGCCATCACTCTGGATGTAAAATATCAATTCAGAAAAAAATTGCGCGTGCATCACCGCAGCATAATAATACATATTTATTTCACGTTTCATTTAATTCCATGCAATAGTTGCTGAGAAACAGTTCCGGACAAAGTGAGATGACGAAAAAATCCAGAATTTCAATCATTTAAGGGGCCATAACTCTGGATGTAAAAAGTCAATCCGAAAAAAAAATTGCGCGTGCATCACTGCAGCATAATAATACATATTTATTTCAATTTTCATTTAATTCCATGCAATAGTTGCTTAGAAACCGGTTCCGGACAAAGTGAGACGACGAAAAATCCAGAATTTCAATCATTCAAGGGGCCATAACTCTGGATGTAAAAAGTCAATCCGAAAAAAAATTGCGCGTGCATCACCACAGCATAATAATACATATTTATTTCAAGTTTCATTTAATTCCATGCAATAGTTGCTGAGAAACGGTTCCGGACAAAAAAGTGTGACGGACGGAAGGACGGACGGACAACGCCAAAACTATATCCCTCCGCCTTTGGCGGGGGATAATAACAATTATCAAAAAATCAACAAAGTTTCTAAAATACATAATCATGCTACTGAACATCAATGTAAATCTTTTTTATCAAAAAGTCACAAATATTATTATTAGCACCGATGATTGTTAATATTCGTAGAAACAATAAAACAGTAGGAAATCGTACAAAAATAACAAAACTTTAATCATCATATGAGCCCAATCGCTGTAAAACGTTGGAATGTATTAGTAAGGCGTTACTATACCAAATTTAGTGACACAGAGGCCTTAAACAATAAATTTGAGGATCATATTACCCGTCGATACTGTCTGATAAGTGTATGTTGCTTACTTACATATGATTACAAAGGGTTTGTGTATATCAAATTTTAATCTTCTCAAGAGCTGTTGAAATTAACCAGACTGGTTTTGTATCACAATTGATTTGAAACCCTAAAGGATCAGCATTGTCACGACAAGGCTTATATGTTGATTAATTCAATCTAAAATGGCATGTAAATTTATAAATCAAACTTGTCTTTAAAATCATAGCAATAAATGATCAAAGGTAAGTTATGATGAAATGATATAAGCGAAATTGTTACCTGAATGAGTATTTAAAGTATGACTAGTTTTTCCATGTTTGATGATGATGATGATTTCGTGTTTAACGACGCGTCAACCCTCTTTGTGGGTCATAAGCGTCAGTCGGTTAATGGTTAAACGGCATGAATAATTATGACGATATTAAAAGTAACAAGTCAGAATGATAATGTATAAAAATCTGAAACAGTTAAATCTTATGAAAAAGACCAATTTCTTTTAAGAATAAAATAATGTTATCAACAGGTACATCTCGAAACAGTTGTTGCAAAGTGTCAGCTTTGAAATATAAAATACGTGAGGGTGAAAAGTCAACACAGTCAATTAAGATATGTTTCACAGTGAATGGCTGATCACAACCTACACAAGAAGGCTGATCATCACCATTAAAAATATAAGAATGAGTAACTCTAGTATGGCCGATGCGCAGTCGTGTTAATACTACGTCCTCTTTTCTGGAAAACTGTGGAGGAGAGCATTTTGTACTAACGACAGGTTTAATGGCATGGAGTTTGTTATGTATTGCACGGTCCCATTCGCCTTGCCATTCCGACAAGATGTATCTGTTGATAAATGGTTTAAAATTATTAAAGGGAATTTTAAAAACAGATGGATCAAGATTGAGCGATTCCTTTGCTTTCTTGTCAGCATATTCATTGCCGACAATGCCAATATGGCTCGGAAGCCAACAAAACAAGATTTGGTGTGTTTTAGAAATTTCATGATGTTTTTCGATCAATTTTTGAATTTGAGGATTTTTAGATGATGAATGGTTCAAAGCCTTAAACACAGAAAGTGAATCAGAAAATATAATTGCTTTTTGAATTATTGAAGAACTGATAAAATCTAAAGCTAGGTCTATTGCTTTGGCTTCAGCTGTAAAAATAGATGAACCATCTGGAAGGCGCATGGTTTTATGCGTATCTTTAGAAACATACGCACAACCAACTTTATCTCCTTCTTTGGAACCATCAGTATAGACTTGCTGGTAATCATTGTAACGTGACTGCAGTACCTGGAAGTTTTGTTTGAGAAGTATCGGATTTGATTCGGATTTTTTGCCATCATGCAAGTCGAACAGAATAGAAGGTTGTTTAATACACCAAGATGGAACTTCGGCCGTTTCATGTTTTTGAATATTTTTAAGGTCGATGCCTGAATTTTCTAGCAGTGGTAAAATTCGTAATCCAAAAGGTTTGATTGCTGTGGGTTTAGTTTCATACTTATCTATAAATTGAGGTGGAAATGAAATTTTGGATGCCGGGTTAGATGGATTTGCAGCAAGTCTAATAGCATACTGAAGAGAAAGTTTCTCTCTGCGCGAAGTTAAAGATGGTTCACCTGCTTCTACATAAAGGCTTAATACGGGAGAAGTACGAAAGGCTCCCATAGCCAGACGAAGGCCTTGGTGATGGATAGTATCCAATGATTTTAAATAGGACTTTCTGGCAGAACCATAAACAACAGACCCATAATCTAATTTAGATCTTATTAAAGACCGGTAAAGATGTAATAAAGTATACCGATCTGCTCCCCAACTTGTATGGGCTAAAACTTTCAAAAGATTCAAAGCTTTTAAGCATTTCGCTTTAAGATATTTAATATGGGGAATAAAAGATAACTTTTGATCAAATATGACCCCAAGAAATTTGGCTTCTTCAACAACAGGAATTTGTGATCCGTATAAAAACAAGGAAGGATGTTCGTGTTTCTTCCGTAGTTTACAAAAATGAACACACTGCGTTTTCGACTTGGAGAACTTGAAACCATTTTTATCAGTCCATTCTTCTATTCGTTTTAAATTTTGTTGCAACTTTCGTTCAATTGTTTTCATATTTTTTGAACGGTAACATATACAGAAATCGTCAACATACAAGGAACAATCAGTTTTGTCGTCCAAACATTGTACAATATTGTTTATTTTGATGTTAAATAGCGTAGTTGAAAGAATACTACCCTGTGGGACACCCTGTTCTTGATCATAGAAATCTGACAGGGTAGACCCCACACGCACCTGAAACATGCGCTCCCCTAAAAAGCTTTCAATAAAACTGGGAAGTTTTCCTCTTAAGCCAATGTTATGGAGATCTTTCAATATACCATAACGCCATGTTGTATCATATGCTTTCTCCAAGTCGAAAAAGACAGCTACTACGTGTTCTTTGTTAATAAAAGCATCTCGTATAAATGTTTCTAGTCTTATTAAATTGTCATTGGTACTGCGTTCCGAACGAAAACCCGATTGATATTCTGAAATGAGGTTGTTGGACTCTAAGTACCAGACTAATCTCTTGTTTATCATTCTCTCCAATGTTTTACACAAACAACTTGTCAAAGCTATCGGACGATAATTTGTAGGTTCTGCATGATCTTTCCCTGGTTTCGGAATTGGTACAACTGTAGCTACACGCCAACTCTCAGGACAGACCCCCGTTTCCCAAATATTATTAAAGATATCTAAAAGTGTTGTAAGAGAACTTTTTGGCAGATGCTTAAGCATCTGATAATGAATTTCATCGGGGCCGGTTGCCGTATCATGTGATTTTTCAATGGCTTCAACGAGTTCGGATAAGTTAAAAGGTGTGTTGTATTCTTCGTGATTAAGGGATTTGAAGTTAAGATTTCTTTTCTCTTGGTCCTTTTTGAAATTTCTAAAAGTGTCGGAATAATTACGCGATGATGAATTTCTCAAGAATGTGTGACCAAGAGTATCTGAAATATCTTTTTTAGTTGAAGCTTTTGTGTCAAAACCAGTATTTAAATGTGTAAAACTAGAGGACTTTGTTTTTCCTGAAATTTTTCGTACCATATCCCAAACCTTTTTAATGGGGGTTTTGTAGTTCAATTTGGAGACATATTCTCTCCATGACTTTCGTTTGGAAGCTCGGATTGTTCGCCGAGCTTTTGCTCTAAAAACTTTAACGTCGTTTAGCTTTTCTGAAGTGGGACTTTTGCAGAACTTATTTAGAGCCTGTTTGCGCTTTTGAATAGCTTCTTTACAGTCATTATTAAACCAAGGCTTGCTTTTCTTGGTATTTGTGGAGGTCTTTGGAATGCATTGTTCTGATATATTAATAAGTGTATCTGTGAAATCAGAAACAATGTCGGATGATTCATTAAAATGATCAATTGATAACTCTTCTTCACATAAATTATGGAATAATTCCCAGTCGGCTTTATTCATTTTCCATTTCTGGTTACAGTCCTCATCTGGTTCGTTTACACTCTCAATTATAACAGGGAAGTGATCACTTCCGCACTGATCATCATGAACAGACCAGTCATAGTCCAAGAAGAGAGATGGGTGACACAAAGAGAGATCCAAAGAAGACAAATGACCTGTCGCTGGGTGAAGGTAAGTATAAGATTTATCATTCATCAAGCAAAGATCGCTCTTTGCAATAAAATCTTCAACAAGTGCTCCTCTGTTATTGATATCTTTACAGCCCCATAGAATATTGTGACCATTGAAGTCGCCAACTAAAAGATATGGCGATGGAAGTTGACTCAGCAATGAGTCAAGATGTTCGGGCTTTAACGAAAATGAGGGTGGAATATATAAAGAGCAAATTGTAGTTTCTTTATCCAGAGAAACCGATACTGCTACAGCTTGTAGGTCTGTTTTTAATTTGATCTCTCTTTGTGGTAAACATGATTTAACAAGAATTGAACTGCCACCAGATGGTTTGCTACCATCAGAATAGATATAGTTGTATGTATTGAAACCCCTGACATCAATGTTGTCATCAGTTTTTAAAAAAGTTTCTTGTAAACAAAAAACCGATGGGTTTAATAACGAAATAAGTAATAAGAGTTCATTATAATTTGGTTTAAGACCTCGACAATTCCATTGCATTATTTTGTGTTTTAAATCCATTTTATGAAGAGATTAAGACTAGAAACTATATTGGAGCTGCAATTGGTGATATAGATCTGCTACCACCAGCTCGTGGTGTTGCTGACCTCGATCTGTTATTGCCATTTGGTGATGATGGAGTTTCAGCGAACTCCATATCACTGTCACTCAAAGATCCGAATCTGTTCTGAAATCTAATATTGTCTCTTTCCATTTTACGTTGTCTGTCTGTATGTTTTTGAGACAATTGATGTTTTTTGGTCGGATCTTCCGATCCCTTATTAGTACGACCTGAGTCGAGTTTCTCTTTTACGTGCGGCGCTGGCTTCGGTACGGTCGCTGTCGACCGATCCGAAGCAATCTGGATTGCGCCATTTGATAAGTTGGTTGAACTTTGCGGTGCTGGAGTGGGTTTACTCCATGCACCAGATTTTTTCAGTTCAGCTATGTATGATTCAGCAGTCTGTGTCGCGGAGCTGGTACATTTTACACCAGTACCCTTTGTGATGCTGGCGAAACTGGTGGTTGGTGTTATTTTCCATGTTTGAAGCATCAATCAAACTTCAAAACGATAGCAATAAATGCTCAAAGGGAAGTAATCATAATACAATATTAGCCAAATTATAATCTGAATGAGTATTAAAAATGTTTTAAACCATGATGTGAAACGTTTACATGCAATTTAGCAATCAAATTTGTCTTCAAAATTGATACATATGAGCCGCCACACATGAAAACAGCTATTATAGCATATGCCAAAAAAAAAAAAAAAAAAAAAAGCAAAAGGCTCAGCCCAGCCTGTGCATGCTGTCTCACCACAACCTTTGCTTTTCGCTCACATAAACTGTAGACCTAGAAGAACTTTCAATAGATCCTTTAAGGGACTGAGCATGTGCATTTACCGACTCTCTAAATTGCTCTTTTCAAGCGTCGCGGCTCATGTAAAGGTCAAAGGAAGTAAACATGATATGATACAAAGGAAATAAAAATCTGACTGAATATGTTAACTATGACTAGTTTGTTTGACATGTCTCCAACAATAATGTGGAATGTTTACAACGCATTTCAATCTCTTTATAACAGAATCATTTAAACTATATCAGTAAAACAGATGTATTATATCCAAACGAAAATGTAAAGATTATATTGAAAAACAAAACAAACACTAGAGCGCGCAGTCGATGGCAAGCCATCGCAAATCCCCACGTTTTCTGTCAAAATTTGACCTTTTGACCCCTCCCCAGGGCCCCTGGGGGCGGGGACAAAAAAATGTGCTCTTGCGCAAGCCATTCATGTAAGCAACTCGCATACCAAATTTGGTTGAATTCCGGCTAACGGTTTAGGAGGAGATAGCCGGACAGACAGACGGACAGACGGACGGAGGCGATAACAATATCCCCACTTTTTTTTTAAAAAAATGGGGATAAAAATGATCCTTTCTATAATCTTTACATTTTCCAGGGTTCATCTATGAACTAACTTATATCCATATTCATGTTATAACTAATCATGTTATAAAGAACTTTTGATGTACTATGGAATGATTGTTATTAATATAATAACAAATCTTAATCTTAAGACTGAATGTGCTACAGACACAATCTTATGTGACAATCTTTTACATTACAAACTTAACAAGCATTTTTTCTAATGCATCATTGTCTTTCTTTCAGGTGACCTTTGAGCAAGAGGATTACTGATGCTGTATACAAAAGTGTTGTGACACAGAGAGACTAAGTCTATAGGTAGGATCATATTGATTTGTTCATTTTAGCTCGATATAAACAAAAGAAACATGATGATAAAGTATATAGATATATGTTAGTTTCCTCATATGAAATCTTAACCAAAAATTAAACAAAATAAACATGATAATAAAGTCTTTGTCTTGAAACATATATGAGCCAGTACAGGAGGTTTTGCTGCTTATCGCATATGTGATCCGCAAAGGCTCAGGCGCGACTGGGCATCCGCCGAGTCCCGTCAGAGCCTTCACTGCTCGCGCACATGTAGTATAGACCTAGACGAAGGTTTGGATCAAAATTCAGACATCTAGCTCAACTAGATGACTGAGCGTGTGCATTTGAAGATTGCAATTACAGAGGGCGATAAGGATCAAAATGTCGTGTCACGGCTCATATATATTAGTTTCCTCATATGAAATCTTCCCCTCAACCCCTTATGGATTTCTAAGATTTGTGGCACCAAATAAGTCAGTACATGAGAGTTTGATATTTATGCAATCTGAGAAGGCTCAGGCGCGCCTGCTCATCAACACAGTCATGCCAGAGCCTTCCCTGCTTGCATACATGTAGTATGGAACTAGACGTAGATTCAGACCAATTATGAGGCATCTAGCTCACTACATGGTTAAGCATATGCATTTGAACATTATCATTACGGAGGACGATAAGGCCAATAAAACTAAATGTTTTGTTTCCGGAAACCATCAAAATTAACTCAGAGGCTAGTGGTTTTTGACCTCGTTCTTGAGGCAATTGGCTCTTCCTCTTCCTCCTCTGATGTCTGTGGAGGGGAATGCAGCGATGAAGGAGTGCCTGGTGGAGTTGGTGATGGCACTGTTGAAGGCATGGGTGATGGCATTGGTGATGGCACGGGTGATGGCATGGGCGAAGGCATGGGTGATGGCACTGGTGAAGGGTGAGGGTGAGGTGGAGAACTTGATGCAGCACTGGATGAAGTAATGTTTAACAATGGGATATCTGGTGTATCTCTTCTTCCTCTCCTCCTTCTTTTCAGAATGATAATCCTGTATGCTATCAGTGTGAGCAAAATTGCACACAGTGTGCCCATCACTGCAACTGCAAAACCAAAACATAAATATGAACCAGTTAGTAAACTCATTAAATGGTTTGTGTGTGTGACCAATGAGACAAACAGCTTAAACATAGGTCTACAGTTTGCTTACTTTTCTTACATCATCTTTCATGTACATGTATCAAAATCCAAATATCATTGATAACTCTATGAAAATATTTTTTTTTGAATTACCTCCCTATAAAGATCTCATTTGAACAATTTAGCATAAAATTGATATTTCTTGATGCATTATCAAAATATTTGCAACACTTTCTAGGACTAATGGAATGCATATACATGATAAGAAAAGTATTAAAAAAGCTTCTGAAAGATGATGTTTGAAGAACCTCTGTGGTTCTTTGATTTTTGTGTTCACGGAGATGTTGCACTGATGAGTTAGGAGGCCTTCATGCGGACTGAACAAATTATTTGTCTAAATCGCGACGGAAGTAAGGGCGAGGATTGTGGCCACGTAAAATCGATTTAAGCCCCCCAGTGGAAATCTTCCACTGACCGTTCCAAGGCGGCTCTTCTGTGGCGATTTATTTATGTTGTTGTTTGTTACTTACTGTGTGTATCACTTGTGTCTTTTGGTTTTGGATGGCCATATGGCCATTTTGTGGGAAAGTAACTGTCCTTATGGCCTTCCTTTGTTAAGGTTTCCATTATGGTCTGGTCGCTTAATGTTTGTATTTCTTTCCCTTTGGTGTCTTTTATGGGTGGAGTAAGTTAATTGTATCAATTCCTGATATTTGTTTTACTTCTACTTTGCAAAAACATCAATGAGAATAGATCATTGATAAAATATCACACTTCGTAAAATGAAGATTTAGAAATAAAATTCTCTAGTCAACCTGTTCAACGAATTCCTGTTTTCATATTGTTCATAAATCACATCTTCGTCACTGTCATCATGAACACTAGCTTCATCATATAAATTATCATTATCTGTGACTCTATCAATAGATGCCATTGGAAAACTTACATCTAATTGGCTAGCGGAAGGTGGACCACCATGAGAACGTATAATTAACTTTTGTTTCCTTTTAATTATAATATACACAATAATAATTACTATGGTAAACAAAGTAGCACTAATTATCCCAAGCAGAATACTTAGCACTAAAACAGTGTGCCCACCTGTAATTGATAGCACTGTTGTCACATTGCTAGCCTCAGTGCCCTCTGTCATCATGGCATGGTTCATGGTAGGTGTTGTGGTAGAAACCTCATGCACTATCTACAAATACATAAATATAGAGCTTCAAAATGAATCATAAGCTTGTTGGAAACTTATGCACCAGTCATATGACTTATGGATGCACATGTATGAATCTTAGTTTCACGTTTCCTCTCTCAAGTGGTACCAAGTGTATGTAGTGTCTTATGATTGTGTAGTAGTGTCTTATGATTGTGTAGCTCCCAGAGTCTTTCTTTTGAATTTGTTACAATTGGATTAAGTTTTATGAGCTGGTTGGTTTCTACATAGTTAATATGGTTATGGTTTAAATCACGTGATGTCATCAACTGACGTAATTCTACTGACCACAGTGGAACCCTTTGGAACTGTCATGTCTTTCATCCCAACCGTGACAGTACCCTCTACCATAGTATTCCTGATGGTGTCATTGCTCTTGGTAGTTGTCATGTTACTAACCTCAGTCATGCTAGTGCCCTCTGTCATACTATTCCTGGTGGTGATGTCATTGCTCTTGGCAGTTGATGATGATGATGATTTCGTGTTTAACGACGCGTCAACCCTCTTTGTGGGTCATAAGCGTCAGTCGGTTAATGGTTAAACGGCATGAATAATTATGACGATATTAAAAGTAACAAGTCAGAATGATAATGTATAAAAATCTGAAACAGTTAAATCTTATGAAAAAGACCAATTTCTTTTAAGAATAAAATAATGTTATCAACAGGTACATCTCGAAACAGTTTTTGCAAAGTGTCAGCTTTGAAATATAAAATACGTGAGGGTGAAAAGTCAACACAGTCAATTAAGATATGTTTCACAGTGAATGGCTGATCACAACCTACACAAGAAGGCTGATCGTCACCATTAAAAATATAAGAATGAGTAACTCTTGTATGGCCGATGCGCAGTCGTGTTAATACTACGTCCTCTTTTCTGGAAAACTGTGGAGGAGAGCATTTTGTACTAACGACAGGTTTAATGGCATGGAATTTGTTATTTATTGCACGGTCCCATTCGCCTTGCCATTCCGACAAGATGTATCTGTTGATAAATGGTTTAAAATTATTTAAAGGAATTTTAAAAACAGATGGATCAAGATTGAGCGATTCCTTTGCTTTCTTGTCAGCATATTCATTGCCGACAATGCCAATATGGCTCGGAAGCCAACAAAACAAGATTTGGTGTGTTTTAGAAATTTCATGATGTTTTTCGATCAATTTTTGAATTTGAGGATTTTTAGATGATGAATGGTCTAAAGCCTTAAGCACAGAAAGTGAATCAGAAAATATAATTGCTTTTTGAATTGTTGAAGAACTGATAAAATCTAAAGCTAGGTCTATTGCTTTGGCTTCAGCTGTAAAAATAGATGAACCATCTGGAAGGCGCATGGTTTTGTGCGTATCTTTAGAAACATACGCACAACCAACTTTATCTCCTTCTTTGGAACCATCAGTATAGACTTGCTGGTAATCATTGTAACGTGACTGCAGTACCTGAAAGTTTTGTTTGAGAAGTATTGGATTTGATTCGGATTTTTTGCCATCATGTAAGTCGAACAGAATAGAAGGTTTTTTAATACACCAAGATGGAACTTCGGCCGTTTCATGTTTTTGAATATTTTTAAGGTCGATACCTGAATTTTCTAGCAGTGGTAAAATACGTAATCCAAAAGGTTTGATTGCTGTGGGTTTTGTTTCATACTTATCTACAAATTGAGGTGGAAATGAAATTTTGGATGCCGGGTTAGATGGATTTGCAGCAAGTCTAATAGCATACTGAAGAGAAAGTTTCTCTCTGCGCGAAGTTAAAGATGGTTCACCTGCTTCTACATAAAGGCCGAAACTAGCTAGTCTGGCCCAGAAAACATGTACACTCCATATTTTTGGTTCTGAGGTGTATTCCTTGCTTCCAAAGGATAACCCTTTTATAGAACATATTTAATACGGGAGAAGTACGAAAGGCTCCCATAGCCAGACGAAGGCCATGGTGATGAATAGTATCCAATGATTTTAAATAGGACTTTCTGGCAGAACCATAAACAACAGACCCATAATCTAATTTAGATCTTATTAAAGACCGGTAAAGATGTAATAAAGTATACCGATCTGCTCCCCAACTTGTATGGGCTAAAACTTTCAAAAGATTCAAAGCTTTTAAGCATTTCGCTTTAAGATATTTAATATGGGGAATAAAAGATAACTTTTGATCAAATATGACCCCAAGAAATTTGGCTTCTTCAACAACAGGAATTTGTGATCCGTATAAAAACAAGGAAGGATGTTCGTGTTTCTTCCGTAGTTTACAAAAATGAACACACTGCGTTTTCGACTTGGAGAACTTGAAACCATTTTTATCAGTCCATTCTTCTATTCGTTTTAAATGTTGTTGCAACTTTCGTTCAATTGTTTTCATATTTTTTGAACGGTAACATATACAGAAATCGTCAACATACAAGGAACAATCAGTTTTGTCGTCCAAACATTGTACAATATTGTTTATTTTGATGTTAAATAGCGTAGTTGAAAGAATACTACCCTGTGGGACACCCTGTTCTTGATCATAGAAATCTGACAGGGTAGACCCCACACGCACCTGAAACATGCGCTCCCCTAAAAAGCTTTCAATAAAACTGGGAAGTTTTCCTCTTAAGCCAATGTTATGGAGATCTTTCAATATACCATATCGCCATGTTGTATCATATGCTTTCTCCTAGTCGAAAAAGACAGCTACTACGTGTTCTTTGTTAATAAAAGCATCTCGTATAAATGTTTCTAGTCTTATTAAATTGTCATTGGTACTGCGTTCCGAACGAAAACCCGATTGATATTCTGAAATGAGGTTGTTGGACTCTAAGTACCAGACTAATCTCTTGTTTATCATTCTCTCCAATGTTTTACACAAACAACTTGTCAAAGCTATCGGACGATAATTTGTAGGTTCTGCATGATCTTTCCCTGGTTTCGGAATTGGTACAACTGTAGCTACACGCCAGCTCTCAGGACAGACCCCCGTTTCCCAAATATTATTAAAGATATTCTAAAAGTGTTGTAAGAGAACTTTTTGGCAGATGCTTAAGCATCTGATAATGAATTTCATCGGGGCCGGTTGCCGTATCATGTGATTTTTCAATGGCTTCAACGAGTTCGGATAAGTTAAAAGGTTTGTTGTATTCTTCGTGATTAAGGGATTTAAAATTTAGATTTCTTTTCTCTTGGTCCTTTTTGGAATTTCTAAAAGTGTCAGAATAATTACGCGATGATGAATTTCTCAAAAATGTGTGCCCAAGAGTATCTGAAATATCTTTTTTTGTTGAAGCTATTGTGTCAAATTCAGTATTTAAATGTGTCAAATTCAGTATTTAAATGTGTAAAATTCAGTATTTAAATGTGTAAAACTAGAAGACTTTGTTTTTCCTGAAATTTTTCGTACCATATCCCAAACATTTTTAATGGGGGTTTTATAGTTCAATTTGGAGACATATTCTCTCCATGACTTTCGTTTGGAAGCTCGGATTGTTCGCCGAGCTTTAGCTCTAAAAACGTTTACGTCGTTGAGCTTTTCTGAAGTGGGATTTTTGCAGAACCTATTTAGAGCCTGTTTACGCTTTTTAATAGCTTCTTTACAGTCATTATTAAACCAAGGCTTGCTTTTCTTGGTATTTGTGGAGGTCTTTGGAATGCATTGTTCTGATATATTAATTAGTTTATCTGTGAAATCAGAAACAATGTCAGATGATTCATTTAAGTGATCAACTGATAACTCTTCTTCACATAAATTACGGAATAATTCCCAGTCGGCTTTATTCATTTTCCATTTCTTGTTACAGTCCTCATCTTGTTCGTTTACGCTCTCAATTATAACAGGGAAGTGATCACTTCCGCACTGATCATCATGAACAGACCAGTCATAGTCCAAGAAGAGAGATGGGTGACACAAAGAGAGATCTAAAGAAGACAAATGACCTGTCGCTGGGTGAAGGTAAGTATAAGATTTATCATTCATCAAGCAAAGATCGCTCTTTGCAATAAAATCTTCAACAAGTGCTCCTCTGTTATTGATATCTTTACAGCCCCATAGAATATTGTGACCATTGAAGTCGCCAACTAAAAGATATGGCGATGGAAGTTGACTCAGCAATGAGTCAAGATGTTCGGGCTTTAAAGAAAATGAGGGTGGAATATATAAAGAGCAAATTGTAGTTTCTTTATCCAGAGAAACCGATACTGCTACAGCTTGTAGGTCTGTTTTTAATTTGATCTCTCTTTGTGGTAAACATGATTTAACAAGAATTGAACTGCCACCAGATGGTTTGTTACCATCAGAATAAATATAGTTGTATGTATTGAAACCCCTGACATCAATGTTGACATCAGTTTTTAAAAAAGTTTCTTGCAAACAAAAAACCGATGGGTTTAATAACGAAATAAGTAATAAGAGTTCATTATAATTTGATTTAAGACCTCGACAATTCCATTGTATTATTTTGTGTTTTAAATCCATTGTATGAAGAGATTAAGACTAGAAACTATTTTGGAGCTGCAATTGGTGATATAGATCTGCTACCACCAGCTCGTGGTGTTGCTGACCTCGATCTGCTATTGCCATTTGGTGATGGTGGAGTTTCAAACTCCATATCACTATCACTCAAAGATCCGAATCTGTTCTGGAATTTTATATGGTCTCTTTCCATTTTACGTTGTCTCTCTGTTTGTTTTTGAGACAAGTGTTGTTTCTTCGGATCTTCTGATCCCTTAATAGTTCGACCTAAGTCGAGTTTCTCTTTTGCATGCGGCGCTGGCTTCGGTACGGTCGCTGTCGACCGATCCGAAGCAACCTGGATTGCGCCATTTGATAAACTGGTTGAAGTTTTTGGTGCTGGAGTGGATTTACTCCATGCACCAGATTTTTTCAGTTCAGCTATGTATGATTCAGCAGTCTGTGTTGCGGAGCTGGAAACTTTTACACCAGCACCCTTTGTGATGCTGGCGTAACTTGTGGTTGGTGTTGTGTATCGCTCATCAACAATTTTCCGCGCTTCTGGGAATGTTATCCCCCTTTGGTATTTGACAGTGAGTATTTCTTTTTCTTTTTTCCATGCCGGACAATCTCGAGAGAAAACAGCATGCTTGTCACCACAATTGACGCATTTGGCCTCATTTTTGCAGTTTTGATGGTTATCGACATGTTTTTCCTCACCACAATTTGGACAGAGTTGTTTCTTCTGACATCTGCTTTCGTGGTGACCAAAAACCTGACAATGATAACATCTGAGAGGGTTTGGTATATACACCTCTACGTTAACAGATAGATATGCAACTTTTTCTTGGCAGTTGTCATGTTAGTCTCAGTCATGGCAGGTACCTCAGTCATCCTAGTGACCTCACTCGATAGCTATAAATATACATAAATAAACATAGTAACAGACATGTTAAGTTTCTGAAAACAAAAATCTGGTCACAGCGTACGATGACCTAATTTTAGTGAGTGTCTACATGTATTTTACGCATGATGTGGTGTGGTAAGGAACTTTATAAAATGAATTTCTTACACGTTTTATGAGCTGGTTTGCTTCTTCGGAGGCGTGGGTTTCGTATCCCACCGCTGCAACCAAGGCAGTAGTCAGGAATAACAGTTTTATCGAGCAACGGGTGATGTGAATAAGCTTTATTAGAATAGCTATAATTTCAACTCATGGCAAATCCGAGACAAAAAAAAAAAAAACAGAGAGAGCTAACTCAGACTAAACATCTATAAATGCAACTGCAATGCTGGTATATTACACATTTATAACAACAACTGTAAATAACATACCATGTATGGTGCATAGTTTCTCATTGAAATGGGTGTTAAATGTTAAATTAGTAAGAACATGTGAGCTTTTGATTAATGCTTCAGTCATTTGCAACCCCAACCCCTCCATGAGGTCGGGTGAGTACAGTGCTTTTACCTTTGGAGGTGTCTCCGCAGTGCCATGGCTATGCGGGGAGGGCTTTTGATTGTCACCAAAATAGCGGGGACAATAGCGGCAAGTTACAAATAATAGCTTATTGCTCCTTGAGACAGCTTTTTGGCCCAAAGCCCTGCTATCCCCCCCCCCCCGTCAAGTGGTTCTATCGAGTACCCATGTTTTGAGCAGAAATAATAAACTATATCATTTCTCCTTGTTAAGGTTTCCCTTTTCTAGATGCAAATTGACAATGTATTTGTTTAGGCGTGTTGTCGTAATTGTTTCCTGGAAAACGCATTCACTGTATTGTTATCAGGAAAATTAGACCGACGCGACCAGCAGAGACTCAAATCAAACTGCGCACCCATCCACTACGACAACACCTTTTCCTGATGTCTCTCTGTTAAGATCATAGCCTATAGTAGGTGCGAGCGATCAGCCAAGTGTCTGATCAGACTGCGCGAATGCGCAGGCTGATCTGAGTCTTCGCTGATCGCCCAAGCCTACTTGTAGGTTTTGCCATGCGCTGGTCCAAATATGTGTAGAAGTATCGAGTAACCCAATCTATTTTTCCGCCCCTCCCGCTAGGCGGGGACCATAGTCGAGGCGTTGTTAACGGGTAACCATAATCTATATTTTTAGCACAAATAAGAAAAAAAGCACAATTTTTTACCACATTTTTTTATTTTGTGGTAATAGTCCAATATATTGAAATATGAGTATTTTCGTAATGTCTAGTACGGTAAACCCTCTTTATACCGACATTCGTTATAACGGCAAACTCTATAACGACAATGTAAATGGAACAAATCTTTTGATCAAGGCTTATCCTTGGCAATGATCAGCTTGCGCGTCCTTTAGGTAGGAAATGCATGTATCAATTCAATAGCCTGATACAAATGTAATAGATATTTGTTAGAATCGCCTCAATGAGGTGATTCTAACAAATGTTTATAACATTTGTAGAGAAAAGATAGGGGACGGCACTTAAAAATGTACCTGTAGTACTCCAAACTGGGATTCTTTATAACAGCAAATTCCTTATAACGATACCATATTGGGGAACAAATACTGTCGTTATAAAGAGGGATCTCTGTATAACAGACCAGTATGTGTCTTATCTTGGTGCAAAAAAGTGATGTTCCCATAGCACGTTTTAAAGAGTACTAATGATACGATTGGGTTTTCCTGATGTCTCTCTGTTAAGATCATAGCCTATAGTAGGTGCGAGCGATCAGCCAAGTGTCTGATCAGACTGCGCGAATGCGCAGGCTCAAACAGTGTAGTTCCTGATCAGATGGCTTCCGAGCCTTTAAGATTCACAGCTGATAGCATTTGTACAGGCATATAAATCTTAAAGGCTCGGAAGCCATCTGATCAGGAGCTACACTGTTTGACATTCAGTTTATGAATTTGCAGTCTTAAATCACATCAAGTAATCTGATTGGTTCAAAATCAGAAATGGGCGTGACTAAAATGAATATTCAGCAGGATAAGGGTTAATAAACAAATTAATAATAAAGGGGTAAGCGAGCTTAGCTATGAAAGTACCCACCACAGGACACATGACTGCTAATCCATCTTGGATGACCTGAATGTCATTAGCATTGTTAATGATATGGGCACACGGGTTCAATCTATCGGAAAGGTGAGGCTCCATATTTGAGGGTTGTTAAGGACTTCAAGGTCGAACAATTGAGAACGCTGTTCTGAAAGCGTGATGGGAACTCTATCATCTCAACTTTCTCCCACACGTCGTTGTCTGGATGAGAATAGAGCCCTTCCTCTACAAAGTCGCACTTCAGCAAACTATCTTGAGAATGAGGTGAGCAATGACCTGTCATGTCTATCAGTCTTACACAGCTTATTACCACAAAACACAAGCATGACAAGAAAGCGATCTTCTTTACAGCTGTCATTTTGATCTTTAACAGAACCTGCTTATTTAAGTAAATGTATGCAAGCCGTTTTAGCGGTAAATAAAAATCTAAAATGAGTTCCTTTAAGAGCAATGAAAGCATTCATAAGAAGATGGGTCATACTACGTAGTTTCGGCTAATAAAGCCTCATCAGTGACCCCGTAATGATCCGGCAACGAAAACCAGAGGAAACGTACTGCAATTTTGCGAATTCCGAATATGCAGTCGATTCAAGGACTGACATTAATCAAAATGGGGTCAAAATAATTAAAAACCTGTCTATAATATGAGTCTAAACCAATAATTTATTTCTGATTTCTCAGAATATTTACGCTGATCTCAAAGGACCGAAAGTAAAATATAAACTGAAGACGTTTCGCCACCTCCCATATGGAAATACCAAACTAGTATCGAACAAAATCGCAATACCCATACGTTTACTGTTAGTACTTTCATGTCAGTATATAACAGTCAAGCCAGCAGTCTGCAGCACCAAAGCAACTTAATTTTCCACGCTTCTTGGTAATGTCTTCATGTGAAGATACACGCACTGTGTCAAGTCTATCCCCATTCGTGATAGAAAAGAGCATCATGTCCATTGCCGGACATCCCAAAAGCATAAAAACGCTTAAGTCAGGTGACCTTTTATTAGAAGTCGAGAGAGAGCAGCAGGTGAAAAGCCTGCTTGGTACCACAAAGCTCTTCGATCTCAAGGTCAAAGTATCTCTGCATAATACACTTAATTCGTGTAAAGGTGTTATCCGCAGCCCAGAGCTCCGTCCTTGCAGTGATGCAGAGATAGTTGAGAACTTGAGATCGGAAGGCGTCATTGGTGTACGTAACATCCAAGTTCGTAGAGGTGGTGTATTGAAGCCAACGGGTACCTACGTGTTGACTTTTAATACACCAGTTCTGCCCAAGAAAATAAAAGTAGCATATCTTTCAGTTAACGTGGATGTTTATATACCAAACCCTCTCAGATGTTACTCGTGTCAGGTTTTTGGCCACCACGAAAGCAGATGTCAGAAGAAAAAACTCTGTCCAAATTGTGGTGAAGAAAAACATGTCGATAACCATCAAAACTGTAAGAATGAGGCCAAATGTGTAAATTGTGGTGGCAAGCATGCTGTTTTCTCTCGAGATTGTCCGGCATGGAAAAAAGAAAAAGAAATACTTACTGTCAAATACCAAAGGGGGATGACATTCCCAGAAGCGCGGAAAATTGTTGACGAGCGATACACAACACCAAACACCAGTTACGCCAGCATCACAAAGGGTGCTGGTAAACAAGTTTCAAGCTCCGCAACACAGACTGTTGAATCATGCATAGCTGAATTAAAGAAATCCGGTGCATGGAGCAAATCCACTCCAGCACCACAAAGTTCAACCAATTTATCAAATGGCGCAATCCAGGTTGCTGCGGATCGGTCGACAGCGACCGTACCGAAGCCAGCGCCGCATGTAAAAGAGAAACTCGACCCAGGTCGAACTAATAAGGGATCGGAAGATCCGAAAAAGCAATTGTCTCTAAAACTAACAGACAGACAACGTAAAATGGAAAGAGACAATATAAAATTTCAGAACAGATTCGGATCTTTGAGTGACAGTGATATGGAGTTTGAAGCTCCATCATCACCAAGTAGCAATAACAGATCGAGGTCTGCAACACCACGAGCTGGTGGTAGCAGATCTATATCACCAATTGCAGCTCCAATATAGTTTCTAGTCTTAATCTCTTCATAAAATGGATTTAAAACACAAAATAATACAATGGAATTGTCGAGGTCTTAAATCAAATTATAACGAACTGTTATTACTTATTTCGTTATTAAACCCATCGGTTTTTTGTTTGCAAGAAACTTTTTTAAAAACTGATGACAACATTGATGTCAGGGGTTTCAATACATACAACTATATCTATTCTGATGGTAACAAACCATCTGGTGGCAGTTCAATTTTTGTGAAATCAAGTTTACCACAAAGAGAGATCAAATTAAAAACAGACCTACAAGCTGTGGCAGTGTCAGTTTCTCTGGATAAAGAAACTACAATTTGCTCTCTATATATCCCTCCCTCATTTTCTTTAAAGCCCGAACAGCTTGACACATTGCTGAGTCAACTTCCATCGCCATATCTTTTAGTTGGCGACTTCAATGGTCACAATATTCTATGGGGCTGTAAAGATATCAATAACAGAGGAGCACTTGTCGAAGATTTTATTGCAAAGAGCGATCTTTGCCTGATGAATGATAAATCTTATACTTACCTTCACCCTGCGACAGGTCATTTGTCTTCTTTAGATCTCTCTTTGTGCCACCCATCTCTCTTCTTGGACTATGACTGGTCTGTTCATGATGATCAGTGCGGAAGTGATCACTTCCCTGTTATAATTGAGAGTGTAAACGGACCAGATGAGGACTGTAACCAGAAATGGAAAATGAATAAAGCCGACTGGGAATTATTCCATAATATATGTGAAGAAGAGTTATCAATTGATCATTTTAATGAATCATCCGACATTGTTTCTGATTTCACAGATACACTTATTAACATATCAGAACAATGCATTCCAAAGACCTCCACAAATACTAAGAAAAGCAAGCCTTGGTTTAATAATGACTGTAAAGAAGCTATTAAAAAGCGTAAACAGGCTCTAAATAAGTTCTGCAAAAATCCCACTTCAGAAAAGCTCAACGACGTAAAAGTTTTTAGAGCTAAAGCTCGGCGAACAATCCGAGCTTCCAAACGAAAGTCATGGAGAGAATATGTCTCCAAATTGAACTATAAAACCCCCATTAAAAAGGTTTGGGATATGGTACGAAAAATTTCAGGAAAAACAAAGTCTTCTAGTTTTACACATTTAAATACTGAATTTGACACAATAGCTTCAACAAAAAAAGATATTTCAGATACTCTTGGGCACACATTCTTGAGAAATTCATCATCACGTAATTATTCTGACACTTTTAGAAATTTCAAAAAGGACCAAGAGAAAAGAAATCTAAACTTTAAATCCCTTAATCACGAAGAATACAACAAACCTTTTAACTTATCCGAACTCGTTGAAGCCATTGAAAAATCACATGATACGGCAACCGGCCCCGATGAAATTCATTATCAGATGCTTAAGCATCTGCCAAAAAGTTCTCTTACAACACTTTTAGATATCTTTAATAATATTTGGGAAACGGGGGTCTGTCCTGAGAGCTGGCGTGTAGCTACAGTTGTACCAATTCCGAAACCAGGGAAAGATCATGCAGAACCTACAAATTATCGTCCGATAGCTTTGACAAGTTGTTTGTGTAAAACATTGGAGAGAATGATAAACAAGAGATTAGTCTGGTACTTAGAGTCCAACAACCTCATTTCAGAATATCAATCGGGCTTTCGTTCGGAACGTAGTACCAATGACAATTTAATAAGACTAGAAACATTTATACGAGATGCTTTTATTAACAAAGAACACGTAGTGGCTGTCTTTTTCGACTTGGAGAAAGCATATGATACAACATGGCGTTATGGAATATTGAAAGATCTACATAACATTGGCTTAAGAGGAAAACTTCCCAGTTTTATTGAAAGCTTTTTAGGGGAGCGCATGTTTCAGGTGCGTGTGGGGTCTACCGTGTCAGATTTCTATGATCAAGAACAGGGTGTCCCACAGGGTAGTATTCTTTCAACTACGCTATTTAACATCAAAATAAACAATATTGTACAATGTTTGGACGACAAAACTGATTGTTCATTGTATGTTGATGATTTTTGTATATGTTACCGTTCAAAAAATATGAAAACAATTGAACGAAAGTTACAACAAAATTTAAGAAGAATAGAAGAATGGACTGATAAAAATGGTTTCAAGTTCTCCAAGTCGAAAACGCAGTGTGTTCATTTTTGTAAACTACGGAAGAAACACGAACATCCTTCCCTGTTTTTATACGGATCACAAATTCCTGTTGTTGAAGAAGCCAAATTTCTTGGGGTCATATTTGATCAAAAGTTATCTTTTATTCCCCATATTAAATATCTTAAAGCGAAATGCTTAAAAGCTTTGAATCTTTTGAAAGTTTTAGCTCATACAAGTTGGGGAGCAGATCGGTATACTTTATTACATCTTTACCGGTCTTTAATAAGATCTAAATTAGATTATGGGTCTGTTGTTTATGGTTCTGCCAGAAAGTCCTATTTAAAATCCTTGGATACTATCCATCACCAAGGCCTTCGTCTGGCCATGGGAGCCTTCCGTACTTCTCCCGTATTAAGCCTTTATGTAGAAGCAGGTGAACCATCTTTAACCTCGCGCAGAGAGAAACTTTCTCTTCAGTATGCTATTAGACTTGCTGCAAATCCATCTAACCCGGCATCCAAAATTTCATTTCCACCTCAATTTGTAGATAAGTATGAAACAAAACCCACAGCAATCAAACCTTTTGGATTACGTATTTTACCACTGCTAGAAAATTCAGGTATCGACCTTAAAAATATTCAAAAACATGAAACGGCCGAAGTTCCATCTTGGTGTATTAAAAAACCTTCTATTCTGTTCGACTTACATGATGGCAAAAAATCCGAATCAAATCCAATACTTCTCAAACAAAACTTTCAGGTACTGCAGTCACGTTACAATGATTACCAGCAAGTCTATACTGATGGTTCCAAAGAAGGAGATAAAGTTGGTTGTGCGTATGTTTCTAAAGATACGCACAAAACCATGCGCCTTCCAGATGGTTCATCTATTTTTACAGCTGAAGCCAAAGCAATAGACCTAGCTTTAGATTTTATCAGTTCTTCAACAATTCAAAAAGCAATTATATTTTCTGATTCACTTTCTGTGCTTAAGGCTTTAGACCATTCGTCATCTAAAAATCCTCAAATTCAAAAATTGATCGAAAGGCATCATGAAATTTCTAAAACACACCAAATCTTGTTTTGTTGGCTTCCGAGCCATATTGGCATTGTCGGCAATGAATGTGCTGACAAGAAAGCAAAGGAATCGCTCAATCTTGATCCATCTGTTTTTAAAATTCCTTTTAATAATTTTAAACCATTTATCAACAGATACATCTTGTCGGAATGGCAAGGCGAATGGGACCGTGCAATAAATAACAAACTCCAGGCCATTAAACCTGTCGTTAGTACAAAATGCTCTCCTCCACAGTTTTCCAGAAAAGAGGACGTAGTATTAACACGACTGCGCATCGGCCATACTAGAGTTACTCATTCTTATATTTTTAATGGTGATGATCAGCCTTCTTGTGTAGGTTGTGATCAGCCATTCACTGTGAAACATATCTTAATTGACTGTGTTGACTTTTCACCCTCACGTATTTTATATTTCAAAGCTGACACTTTGCAACAACTGTTTCGAGATGTACCTGTTGATAATATTATTTTATTCTTAAAAGAAATTGGACTTTTTCATAAGATTTAACTGTTTCAGATTTTTATACATTATCATTCTGACTTTTTACTTTTAATATCATCATAATTATTCATGCCGTTTAACCATCAACCGTTTGACGCTTATGACCCACAAAGAGGGTTGACGCGTCGTTAAACACGAAATCATCATCATCATGTCAGTATATCAGTTGAAAACAGGAAATAATCAGGAACTGTTACGATCAGATCCGACCTTTAAATGGTCTTTGGTAATTAATTCCAGAAATCAGTCTTGTTTAGTATCAATAAAAGACATAACCGTACTACCCTCGTACAATGGGTTTAAGATACCTACACATATAGACTTATATTTTTCAAAGTTTAGAGTAGAAATAAGAAAAATCACTGAAGATGGTTCAGGTTGCTATACAGCAGGTTTGTGCACTTACAGCAGCATAATCAGTAACCTAAAGCCCTAGATTTAAGAAACCACAATCCTTTCCTGTTTATACAAAAAGTTGATTAAGAAATCGTAAGTATCTTTTACACAGACACGAAGGCGTCATTAAAACCACAAAAGTTTGATATCGTACAGGTGTGTGTGCTTAGAAACCACAAGCCTTTCTTGTTTATCACAAAAACACTAGATTAAGAAACCGCAATCCTTTCCTGTTTATAGAAAAATCGGATAAAGAACCATTATAATCATTCACACAGACATGAAGGCGACATTAAAGTAGAAGTAAAACAAAGATCAGGAATTGATACAATTAACTTACTCCATCCATAAAAGACACCAAAGGGAAAGAAATACAAACATTAAGCGACCAGACCATAATGGAAACCTAAACAAAGGAAGGCCATATGGACAGTTACTTTTCCACAACATGGCCATATGGCCATCCAAAATTAAAAGACACAAGTGATACACACAGTAAGTAACAAACAACAACATAAATAAATCGCCACAGAAGAGCCGCCTTGGAACGGTCAGTGGAAGATTTCCACTGGGGGGCTTAAATCGATTTTACGTGGCCACAATCCTCGCCCTTACTTCCGTCGCGATTTAGACAAATAATTTGTTCAGTCCGCATGAAGGCCTCCTAACTCATCAGTGCAACATCTCCGTGAACACAGAAATTAAAGAACCACAGAGGTGAGACAACGGTGAGTACTCGACAGCAAGAAACCACTGAAATGCTGGAGCAAAAGAAAACCAACAGTAAGACTCCGATGAGCCCCACATAAGGTTGTTATGATACAGGTGTGGGTGCTTATGAATTCAAAGTTGAAAGCCTTGTTTATTAACATGTTCCATTAGAAAAACCACAATTATTTAACATCGCTAGCACAATGATTTCAAAGCAAACACAAAAACTTTGATTAAAATATGCGCTGATTACGACAGCACTATCAGTCAAGCATGCACCTGAAGGTTTGTTAGAGTAGGCGTGTTCTGCTACTATATAAAGTCAGTGAATATGCTAGAATATACCATCTTGCGTCTAGTATTACTGTAAACTACTCAAACGTTTTGCTGAATAATATTTTGTAGACTTTGTTAAAATAATAATAATGGAAGTTTTTAGAAATGATAACAATTCATTGAAAAAAGTGCGAGCTAGATTTTCTCGGAAGCGAGAAATATGCCTCACAAAATGGAATGACACGATATTTTTGCATCTCAATGACATTTCTAAGTGTTTTGTGAACAATAAATTCGACATCACAAAACAGAAAACTATTTCCATGAAATGGTTCCGCATGTGCAGCAGATGTTAACAGAATTGGTAAGATATTTATATATGTATTACTATCTTGCTGATTCAATTTCATACATGTATCCTCTTCAATTCAGAAAAAATATGCATGTGTACATGTGTATGTGTGTGTTTCATTTTTCTTTTTGTTTGTAAGACAACACTTTTCTATTCATCTTCTATATAGTAATTTTATTTTATTTCAGCAAAATGAGGCTGAAAATCAACAACAGGCGCCGCAAACTTCAGGCAATCGTGTTACACTCTATCAACCAATTCAACAGCCGGATGCGTCAATCCAAGCGGGTCCCAGCAACAATGGTGGAGCATGCAGTGCTGGCATTCCCCAGGAAACATCTAGAGGCAGAGGAGGGAGAGGGCTACCAATCAACCTGCTCGTGGTAGATATCAGCCTTATTAAATTGACATGTTAATCTAATAGTAACACATATTTTAAAATTTAAATTATGTCAGTCAAGTAAACGTTCACGCCTCTTTAATTCAAAACGACAGTCTTGCTTTGATAACAAGTAACATTAATGTCAAAATGACACAGGCGCAGCTAGACGCAGTTCAGTTTTCTCTGTCATTGGATTACTTTTAAGATATTGATTGCCAGTTTACTAAAAACAAAATTATTTGCGATCTAGGAGAAAATATACATTTAATATTAAAGCGAACTAAGAAGGAAACTTATATTTCTTTACAAAAAGGAACATCGAGTATTAAATTACCATCGGATATATTCGATCTTATTTGTGATTCAAAAGTAAGTGTATCATTCTTAAAATCATATTTAGAAGAGCAACCAATCCGTGTTGAAAACCAGACTCAAACTACAACGGAATAATTCTAAGACATGCATTCGTGGTATATTTTCCAGATGATGCAAATAATGAAGACATGGTCACAGAATTAGATAGCCTTGTCTGCACCGACTTTCATCAAAATCAAATAGGATTTCTACAGTGTTCGATTTGCAATAAAGACAATTTTCATGAATGGAGTGATTATTGACATTTTTTTCAGATTTTTGTCTCATTCTTTTCCAGAAAAGACACATTTTCATTTTCAAAACTATTATAAACGTCAAGTAGTCAAACAGTTAGACCATCAACAAAGTAATATATATTTCGATCTGTGACAATGGATAGCGGAATATTTAACTTTAAATTTCATGCACCTTTTTTTTTATTTTACGAAGATCGTCTTGAAACATATACGCTCTTTATTACTTTTACCCCTTAACAACTCCATCACAACTCACAGTTGAAGGTCAGGAGTTGCAGCGTTGAATATCTTGTCCCCGCTATATCTGTTTTAACCCTTTAAAAGATTTTCATTTAACGTCAAATATTTGCCTCAATAAGATGATGTGCAGAATCTGTAATTCAGCCATGCTAACGCATGGTCATGGTCACAATTCACCTCCCCCTCCATCTCCTTACCATTGGAAGCATTTTCATTAGCTTTGGTCCAATGTGGTCTGAGTGTGATGATATGCTAAACCCATAACTCATTCATGCTGACTCTAAGTGAAGGTCAGTCTGCTCTATATCCCTGCCATGTTCCAACTGTTACCTCTGGAATGATTTTCATTAAACTTTAAAACGCATGTAATTAAATATTGTGATAAAGTCTTTGAAAGATCAGGAAGAAATCTGTTTTGGTCTATAAAAAATTCGAATGAGGTTTTAAATAAATTGAAATCTAGACATTTTCGTGCTTCTAGTCTGTCTACCTACGATTTTTCCACTCTTTACACTACACTTCCTCATAATCTTATAAAAGAAAAGCTTAATGATTTAATTGAATGGACTTTTCACAGAGAAGATTCTCTCTATCTTGCATGTAATGTCAGAAATGCATTTTTCACTTCTAAAGAGCATAAGAATTATACACTTTGGTCATGTCAGAAAGTGTGTGATGCCCTCACCTTTCTACTTGACAATATTTATATTAGATTCGGTACTAAGTTATTTAGACAAATTGTGGGTATTCCGATGGGTACTAATTGCGCACCTCTTGTGGCTGATCTGTTCTTGTATTGTTATGAAAGAGACTTCATTTTGTCGCTTTCCATTGATAACCAATCTGAAATTATTGAAGCTTTTAGCTCTACTTCTAGATATTTAGATGATTTATTAAATATTGATAATACCTATTTTGATGGTTTGATCAGTCAGATTTACCCCCTTGAACTTCAGTTAAATAAAGCAAATTCTTCTGATACCGAGGCCCCGTTTTTGGATTTACATCTGTCTATTGTAGATGGATTTGTTTCGTGCAAAATTTATGATAAACGCGATGACTTTGATTTTGAGATTGTAAATTTTCCTTTTTTGGATGGTGATGTTCCTCGTGCGCCATCCTATGGCGTTTATATTTCGCAATTAATTCGATTTGCTAGAGTGTGTAGTCATGTAACTGACTTCAACACTCGTAATAAATTATTAACGGCTAAACTCCTTAATCAGGGTTATCGGTACCATAAACTACGCAAAGCCTTTTCAAAATTTTATAGACGCCATTCTGATTTAATTTCAAAATTCAATATTGGACTTAAATCTCTTCTGCAACAAGGTCTATCGGAACCCGAATTTTATGGTGACTTAGCATATAAATTCAGAAAAATATATAACCGCAATGACTTCAGCACCCAATTTCGTAAAATCATTCTTCGATATAAAAAGATTGGGTACAACATGGATATTATACGACAGACTGCATGCATGGTAGTTAACCCAATCACGGTTGGCAACTTTGCTTCCCTCTTTAATTGCACGCCGGTGGGTCAGGCCTCAGATTCTATGACGGCTCCAACGTAAAGGCTTATTGAGAATTAGAGAGATCTAATTCAAGGTAATGTTGGTTGGTGCCTGATGCTCTGTCTCTGGTCGGGCTCATCGGAGTCTAACTGTTGGTTTTCTTTTGCTCCAGCATTTCAGTGGTTTCTTGCTGTCGAGTCCTCACCGTTGTCTCACCTCTGTGGTTCTTTGATTTTTGTGTTCACGGAGATGTTGCACTGATGAGTTAGGAGGCCTTCATGCGGACTGAACAAATTATTTGTCTAAATCGCGACGGAAGTAAGGGCGAGGATTGTGGCCACGTAAGGTCGATTTGGGCCCCCCAGTGGGGGTCTTCCACTGACCGTTCCAAGGCGGCTCTTCTGTGGCGATTTATTTATGTTGTTGTTTGTTACTTACTGTATGTATCACTTGTGTCTTTTGGTTTTGGATGGCCATATGGCCATTTTGTGGGAAAGTAACTGTCCTTATGGCCTTCCTTTGTTTGGGTTTCCATTATGGTCTGGTCGCTTAATGTTTGTATTTCTTTCCCTTTGGTGTCTTTTATGGGTGGAGTAAGTTAATTGTATCAATTCCTGATCTTTGTTTTACTTCTACTTTGGTCGAATGCTGGCTTGAGTGTGATGATGTGTAGAACCTGTTACTCAAACATTCCAACAGGGATATAGCTGTCCTTCAGACTGCCTTCTTGTTTATGTTTATTTTATTTTGTGTGTGTGTGTGGTGTGGGGGAGTGGTTGCACCTGAACTAAGTTATTCCTTTTTAAAATTTATTTTATGGTATTTTCATGTTAGCCCTATCACTTGGAGATATTTTCATAGAACTTCACAATGTGTAGACCACATGAACTGTCTGTACACTCTGGAATCATTCCTCATAGAAATTTTGCAATGGTTATTTCATATTTACTCTGTAACTTGAAAACCATTCATGATATTTTCATGAAACTTCATAGAAATATAAGCATCATCAGATAATGAGCAATTCTTCAAAGGATTCCAAAATGTTAAATCATGTTTTCAGAGGCGAATCAAAATCCATCAGCAGGCTATGCCCCAAGTGCCTTATGCCACAGAAAAGGTTAGCGGAACATGTGCGTTTATGCTGTTCATCGTGGACCGACAAGCAACGTCTGGATGTAATTGCAGAAGAGCACAACAGAGCAAAAGATTTGTGTGTGGTTTCATATGACGTAGAAGAACTCAAAACAGAATTCCCTACAAGTTATATTGATATAGCTACAATTCTCATCAGATCAGTTTATCAGGTGATAGCAGAGAAGAAACCGCCAATCAACTACTTCAGAGAAGTTAAATGGCTGTCACCTGGAGACATGGAAGGACTTCGAGAGAATAATGATACGACGGCAGTCACAGAGGGGGACACAGCCCTTCCAGCAACGGGTAGGGACAGAGCCATTCCACCAACGGGTACGGACGCAGCGCTTCCGACAACGGGTGTAGACAGAGCCTTTCCACCAGCGGGTAGGGACACAACCCTTCCACCTGCGTGTACGGAGACCGCCCTTCCAACAACGGGTGCGGACACAGCCCTTCCAAAATTCACAGCACTTCCACCAATGGACACGAACACAGTACCTCCACCAACAGCCAAGGACTCAGAACCGACGCCGAGTACATCATCTGGGGTTAGAACAATTCCAAGAATGACACGTTTTTTAGCGGTAGAGCTAGAAAGAGATGATGACAGAGAAGAAGAACCACAATCTGCAAACATTATGCGAATGGTGAAGGGGGCGTCAAATAAAAAGAACGGAACAGGTAAAGGGAAGAAGCTTCAACGACCAGAGACATCGCAAGCTGTAAATGCGGTTGAAGATAGAAGCCAGTGTGAAGCAAGTGATGACGAATTTCAACCAAGACTCAGACGAAAGACGAACCGTGTTGTTTTTAGCGACGAAGAGGAGATGCATTCATCGGGCAATGAGTACCAGCCAACTGAAGAAGAAATTGAAGACAAGGATGAACACGGCGAAGATGACGAATAATTTGACAATGGTGCAGATGCAGATGATGATGATGATGAAGATGACGAAGACGGAGAAGATGAACATAAGACTGCAACAAAATCACAGACAGCAGCAGATCGACTTCGATATAAGAAACAGATGCAAGAATACGGGATTCATGTTTCCCCAGACGATGCTGCATACTTAGCGGATAACCATCCATATATCAAGCAGATAAAGACCTCCCTGGAACGCGATGTATCCGACGGTGCACAGCTCGACAAGACTGCAACAAAGCACGTAAAGAATACCACCAGGAACTGTACTAGACTAATGAATTTTCTTTCTCCTGGGAATGACATTGCTAAGTTCACATGGACATGCTTAGCGAATGCCGAGAGGATCAGTGAGTTCTTCATCATTTTAAAAACGAAGCTCAAAATGCGAGGCCGCACTGTTGCAAACTACTACAAGGCGTTGTATAAGCTGCTAGATACGGCTACAGGAGACTTTAATTTCAAGCTGACCCAGCCGGAAACTTGCGCGTACATTGAAACCCTTCCTGCAAGATTTAGAGCTGCCAGAAAGGGAAACAGAAAGGACATTGGCAGGGATAAAGTCAAGAAACAACTGCAGCAGACCTACACAGACATCAAGAACTACGAGATCAAGTATATCAACATATTCAAAAACTTAGAGAAGATTCGGAAAGTGGCCACTCCAATCATTAAGCGGGCAAAGAACAAAAGAGTGTACCTCACTGACTCAGAATTATTCATCGTGAATGGCTTCTTCAATGTGTTCAGCACCATAGCTATTGGCAACAGACCTGGGGTCTTTCAACACATGCGACTGGAGACGTTTCGAATGGCTGACAAATTCCGTCAGGTGAGAGAGGACGGTTCCGCCTTCTACTTTTTAGCTACCGCAGATCATAAGACATCGACGAATGAACTGGCGTATATCTATGCTGAAGAAGAGGATTGGGAACTATTCCGTATCTATAGACAAAACATAAGAAGGCACCTGGAAACCGACCAAGATGCTGAGTTCCTGTTTTTGAATAGCAAAGGGAGGCAGATTTCCAATCCAAGTGGCAATTTGGCTACCGTTCTCAATAGGTACGGCGTAGATGTGTTGTCTTGCAACGACGCACGACACATCATTGAGACCCTGGGTAAACACCACCTAAATAAGGACGAGCAGATGGTTATCCACAGAATGCTAACACACACCCCTCAGACGGCAGAAAGAAGCTATATGGAGGCACATTCCCTTGCAGTTCCACACAGACAAGGTCTTCCTCTGCTGGAGCGACTCCGGAAACAGGTGGCGGAGAAACACAAAATAAAAGTCTCATCGCTGTTGGCAAGGTCGCAATCCCTGATGTCAGGACATGAACAAAGTACTAATACTGCAACCCCACTGATTGCCATGGAAACAGATCCATCTACATCAGCACCGGCTTCTGTATCAGTTTTGCAGGTTTCTGGCAATACACCTACCCCTAGTTCGACACCAGTTCCAGAGGAGAACGAGCCAGCCCCACGATCGCCATCACCAACAGAGAGTATTCACTCCTCGGCCTCAACTGACAGCAGGGACCAAAACGACAAGATGAAGGAGTTGTTAGAACAGCATGCAGATCAGCCTCTCCCAAACGCTGATAGCTATAAACGACTTGTCCGAGATAATGCTGAGCTAAATCTACCACTAGACAACAATGCGTTGAAACGGTGGAACTCGTTTGTAACTTACGAAAGGATGAAACTTAGGGCTGATGAATGTGTAGTAAAGTACTACAAAAGAACAAAAATTGCTGATTTAGATGCCGCAGCGTCATCCTTTCTCGAAAAGAAAGGATGGACGAAGGGAAAGAAGAAGTAAATTGACGCATGTAGAACGAAACTGAAAGAGGCAAAAAAGGAAGAGGATCTGACAAAAAGATTTAAGTCGTCCGACGATGGGGCTTTAGAATTGCAAATTAAAGAACAGAACTGGCCGAATGTGCGACTACAGAAGACTGGTAAAAAAGGAATTGGTGCTTTTGCTGCGGCAGATTTAAAGAAAGACACTCTTCTATGTGACTACCATGGAACTCTTCTTGAAGACGCGGAAGGATGGCGCAGATATGAAAATTATGGTGACTCTGATGAGAATGCGTATATGTTTCAATTCGACTTCAGAACACTGCATGAATCGAAGAAATTGTGGATTGACGGGGTTGCGCCGTGTCAGTGCCACGCAGAAAATAAGAAGTTGAAAGGGAGAAAGTTAAACAACAGCCAGAAAAAACAAAATGTCACGCCAAGGATTAAGACAATCAATGATGTGCCGCATATTATATTTTATGCTGCAAGAGACATTCAGTTAAACGAAGAGCTAACTTTCAATTATGGTGTGTGGAAGGACAAACATTCAGCGCAACACTCGTGGATGAAGGAGTAACAGACTTGTATTGGATGGTGATGTTCCTCGTGCGCCATCCTATGGCGTTTATATTTCGCAATTAATTCGATTTGCTAGAGTGTGCAGTCATGTAACTGACTTCAACACTCGTAATAAATTATTAACGGCTAAACTTCTTAATCAGGGTTATCGGTACCATAAACTACGCAAAGCCTTTTCAAAATTTTATAGACGCCATTCTGATTTAATTTCAAAATTCAATATTGGACTTAAATCTCTTCTGCAACAAGGTCTATCGGAAACCGAATTTTATGGTGACTTAGTATATAAATTCAGAAAAATATATAACCGCAATGACTTCAGCACCCAATTTCGTAAAATCATTCTTCGATATAAAAAGATTGGGTACAACATGGATATTATACGACAGACTGCATGCATGGTAGTTAACCCAATCACGGTTGGCAACTTTGCTTCCCTCTTTAATTGCACGCCGGTGGGCCAGGCCTCAGATTCTATGACGGCTCCAACGTAAAGGCTTATTGAAAATTAAAGAGATAATGTTGGTTGGTGCCTGATGCTCTGTCTCTGGTCGGGCTCATCGGAGTCTAACTGTTGGTTTTCTTTTGCTCCAGCATTTCAGTGGTTTCTTGCTGTCGAGTCCTCACCGTTGTCTCACCTCTGTGGTTCATTGATTTCTGAGTTCACGGAGATGTTGCACTGATGAGTTAGGAGGCCTTCATGCGGACTGAACAAATTATTTGTCTAAATCGCGACGGAAGTAAGGGCGAGGATTGTGGCCACGTAAAATCGATTTAACCCCCCCAGTGGAAATCTTCCACTGACCGTTCCAAGGCGGCTCTTCTGTGGCGATTTATTTATGTTGTTGTTTGTTACTTACTGTGTGTATCACTTGTGTCTTTTAATTTTGGATGGCCATATGGCCATTTTGTGGGAAAGTAACTGTCCATATGGCCTTCCTTTGTTTAGGTTTCCATTATGGTCTGGTCGCTTAATGTTTGTATTTCTTTCCCTTTGGTGTCTTTTATGGATGGAGTAAGTTAATTGTATCAATTCCTGATCTTTGTTTTACTTCTACTTTGTATAAACGCAAAACTACATAGAACAACAGAAATGCACTTCTCCGACAGTACAGCTAAACCTTTGGTCACAAGTATGTCAACTTCAGCGTCATTCCTGTCGGTCAGCTAGATCTCTACTGCCCACATCTGTATCGTCATTGTCAACCCTATTGTCCAATATTTAAGCCTCAGCGTCATTTTTAACGTCATCACATCAATGTTCGTTAGCCTCGTTCCAACTGTAGTCACTTCTACGTTTGTCAGCGTCATTCCTACTGTCGTCACATCTACGTCTGTCAGCGCTGATCCTACTTTCGTTACATCTACGTCTGTCAGCGATGTTCCTACTGCCGTCACATCTACGTCTATCAACGCTGTTCCTACTATCGTCACATCTACCTCTGTCAGCGGTGTTCCTACATTGTCAGCATCATTCCTACTGTCGTTACATCTGTGTCTGTCAGCGTCATTCCTACTGTCGTCACATCTACGTCTGTCAGCGCTGTTCCTATTGTCGACATATCTACGTTTGTCAGCGCTCTTCCTACTGTCGTCAAATCTACGTCTGTCAGCACTGTTCTACTGTCGTCACATCTACGTTTGTCAGCGCTGTTCCTACTCTCCTCATATCTACGTCTGTCATGGTTGTTCATACTCTCGTCACATCTACACGTGTCAGCGGTGTTCCTACTCTCGTCACATCTACGTCTGTCAGCGCTGTTCCTACTCTCGTCACATCTACGCCTGTCAGCACTGTTCCTGTTGTCGTCACATCTACGCCTGTCAGCGCTGTTCCTACTCTCGTCACATCTACGCCTCTCAGCACTGTTCCTACTCGTCACATCTACGCCCGTCATCACTGATCCTACTTTCATCACATCTACGCCTGTCAGGACTGTTCCTTCTCTGGTCACATCTACGCCTGTCAGCGCTGTTCCGTCTCTCGGTACACCTACGTCTCTCAGCGCTGACCCTACTGTCGCCAGGTCTACGCCTTTCAGCCATGTTCCTACTGTCGTCACATCTACGCCTGTCAGCGTTGTTCCTACTGCATTCTCATCTACGCCTGTCAGCGGTGTTCCTACTGTATTCTCATCTGCGCCTGTCAGCGGTGTTCCTACTCTCGTCACATCTACGCCTGTCAGCGGTGTTCCTACCGTCGTCACATCTACGCCTGTCAGCACTGTTCCTGTTGTTGTCACATCTACGCCTGTCAGCGCTGTTCCTACTCTCGTCACATCTACGCCTGTCAGCACTGTTCCTGCTGTCGTCACATATACGCCTGTCAGCGCTGTTCCTACTCTCGTCACATATACGCCTGTCCGTACTGTTCCTACTGTCGTCACATCTACGCCTCTCATCGCTGTTCATACTCTCGTCACATCTACGCCTGTCAGCGTTGTTCCTTCTCTCGTAACATCTACGTCTCCCTACTGTAGTCATATCTACGCCTGTCAGCCATGTTCCTACTTGTCATATCTGCGCCTGTCAGCGGTATTCCTACTATCGTCACATCTACGCCTGTCAGCGGTGTTCATACTTTCGTCACATCTATGCCTGTCAGCATTGTTCCTGCTGTCGTCACATCTACGTATGTAAGCGCTGTTCCTTCTCTCGTCACGTCTACGCCAGCCAGGGCTGTTCTTACTCTCGTAACATATGCGTGCCTCAGCGCTGATCCTACTCTCGTTAGATCTACGCCTTTCAGCACTGTTCATATTGTCGTCACATCTAAGCCTGTCAGCGGTGTTCCTTCTTTCTTCACATCAACACCTGTCAGCGGTGTTCCTACTCTCGTCAAGTTTACATCAGTCAGCGGTTTTCCTACTCGCGTCACATCTACGCCTGTCAGCGGTGTTCCTACTCTCGTCATGTCTATGTCTGTCAGCACTGTCCCTACTCTCGTCACATCTACGCCTGTCAGCTGTGTTCCTGCTTTCGTCACATCTACTGCTGTCAGCGGTGTTCCCGTTATCTTCACATCTACGTCTGTCAGCGCTGTTCCTTCTTTCGTCACATCTACGCCTGTCAGCGGCGTTCCTACTCTCGTCACGTTTACGTCAGTCAGCGTTTTCCTACTCGCGTCACATCTACGCCTGTCAGCGCTGTTCCTACTGTCGTCACATCTACGCCTGTCAGCACTGTTCCTGTTGTCGTCACATCTACGCTTGTCAGCACTGTTCCTACTCTCGGCACATATACGTTTGTCAGCACTGTTCCTACTCAAAGTATATGTTTATATGTTATACGTTTGTCAGCACTGTTCCTATTCAAAGTATATGTTTATATGTTGATGGAATTCCCGTTGGAGGAAATCCATTAAAGCTCAACTTTGATCAAACAGACGGTCGATCATTCATGCGAGCCTATACAAATTTGTTTCTTATAAATGGGACAAAGTTTCTGTCACTCGTAAAAACAGGTCATGTGCGATTAGATGTTCAGTCTAAACAGGCGCTTTCTGAAACAATAAGCTGCATTGTGTATAGTGAATCGCCTGGATTTTTTCAAATTAATAAAGAAAGGGACATAGTCACAGAATGAACACTTCAGAACTTCAGTGTTGTATAGACTGCAGTTCTGTCTTAAAAATACACGTGGTTGGTGTCTTTGCTGCAGATCAACTTCCATTCAAACGTAACCGTTCTTTCGGTTTTATTGCTAATACAGATAATCATAACATGGAGGGAAAGCACTGGTGTAGCTTTTACTTCCCAAATCAAAATAGTGTAGAATTTTTTGACAGCTATGGTAAAAGTATAGACTATTACAACAGTTACTTTTGTGACTATGTGTCAACTGTGCCTACTGTTACTGTGAATTCTAAACAGTTGCAAAGTGTAAATAGTGATGTATGTGGAATGTACTGTTTGTTTTTCCTAATGCATAGGATTAATCGTGTTTCTTTTCATGATATTGTCAATATGTTTTCAAATAATACTGAATATAACGATGAATTTGTATATGATAATATTGTCAATAGCTTTCCAGCATGTACAGCAGATCACTGTATATATAATCAAAGTTGTAAACCTTTAATAAAATTTTTGTAATATTTAACTACTTATTCTAGTTATTATTATGTTCCTGCTTATTTCATTGTTAACCGGTAAAGGTGTACGTAATGGAGGATGCACTCATAAAGTTTGAATGTCCAGCAACATATATCATATCAGGGGCAAGTGGATGTGGCAAAACGACTTTCATTTTTAAAAGTGTTGAAACAGGCTAGGTATATGTTTCAAAATATTCCTAAGAAAATCGTTTACTGCTATTCTACGTATCAGTCTCTGTATGATGATATGAAACGAGAAGTAGAACATATCGACTTTTTTGAGGGACTACCTTCTAAGGAAGATATGGACACATGGTCTTTAGAAACAGGTTTTAAAATTTTGATTTTAGATGACTTAGTACAGGAGGCGTCAACAAGTGTAGATATTGTTAATTTATTTACAATCTATAGCCATCACAAAAAATTTTCTTTATTTTTCGTTGTGCAAAATTTATTTTCGGGTGGAAAACATTACAGAACGATTAGTCTAAACACACATTATTTTGTGCTTTTTAATAATCAAAGGGATCAACTACAGGTTCAAACTTTGGCGAAGCAGATGTTTCCAGGGGAAACAAAATATTTCATGGATGCTTACAAAAAGGTTACAAAAAAGAAATATAATTTTTTGTTCACACTCAGATCCACTTTATAGGTTGAGAACTGATATATTTCCTGATCAGTTGATGATAGTGTTTCGACCTGAGAAAGAGAAATATGAGTAATAAATTAAGAAAGGAAAGATATTTCTTAAAATTTCTGTTGAACACCAATGAAAAACAGCAAAGACTTCTCATTAAACACGTAACAAAAAGTCCGATGGATGTTATTGTAGAAATTGTTTTTAATGCATTAAATGGTAATTTATCTCTTTCAACAGATAACAAAAAGAAGCTGAAACGTTATCGTCATGTCATTCGACAACTAGTTTCAAAAAGACTGTCTCGTTCTAGAAGAAAGAAAATTCTTATAAAATATATTAAGTAGATCATTTTATTGCTCAAACCTTGTGAAACATGGCTCAAGAATTAGTGCTTGTTCCAAAAACAAAATATGAGCACCTGCTTCAGAAAACAGGAGAAACTAATACAGTTAAAACATCAAGTCCAGACAATAACTGCAAAAAAGGAGAATCTTACTCCAGTCCACCTGACAAAATACAAACAGGAGGAATGTCTGCGAAACATTCAACAATGAAAATCGAGAAAGAACCTACAAAATTTTATGTTAAACGGACGTATTCTACTATCGATAAGTTTAGCCCAAGTTTAAAGAAACAAAATGAATCTAAGCTTAAACGTAATTGGATTGAATATAACATTTGATTTGATTGGTCAATAAGGTTGAGTGTGAATGTTTAACTTTGTAAAACAGTGTATAGCAAATTAGTACGAACCTAGTTCTCAGTCATGGCGGATAAAAAAGTTCATGCATTAAAGAGGAAATTAGACGAAGGTGGTAATAATGAGATGGAAAAAAATAGCGAAGTCAGAATATCAGTGTGCTACTTGCTTTAAAACATTCAGTGAAAAGCGAACTTTAACGAGACATGTTTTGACTCACCAGACATTCAATCAGTGTGGAATTTGTGGGAAAAAGTTTAGACGTAGAGATTATCTTAGCACAAATCAGAAAAGAAAACATTCTCAAGCGGGTGGACAAGTTAACGAGTCCAAACAAAGTGATATACCTGACAGAAATAATTTTCCATCTACAGTGATGCTTGATCATGACTACATCAGGTCACCTTCACGTACAGATACTGCTGTGGGAACATCAATGGCGGACCACAATTACTCCAGACCCAACACACCTGTGAATGGAATATCAAATATTACAAACAATGATCATGATTACACTAGATCATTTTCTCCTGTAGACACTCATATCAGTGATCATACATACGTAAAACTTTCAACAACGAAACAGAGCGCTTTAAATGATGCTATTCATGACGATATAATTGTTCCAAACAAGGGAGAGAAATATGATATGTTAACTTTCTTTGCCAACGTTAAATCTGAAGTAGAGAAGATTTTAAAATCACGGCTACAAACAAATGGAATTAAGTGGTATTTATCTGTTCAAGTGGAGTTGATAAAGGACACACAAGATGCTGACATTATTACAAGTACTCCTCACTTCAGAAGTCTTACGAACGCTACGTTGAACATTGATACTTTCGAGCAACACACACTGAATGAGAGTTTCCAGAAAATGTTCGAAAGCTTTGAAAAATATATAAGAGAAAGCTCTGGGTGGGTTCTAAAAATGGTTGTCAGTTTAACCATCCACACTGTCAAGTATTCTCCAATTTCAGCATCGAGTTATATTGAGCTACCATATCCTTTGAGACGTTCTCAAAGTCTCTTGAATATTAGAAATTTAGACAAAAAATGTTTTCTTTGGAGTTGTCTCGCTTCCATACACCCTTCAGACTCTCCTCTGGTAAGTGAGTACATACCTTATGAAAATGAACTTAACATGAGTGGCATTAGCTACCCAGTGGGGATACAGGACATTACTAAATTTGAAACCCAGAATCCATCTTTTTCAGTCAGTGTGTTTGCATATGATGATCATGATATTTTGCCAATGCGAATCACGAAGTATTGCGGAAGACTACATCATGTAAATTTACTATTATTAAAGTCAGATACAAACTCACATTACTGCTTAATAAAAAACTTAAATAATTTTTTGCGTAAAGCAAAACAAAGCACGAACCATTGTTTTTACTGTCCTTACTGTTTACATGGTTTTACAAAAGAAACTTTACAAGCTGAGCACGTTTTACACTGCAAAGTACACGGTGAACAAAAAATAGAATTGCCCTCAAATAAAGACTGTTTCCTCGAATTTAAAGATTATGAAAAACAACTACGTGTCCCTTACGTAATCTACGCCGATTTTGAGACGTTAAATGTACCACAATCTAGGTCGAATCTCGAAAATAAAGGCCACTCAACAGATTCAATTATTAGAACCGTGTTCTTTCGGTTATAAAGTTGTATCTACTGATGAAAACTTTGTAAAAGACACTGTTACATACCGAGGTCCTGATGCTGCAAAAAAATTAATAGAATCGCTTTTAAGGGAAAGTCATGAAATAGAACAAAGACTTCAGAACCCCAAACTGTTAACTTTATCAAAAGAGGAAGAAGTGGCGTTCAATGTAGCCGATAAATGTTGTATTTGTAAAAAGTTCTTTGCAGATGTGGATACGAGGGCAAGACATCATGATCACACATCTGGTAAATACATTGGTGCTAGTCATATGCATTGCAACCTGCAATGTAAACAAGCTAATTTTATCCCTGTTATTTTTCACGGTCTAAAAAATTTTGATAGTCATTTACTATGTCAGGGCATTGGCTATTTCAAAGATCAGAAACTTAAATGCATTCCTCAAACAATGGAAAAATACATTAGTTTTAGTGTTGGGAGGCTTCGTTTCAATGATTCATTTGGATTTTTACCGTCCTCATTGGAAACTTTGGTTGATAATTTAGCTGAAAATGGTTTGCAATCGTTTCATTACTTTCAAAACGAAATAAAAGAACACGCAGATATTTTGTTAAGAAAGGGTGTGTATCCTTATGAATACATGGACAGCTGGGAAAAGTTCAATGAAACACAGCTTCCACCCTTTTCAAATTTTTACTCATCTGTAAAGAAAGAGCACATTTCAGACGAAGATTATGCTCATGCAAAGCATGTGTTTGAATTATTAAAGCTAAAGTCCCTTGGAGACTATCACGATCTGTATCTAAAAACAGATGTTTTGCTGTTGACTGATGTTTTTGAACAATTTAGAAATGTCACAGCAGTGTTATGACCTTGACCCTTGTCACTTTTACACTAGTCCAGGACTTAGTTGGCAGGCGATGCTTAAAATGACAGGGGTAACGCTTGAGCTCATGACTGATATAGACCAGATACTATTTATTGAACAAGGGGTTAGAGGGGGCATAAGTCAAATTTCAAATAGATATAAAAAGGCTAATAATCAACATCTAGAAAATTATGATCCTTCAAAAGAAACTTCCTATTTAGCTTACTATGACATTAACAACTTGTATGGTCTATCCCTGTCAGACAGGTTACCAATAGGGTATTTTAGGTTTCTGAATCCAGAGGAATTAGCTACGTTTGCTGTTCAAAAAATACCAGAGGATGGATCTAAGGGTTACATTTTGGAAGTTGATTTGGAATATCCAGAATCCTTACACGACAGTCATAATGACTATCCTTTAGCACCAGAACGTAAATTTATTCCTAATGAGATGCTATCACCTTATGCACGAGTGTGGAAAAAACTGCACAATCAATATGAAACATTTCCACCCAGAGCAAAAGTAGAAAAATTACTTACCACTTTGTTGGACAAAGAAAAGTACGTTCTTCATTACAAGAACCTGCAACTGTACCTACAACTTGGAATGAAATTAAAAGCAGTACATAGAATTTTAGAATTCGACCAAGAGCCATTCATGAAGGTATACGTTGAGTACAACACCAGCATGAGAAAGAATGCGAAGTCCACATTCGAAAAGAATTTCTTCAAGCTCATGAATAATTCAGTCTTTGGTAAGTTATCTTTTTGTCTGACATGCTTTAAATTTAAAAGAACACTACGACAACATACTCGTGAGACAAAGTGCATTTGTTTTCACATCTCCAAATGACAGTTTTCTGATGAAAACCCATGATATTTTTCTTATTTTTACTGCAAACAGATTGTGGGTGCTCGTTAGAACCGCCTCATTGAGGCGGTTCTAACGAGTACCCACAACCTATATATTGGAGCAGAAATAAGGAAAACGATGTATACCCCCGTAAACCCCAGTTTTCTCTGTATGAAGTTGGGGTATAGGGGTCTTCATTTCACGGACTTGTTCACACGATGATTGGGTTAAAATTGTAAGCTCTTACGTTTTCTTTATTACTCCAAATTTTCTTGTATAATTAACATTTATAAAATTAAATAATGAAAATTTATAAAATTAAATAATCAACATATCATGAGACTAATAATAAATAGCTTGTATCTCATTTTTCATAACTTTAATGTTTTGTGATAAATGTAGTTTTACTTACCTTTTTTAATCCATTCCCTTGTTATATTTTCAGGAAAAACCATGGAGAATCTTAGAAAACACAGATCAGTTGAACTATGTCATACTGAGAAGCGCATGAAGAAACTCAGCAAAACCAACATACAAGATGCACAGAATCTTTTCAGAGGATCTTGTAGGGGTTGAGTTGTCTCGGCTTAAAGTAAAGCTTAATAAACCAATTTATATTGGTATGACCGTGTTGGATTTGTCAAAGAGAACAACGTATGACTTTTATTACAATCATTTAAAGAAAAATTACAGAGACAAGGTACAGTTGCAGATGACAGATACTGACTCGTTTTTAATAAGCTGTATAACGAATAATCTCTTTCTGGATATCTCCAAACATTTACATCTTTTCGATACATCAGACTTTCCCAGAGACCATGCCTTGTACAGTGATGTTAACAAGAGGGCCATGATGGCCCTGGATCGCTCACCTGATGCATACTGTAAAGGCAACATATTAAGGTGGTTCTATCAAAACCCATCAATTAATGTAGGGGATTAGAGCGAAGATGAACTTTTTCCTAAAATAGCCACAAGAACTTGACCTTGACCCCAACACCTTGAAAGTCTGACAAGCTTGCATGCATGTATGTATGTACAAAATAAATGCAATATCCCAACCCTATCACAACTTTTTTGTGTGGGGATGGTGGGGATATGATTTATTTATGCGTTAAAAAAAAAAAACGAGCATAGCATGCGGATGCCAATGCTCAGTTGTACTCTACTTTTCATTATGAAGTGCTGCGAGTCTGAAGGCAACATTTGATGTAATTGTGGAATATTAAAAGAAAGTCAGTTTTTGCACAACGACCACGAGTTTGACCCAGACATAAAATTCGTTGAAAATGTAGGTGCTAGAGCAATGACAAAGTTTTTCTCTGAAAATTGCCAGACCTTGAGGCCATGACCTTGAAAGTCAAAGTGGCCTAAGATATTATCATAAGCAACATTTGTGTGAAGCTATATTAAAATCCTTAGCAAAATGTAAGCGCTAGAGCAATGACAAAGTTTTCTAGTTTTCTAAAGATAGCCAGTGACCTTGACCTTGAGGCCATGACCTTGAAAGGGTCACATACGCAACATTGGCGTGAAGTTATTTATATTAAAATATGATGAAAAATGAAGGCGTTAGAGCGATGACAATTTTAAAAAAAAACAAAAAACAAGAGGACTAGGATTGTCCTATATCGTTGACTCGAGTAACAGATTCAATCTTTCAAATAATTAGTTTCCATTAAAGGGAAACTTTAATGTTTAGTTGCTTCATGTAAATGGTCATTTTTTTCTCCTTTTCCATTTGCAGGTATTTTTCTGCATATTTTACCTCTGTTAACTGGTGAGTCTTGTCTTTCGGTCATGAGTCATGACTTATGATTTTGTGGTCAAGTTATCTTTGTTAAACAGTCAAAATAACAGAAGATTGTTATTCCATACCAAAGAAATAAACAGTAGAAAAGCCCACCACATTTATGGCATTTGCAATTTGCATAAATGCAAGATGGATTTTAACCAAGTGATTTCTTTCTTAATTCAACATGAGCCATATTCAAACTTGGCCAAGACTGGAACAAACCTTTGACCTCCATACAGGGAAAAGGTAAATGCTGATAACAGACAAATGCGAGTTACAACATTAGTCACCTGATTTGTCATCTGTCTGTCATTGTTTGCATAACGCTAGGCCATTTTCGAGCCAAGGTTTGGAAGTTGGTGCAGGCCTAGATCGGTGCAGGCCCAGATCGGATGCCGCAAGATGCGGCGTATGATCGCGGGCTGCACTGTTTGCATAACGCTTGGCCATTTTCCAGCATAAGTTTGGTGGTTGGCAAGCAGTGTGGGCCCGGATTGGACGCTGCAGGATGCGGCGTCTGATCGGGGCCTGCATTGTTTGCATAACGCTAGGCCATTTTCCAGCCAAAGTTTGGTGGATGGCAAACAGTGCGTACCCAGATTGGACGATGCAGGATGCGGCGTCTGATCGGGGCCTGCACTGTTTGCATAACGCTAGGCCATTTTCCAGCCAAAGTTTGGTGGATGGCAAACGGTGCGTACCCGGATTGGACGCTGCAGGATGCGGCGTCTGATCGGGGCCTGCACTGTTTGCATAACGCTGGGCCATTTTCCAGCCAAAGATTGGTGGATGGCAGACGGTGCGTACCCAGATTGGACGCTGCAGGATGCGGCGTCTGATCGGGGCCTGCACTGTTTGCATAACGCTGGGCCATTTTCCAGCCAAGGTTTGGTGGATGGCAAGCAGTGCGGGCCCGGATTGGACGCTGCAGGATGCGGCGTCTGATCGGGGCCTGCAATGTTTGCGTAATGCTGTGCCCTTTTCCAGCCAAAATTTGGTAGTTGGCAAGCGGTTTGGGCCTAGATCAGACGCCGCAGCATGCGGCGTCTGATCGGGGCCTGCACTGTTTGCATAACCATAGGCCATTTTCCACAAAAAAAAAAAAAAAAATCGGTAGTTGGCAAACAGTGCGAGCCCGGGTCGGACGCAGCGGGATGCGGCGTCTGATCGGGGCCTGCACTGTTTGCATAGCGCTAGGCCATTTTCCAGCCAAAATTTGGTAGTTGGCAAGCAGTGCGGGCCGAGATCGGACGCCGCAGGATGCGGAGTCTGGTTGGGGCCTGCAGTGTTGGCCCAACGATAGGCCATTTTCCAGCCAAAATTTGGTAGTTGGCAAACGGTGCGGGCCCAGATCGGACGCCGCAGGATGCGGCGTCTGGTCGTGGCCTGCTCTGTTTGCAAAACGCTAGGCCATTTTCCAGCCTAAATTTGAAGGGAGCGCAATCTGACACCCCTGGTTTTCGGGATGAACTTCTGCTGTGTGTAGGGTGGAAGATTCTAATTGGTACAAAAGGGGTTTATATTGTAGTTTTTTATTATTACTGTTGTTGCTGTCGGAAATATTGTTCTTATTGTTAGATCATTTTATTATTGGTTCGTAGGTATGTTTCTCAGGTGTTCTCCAATTAGTGTAGATGTAAGTTTGCTTTAGTGCTGTGAGTGTCAGGGGGGGGGGGGATGAGTTTGTTCCGTTCTATTTGTGGGCGAACAGCGAGGGCTCTGGCGAGACTGTAAAGATAAGCAGCCGCGACAGAGCCTTAGCTTTTCGCTTTGACATAAGGCATCACTGATAGAGTTACATGATTGTAGCAGCATTGATTTTCAATATTGTTCATGGGCCAGTTGTTCAGTTGGTTATTGGATCGCTAAAACTTTGATCATTTGTTGTGGCAGGTGTGCTAATAATTTTGCTGTAAAAATGTGAGCAGCTTTTTCGTATGCAAGGGCTGCTCGCAGTTTTTCAACCAAAAAAAAAAAAAAATACATATTAAACTTGTTAGAACAGCTAACAATATGACCACTAAAGAGCTTGTTGGACTACCGATGCTTTGAACAGCTGGTCCTAGGTTTTTGGCGCCAAACAGGGTTGCGACGTTATGATGTCGGGAATCCGACGTCATGACGCCGCGGCAACGTTTGGCATAACAAAAACATTAAATATGGTGGAAAGATGAATAGGAAAAATATGTGATAGCTTGAAAGAAAAATCCGTGAAAAAGGCTGTAAAAAGCCGAAACGTCTGGAGATTGTGAAGAATTATTGTGATAATAAATGTTATAAAACTGTTTGTGCGTCAAAGGCATTCTGAGCAAGTTTCATGATAATTGGACCAAAACAGTGGCCTTCAGAGTGTTCACAAGGTTTTTCTATGATTTGACCTACTGACCTACTTTTTGACCGGACATGACCCATATTCGAACTTGACCAAGATATTGTCATGATGATCATTCTGAGCAAGTTTGATTATGATTGGACCAAAATTGTGGCCTCTAGGGTGTTCACAAGGTTTTTCTATGATTTGACCCGCTGACCTACTTTTTAAGCCGACATGATCCATATTCAAACTTCACTAAAATATTGTCACAATGATCATTCTGAGCAAGTTTGATGATGATTGGACCAAAATTGTGGCCTCTCGAGTGTTCACAAGGTTTTTCTATGATTTGACCTACTGACCTACTTTTTTACCCGACATGACCCAAATTCGAACTTGACCGAGATATTGTCATGATTATCATTCTGAGCAAGTTTGATGATAATTGGACCAAAACTGTGGCCTCTAGTGTGTTCACAAGAAAAAGTTTACGCACGGACGACGCACGATGGACGACGGACGACGCACGACGACGCCGGACATCTTACTGTCACAAAAGCTCACCATGACCTTCGGTCAGGTGAGCTAATAAAAAAGTCATGGGGAAAATGAAAATTGAAACAAATGAAAAATGTATTAGCGAGTATTGTGGTTTGCGATCTAAAATGTATGCATTTAGTTGCGATGGTGAGGAAGACAAACGAGCAAAAGGCATTGCGAAAGTGGTTGTTAGGAAAGAGCTAAGATTACAACATTACAAAAATGCGTTATTTGATGAAATCAGTGCAGAATTGGAAATGAACATAATTCGAAGTCATGATCATACCATTTACTGTGAGAAAATTAGCAAAACTGGGCTTTCCTGTTTTGATGACAAGCGTTATTTACTCGATGATGGTATTACATCACTTGCATATGGTCATTACAAAATAAAGGCATAATTTATTTTCACTTTTATTTATTTTCAGGTTGAAACAGCAATTTTCAGAGTCTTTGTCTGGTCTTTTTAGCTGTTAAAACCAAGGTTCTTCATTCTGGCAGGGTGACCTACAAACAATAAAAAAACTTATGTATGCTATGTAACGTTAATCTCTACAAACATAATCAACGTTGACTCAACGTTGTTTATGTTTTGTAGAGATTGTTGGTCTCAAAAACACGTTTTATCATTTTAAAGTGTTTTTAATAAGAATTAAGAAAGCATGTCTGTGTTAATGGAAGGTGGGATAAGTATCAACTTTCCTTTGGTTAGAAATTTGGTTATTTCAAGTCTTCTTAGCAACACTTAAAATCAAATCCGATTAATTTATGTTTAGCATTGAGTCTTTACTCACCGGAATTGCATAAAATATCTCCTCGTCACCCTGGAGTTGGAGATCGTAATTGTTCATCTACAATGAATAAATGCATAAAAATACAATTAACGCAATTACCAATACAAACAAGGGATGAATCAATAAATGGTATGATTGAATGCTTTGGAATCTTAAGCTGTGTGTGTCTTGTGGTATATGTATGAATACATGCGCTTTTTAGGTGATAGTGGTCTAAATGAAACACATAATTATGACTAAATTAACATTATGATTGAATGAACATTATGCGCGTTTTTGTTTTTGTAGATATTATTGTTTGACTCATAAATATCTTTGTAATAAAATAGATACGTCATTGATGTGCTTGCATATTGATAGATGTGAAAATCTTACCAATTGTTGCTCTTCCTGCGGTGGTAGCAGCAGCTGCTGTTGTTGATGCAGTGGCTTCCCCCCCCCCCCCCCCCCCCCCCCGCTGTGGTAGCTGCAGCTGCTGCGGTGTGAACAGCTGCTTTGTGGGTTGCTGCTGTTGCTTGGGTTCCTGAGGAGGGAACAACGCTAATATTAACTTCATTTTGTGTAAAAATGGTATATTTTAGAATTTCCATGGTTTGATTTTCACGGTTAACTCCTTTGTGTAAATAAAATGTGAATTGTATAAGTGTTCGAGTCTCACTTTCGTATCAAGAACACGATGAATCCTGTACAGTGCACCGCGTTAACACGCCTATATAATTTCTGCTCATAAATATAGATCGTGGGTACTCGTTAGAACCGCTTTACCATGATGGTTCTAACGAGTACCCACGATCTATATTTTTAGAGTAAAAATATCATTTATTTATTTATGTGGTAAATCGAATATATTTGTATAGACGTGTTTACGTAGAACTATTGTAGTGTAATGGGAAATATTTGTTGGCGCTTGTATTCTAAGATACATATTTAGCATATATCTTACTAATAAACACGCCATTTTTTCTATGACCAATAATATTTGAGAACGGGTATAAAGGTTGTCGAACATTAAAAAAGAGATACTTGATTGTAATTGTGATGTCACATCATCATCGTCGGTACAACGTCATGATATCTATGCAACTTCATATCAACGTCGTGACGTTTTACCGACGTTGATTTGACGTTGCACCAGCGATGTGCGCCTGCTGGGTTATTGTTTGACAAATAAGCAGTCATTATTAACATAGAAATAAAATTAAAAGTATTACCTTATCCTGCCAGAATAACTGGTTATAATGATCGACCATTTTATGCAGTCCAACTAACTCCTCCATCTCCGACTTTTTTAATGAAATGCTTTTTGACTTACTTAAGTCAAAATTCCCCGTAGGGCTGAAGCATTGTTTCATATCACTGATATGAATACATGTGTCACCATTAAAGGGGGTGATACACATCTCCTTATTCTTGCCAAACTTTGTTGAGGCTTTTACAACTTGGTTTTGGCTATTTCTCTTTTCTCTGAACATTTTTTTTTTTTTTACTTACGGTAATTTCACGTACAAGAGAAGATGTGAAACAGTAAGAACAGTAGACTGTTTTTTAAATGTTCGACGACCATGGTACCCGTTCATTTCTATTGGTCAAATCAAGAGCGTTAGTCATTATTTTGCTTACTGGCTACTTATCGATTACACCCACTTTACGCGGGATTTCATCTCTAACAAATCAGAATTGTTACTGGTGACACAAACGATAAAGATGATTAGTTTGAATTGTCAATACCACGCCCATCCGGCCAAGACCATTCTCAACCAGAAACATGACTCATTCCAGTTCCCTAGCATGAACTAACAATTGCGATGTTTTCTTCCTAAGCATATATGAGCCGACGCCTCGCAAAACCTACAATTAGACCTGTTCGGCAAGCAGAGATTAAAATCAACCTGCGCGCCCATCCTCTTTGTCTCTTTCTGTATATCATTAATTGTCTATAGTAGGTACATGTGATCAGTGAAAACTCTTGATTAGACTGCTCGGATGTATATGCTGATCTGGATCTGAGTCCATATCTTCGAGAATGCCATAACAATCTGATGATGATGATGATGATGATTTCGTGTTTAACGACGCGTCAACCCTCTTTGTGGGTCATAAGCGTCAAACGGTTGATGGTTAAACGGCATGAATAATTATGATGATATTAAAAGTAAAAAGTCAGAATGATAATGTATAAAAATCTGAAACAGTTAAATCTTATGAAAAAGTCCAATTTCTTTTAAGAATAAAATAATATTATCAACAGGTACATCTCGAAACAGTTGTTGCAAAGTGTCAGCTTTGAAATATAAAATACGTGAGGGTGAAAAGTCAACACAGTCAATTAAGATATGTTTCACAGTGAATGGCTGATCACAACCTACACAAGAAGGCTGATCATCACCATTAAAAATATAAGAATGAGTAACTCTAGTATGGCCGATGCGCAGTCGTGTTAATACTACGTCCTCTTTTCTGGAAAACTGTGGAGGAGAGCATTTTGTACTAACGACAGGTTTAATGGCATGGAGTTTGTTATTTATTGCACGGTCCCATTCGCCTTGCCATTCCGACAAGATGTATCTGTTGATAAATGGTTTAAAATTGTTAAAAGGAATTTTAAAAACAGATGGATCAAGATTGAGCGATTCCTTTGCTTTCTTGTCAGCATATTCATTGCCGACAATGCCAATATGGCTCGGAAGCCAACAAAACAAGATTTGGTGTGTTTTAGAAATTTCATGATGTTTTTCGATCAATTTTTGAATTTGAGGATTTTTAGATGATGAATGGTCTAAAGCCTTAAGCACAGAAAGTGAATCCGAAAATATAATTGCTTTTTGAATTGTTGAAGAACTGATAAAATCTAAAGCTAGGTCTATTGCTTTGGCTTCAGCTGTAAAAATAGATGAACCATCTAGAAGGCGCATGGTTTTGTGCGTATCTTTAGAAACATACGCACAGCCAACTTTATCTCCTTCTTTGGAACCATCAGTATAGACTTGCTGGTAATCATTGTAACGTGACTGCAGTACCTGAAAGTTTTGTTTGAGAAGTATTGGATTTGATTCGGATTTTTTTCCATCATGTAAGTCGAACAGAATAGAAGGTTGTTTAATACACCAAGATGGAACTTCGGCGGTTTCATGTTTTTTAATATTTTTAAGGTCGATACCTGAATTTTCCAGCAGTGGTAAAATACGTAATCCAAAAGGTTTGATTGCTGTGGGTTTTGTTTCATACTTATCTACAAATTGAGGTGGAAATGAAATTTTGGATGTCGGGTTAGATGGATTTGCAGCAAGTCTGATAGCATACTGAAGAGAAAGTTTCTCTCTGCGCGAGGTTAAAGATGGTTCACCTGCTTCTACATAAAGGCTTAATACGGGAGAAGTACGGAAGGCTCCCATGGCCAGACGAGGGCCTTGGTGATGGATAGTATCCAAGGATTTTAAATAGGACTTTCTGGCAGAACCATAAACAACAGACCCATAATCTAATTTAGATCTTATTAAAGACCGGTAAAGATGTAATAAAGTATACCGATCTGCTCCCCAACTTGTATGAGCTAAAACTTTCAAAAGATTCAAAGCTTTTAAGCATTTCGCTTTAAGATATTTAATATGTGGAATAAAAGATAACTTTTGATCAAATATGACCCCAAGAAATTTGGCTTCTTCAACAACAGGAATTTGTGATCCGTATAAAAACAGGGAAGGATGTTCGTGTTTCTTCCGTAGTTTACAAAAATGAACACACTGACTTGGAGAACTTGAAACCATTTTTATCAGTCCATTCTTCTATTCTTTTTAAATTTTGTTGTAACTTTCGTTCAATTGTTTTCATATTTTTTGAGCGGTAACATATACAAAAATCATCAACATACAATGAACAATCAGTTTTGTCGTCCAAACATTGTACAATATTGTTTATTTTGATGTTAAATAGCGTAGTTGAAAGAATACTACCCTGTGGGACACCCTGTTCTTGATCATAGAAATCTGACAGGGTAGACCCCACACGCACCTGAAACATGCGCTCCCCTAAAAAGCTTTCAATAAAACTGGGAAGTTTTCCTCTTAAGCCAATGTTATGTAGATCTTTCAATATTCCATAACGCCATGTTGTATCATATGCTTTCACCAAGTCGAAAAAGACAGCCACTACGTGTTCTTTGTTAATAAAAGCATCTCGTATAAATGTTTCTAGTCTTATTAAATTGTCATTGGTACTACGTTCCGAACGAAAACCAGATTGATATTCTGAAATGAGGTTGTTGGACTCTAAGTACCAGACTAATCTCTTGTTTATCATTCTCTCCAATGTTTTACACAAACAACTTGTCAAAGCTATCGGACGATAATTTGTAGGTTCTGCATGATCTTTCCCTGGTTTCGGAATAGGTACAACTGTAGCTACACGCAAACTCTCAGGACAGACCCCCGTTTCCCAAATATTATTAAAGATATCTAAAAGTGTTGTAAGAGAACTTTTTGGCAGATGCTTGAGCATCTGATAATGAATTTCATCGGGGCCGGTTGCCGTATCATGTGATTTTTCAATAGCTTCAACGAGTTCGGATAAGTTAAAAGGTGTGTTGTATTCTTCGTGATTAAGGGATTTGAAGTTAAGTTTTCTTTTCTCCTGGTCCTTTTTGAAATTTCTAAAAGTGTCAGAATAATTACGCGATGATGAATTTCTCAAGAATGTGTGACCAAGAGTATCTGAAATATCTTTTTTTGTTGAAGCTATTGTGTCAAATTCAGTATTTAAATGTGTAAAACTAGAGGACTTTGTTTTTCCTGAAATTTTTCGTACCATATCCCAAACCTTTTTAATGGGGGTTTTGTAGTTCAATTTGGAGACATATTCTCTCCATGACTTTCGTTTTGAAGCTCGGATTGTTCGCCGAGCTTTAGCTCTAAAAACTTTTACGTCGTTTAGCTTTTCTGAAGTGGGACTTTTGCAGAACTTATTTAGAGCCTGTTTACGCTTTTTAATAGCTTCTTTACAGTCATTATTATACCAAGGCTTGCTTCTCTTAGTATTTGTGGAGGTCTTTGGAATGCATTGCTCTGATATATTAATAAGTGTATCTGTGAAATCAGAAACAATGTCAGATGATTCATTTAAGTGATCAACTGATAACTCTTCTTCACATAAATTATGGAATAATTCCCAGTCGGCTTTATTCATTTTCCATTTCTGGTTACAGTCTTCATCTGGTTCGTTTACGCTCTCTATTATAACAGGAAAGTGATCACTTCCGCACTGATCATCATGAACAGACCAGTCATAGTCCAAGAAGAGAGATGGGTGACACAAAGAGAGATCTAAAGAGGACAAATGACCTGTCGCAGGGTGAAGGTAAGTATAAGATTTATCATTCATCAAGCAAAGGTCGTTCTTTGCAATAAAATCTTCGACAAGTCCTCCTCTGTTATTGACATCTTTACAGCCCCATAGAATATTGTGACCATTGAAGTCGCCAACTAAAAGATATGGCGATGGAAGTTGACTCAGCAATGAGTCAAGATGTTCGGGCTTTAAAGAAAATGAGGGTGGGATATATAGAGAGCAAATTGTAGTTTCTTTATCCAGAGAAACCGATACTGCTACAGCTTGAAGGTCTGTTTTTAATTTGATCTCTCTTTGTGGTAAACATGATTTAACAAAAATTGAGCTGCCACCAGATGGTTTGATACCATCAGAATAGATATAGTTGTATGTATTGAAACCCCTGACATCTATGTTGTCATCAGTTTTTAAAAAAGTTTCTTGCAAACAAAACACCGATGGGGTTAGTAGCGAAATAAGTAATAAGAGTTCATTATAATTTGATTTAAGACCTCGACAATTCCATTGTATTATTTTGTGTTTTAAATCCATTTTAAGGAGAGATATTTAAAGACTAGAAACTATTATGGAGGTGCAATTGGTGATATAGATCTGCTACCACCAGCTCGTGGTGTGGCAGACCTCGATCTGTTATTGCCACTTGGTGATGATGGAGTTTCAGTCAACTCCATATCACTGTCACTCAAAGATCCGAATCTGTTCTGAAATTTTATATTGTCTCTTTCCATTTTACGTTGTCTGTCTGTTTGTCTTTGAGACAATTGATGTTTTTTGATCGGATCTTGCGACCCCTTATTAGTTCGACCTGAGTCGGGTTTCTCTTTTACATTCGGCGCTGGCTTCGGTACGGTCGCTGTCGACCGATCCGAAGCAACCTGGATTGCGCCTTTTGATAAATTGGTTGAACTTTGTGGTGTAGGAGTGGATTTACTCCATGCACCAGACTTTTTTAGTTCAGCAATGTATGATTCAGCAGTCTGTGTTGCGGAGCTGGTACATTTTACACCAGCACCCTTTGTGATGCTGGCGAAACTGGTGGTTGGTGTTATGTATCGCTCTTCGACAATCTTCCGCGCTTCTGGGAATGTTATCCCCCTTTGGTACTTGACAGTGAGTATTTCTTTTTCTTTTTTCCATGCCGGACAGTCTCGGGAGAAAACAGCATGTTTGCCATCACAATTTACGCATTTGGGTTCATTTTTGCAGTTGAGGTGATTATCAACATGCTTTTCTTCACCACAATTAGGACAGAGTTTTTTTCTCTGACATCTGCTTTCGTGATGGCCAAAAGCCTGACAAGAGTAACATCTAAGAGGGTTTGGGATGTATACCTCTACGTTAATGGAAAGATATGCTACTTTGATTTTCTTGGGTAGAATTGGTGTATTAAAAGTCAACACATAAGTTGCTGTTGGTTTTAGTACACCATTTCTACGAACTTGAATGTTACGAACACCAACAACTCCCTGATCCTTAAGGTTATCGACTATCTCTTCATCTGAACAAGGACGCAGTTCTGGACTGCGAATCACTCCCTTAGATGAATTGAGCGTGTTATGTAAAGCGACTTTAACTTTTAGATCAAAGAGTTTGTTGGTGTTTAGCAGGCTTACCACTTGCTGTTTTTTCTCGACTTCCAAGAGAAGATCACCCGATTTGAGTTGTTTTATACTCTTAGGGTGTCCGGCAATGGAGAGAATACTTTTCTCGATGACGAAGGGGGAAAGGCTAGATACAGTTCGTGTATCGTCAAGCGACGTAACGACCAAGAAACGCGGAACATTGTCAAAATTTGGTTCAGCAGACTGCTGACTAGATTGTTGACTTGACTGCTGACTGGATTGTTGACTGTGTTCATCCGATTCGGATGAATCTTCTTGTTTTTTACGTTTAGGTGCGTTGTGGTTAGGTGATTTGCGGTTAGGTGATTTGCGGTTATGTTTTTTTCCAGGAGCCATAAGAAAAAAATTCTAGTTTCGTCCCAAGTGCTCTCCGCCCTCCGTGGAGCCCTACAAGGGAACACCATACTGGAGTGGTTATCCAACTCGCAGATGTTAGAGATACACGTGAGATATACTCGTATAAACAAAATGCCTACACGATTGATCCGTTAAGCCACCGCCTTCTAGAGATAAAAAGACAGAAAAGGGCAAGGTAAATGGGCATATGGTTGGTATCAGGAAAGATACAAAAAGAGTTGAAGAGAAAGCAAAGCGGTATCTCTAGGGCTCGGCGTGACCAGCCGATTGACCGTGCCGGACCGCACGGCCACCCGTCTACACCGAAAAGCCAGGCCAAAGAGGCGTGTTGGGCACCTGAAGCACCGCCACCTCAGGTAACCCTCAACCTCCAGGATCCCTTCTTCCGGCTTACAGGACGCCACCCACGGCAAACGGGTGGTACTTCCTTTAGCTCTTCCCAGTGGGCACATTGACCACAGCAGCAACGTGCCCAGTGGGAATTGAGCCCCCAGGGCCACGGCAAGGCAGGAAGTCTAATACCTGGGGGCATAACAATCTGAATCTGAATTATTACTGTTGTTATGTTATATGACATTCACATTCACCAGGACGCACACTAGTACCGGTAAACCGCTTATTGGATCTAAGCCTGTCCAGGAACCGCGACGCGAGGCAGGACCGCCCATGCTAATAAACCCTATTGGTTTCATTGGGCGGCAGGGCTTCAGATGTCATTTCATCTCAATGTCGGGTAAAAGTCCCCCAAAATTGGAAGCAACGTCTCCAAAATGACCTTTACAGTGTTGTCGGGGACGTTAAACCTCAAATCAAACAAACAAATCACCAGGACCTGAGAAAAGGGAAGTTAGTCCCTAGCTCTCACCAAAGAAGTAAACTGAGCTACATAACATACTTCCCAGCAGGTACACACCGATAGGGCAACATCAAATCAACGTCGATGCAACGTCACGATGTTGCATCGACGTTAATGTGACGTTGTTTAATCGTCATTACGTCGTATCGACGTTGATTTGACCTCATATTTACGTCAGTTGTCCGCTGTGTTGATTAACTCAAGTCTCAAGGTAAAATTCTCAAATAATTGATTTGGGTGCAAACCGCAACACTACTACCGATCGTCATCGTGGTGATTCAGATTCAGAATGCACGACTTCTGTGTCATCAGTCATCGATCGTAAATAACGTAATACGACCTTGACCTTCAGCATCCACTTACGTAAATCATAGAAGAAGAAGATAACAATGTTTCTGATCATCCTATTGCTCAATTTCTTTACTTACACTGTTCATCATGATAGTTGATGAACAGTGTATGTTCAGAGATGGGAACAATCCTGGACTGTTCTCAGGAAGATGGGTTTGGCAACTATGCCTATGCAGCAGAAAATGATGTCGAAGAACGACTGATCTTTCTACGCCTCAGTGGCACTGTAGATGCCAGTAATCTACCAAGATTGAGTGTGCTACAGGTTCACGAAGGGCGAGCTGAATGTGAGCAGCTAAAGTGTCGAGGGACAGTCATGCTACAGCTGAAAGATGAATCAATTCCATGTCTGGTAGGTTTCTTTTTTTTGTTTTTGTGTCACAAAATATGACCCGATCAACATATAATTCGTTTTATGCACACTTCCTTCTATTGTGAGGGACTATTTCTAGCAGCAACTGACCAATAAACCTGTTTGTGAGACATAAACAAACAGTGTAGACCCCTGATCAGATGCTCTAGAAAGTGACATCTGATCTGGATCTACATTTTGTAAAATTTACTGCAAATAAAACAAGTCAGACGTCATGAGCACTGCCATGATTTCGATTGAGAGGTAAACTCTATAACTCGTTACACAATAAGATATCTTTACAAGTAATAGATATGGGTTCTCCATCTGACAGAGTACTCTAAAAGGAAAGAATTTGCTCCGAAGGTAACAACACATACATAATAGCAAACCACAATAACTGGCAACTTTTTAATTGTTGAAAACAGTGAACCATTCCCCCCCCCCCCCTCAAAGCTATTGAAGAGGTAGATAACAGACCCTTTGTACTACAATGGTGTTTGTGATAAAACCACAGTCCCTTTGTGATAAAACCAGAAATTGTAGGTGCTCGTTTAAATCGTCTCCATCTGTATATAAACAAAAAGATAAAATGACCTGAAAAAATGCTGAGAGGTGAGCATTTCAATGATTTGTTTAACATATATATCTGCTTAGCTATCCCTTTTGGCAGTGTTGACCTATATCAGATGACGCAGAATGTGACGTCTGATCTGAGTCCATACTGTTTGCTCAGAAACATACACTTCAATTTTCCATTTGACTTCATGAAACCATGTTGATCCTTCTATTTTCAGTCATCATCCACTACATTCATTCCTGAAGCTACCACCGTTGATGGAGTCTACTCCACTGAAGTTGACCTCACAACTACAGCCAGCTCAACCACTACAGCCCGCTCAACCACCACAGCCCGCTCAACCACCACAGCCCGCTCCACCACAGACCAGTCCACCACAGAAGACATGTCAGAAACCGACACGGATCAGACCATTGCTGCAGGTGAATATAAATTTACTACTCAACATATTTCATTATTTTCGACCATTCATACATTCAGTTCCACTCATTATGAAGTGAAAAGATATGATAAAACAATTTCTGGCACATACATTGCGTTGATAACAGCCTTAGGTTTACTCCTTCTTTGCATACTATTTATATTAAGTGTGGTAGTCTACAGACGCAGTCGCAAACCTAAAACATATTCACCTCAGTTATACCTTTCAGATTCAATTGATAACTTAAATGATAGAATTTCTGCAGAGGGGCCTTATTTTGAGCTGTTAGATAAAGCATCAGCATCAAACCCAGATTTACAATCATCATCAGTTACTGTTCTTTAACCCTTACCCAGCTGAATAATTCAGTAAGCGACAACTTCTTGGAGCAATCAGACTAATTGATTTATTGTTTTCATGTTATTTCCCAAACTGAATGACAAGCAGTGTAGACCAAGAACAGATAGTTTGTTCATGTTTGTAATATTGGAGTTTTGGTCCACTCATCACTATTTAGGCTATATAAAGCCGAGCAGTTAAATAGTGCTAAAAGTTTCTGACTAGACTCTGGTCAGAAACTTTGATGGGTCTCTTTGTGGGAACCCCTTTTCTCATACTAAAGCAAAATGTTTTGAAACATATTATGTTTTTTGATTTTACAGTCATTATTCCGAGTATCATCATCCCCACCATCCTCATCATTCTCATCATCATCATCAAATGTTTTAAAAGACAGATGCGAACGAGAAGTTTACCAGTCACAGCTTTATTTAGACGAAACAGTCAGTCTAGTGAAGAAAACATCCATTTTGATATGAGGTCAGTGAAAACTGACTAATTTGTATATATTTCATTTTAGTCAGTTTTCAATGATAAAAAATCAAAATGAACGTTTCCTATACTGGACTAATTTGAATATTTTTCTTTTATGGTGTTTTTGTTTTATGTTCACAGGTATACTAATCATCCTATCAACCATGGTTAGCTGGTTAGTGTACCGACTTGCAGATATTGTCACAGACTACATCAACCAACAGTTTCTCACATATATCGGACAGCGAGGTGCTCCTGAAAGGCGATATCCCCTCAGAAACAGAAGACCACCCCAAAGACTCCAGTATTATTAGGAGAACTTTTGATAAATCGTATACATGGTCTCAGACAACCTAAATGCTATATAAACTCTTTGGAGTCCGCCATCTAACATGTCTGGTCATCATTCATTTCATCAATTCACCCTCCATTGATTGTTGGACTCTAAGAGAGTTTATATAGCATTTAGGTTGTTTGAGACTATTTGTCTTCTGTTTAAAATGGTGTAACTGTTGGTTGATGTATAGTCTTTTTTGTTTGTATATATGTTCATATTTTATCATTATTACCATCAATATCATCATCATCATTTTTTTCACAATATGTTTGTTATATTGGAGTTTATGACCCGATCAACACTATTTAGGTTATATTAAGCTGGGCAGTTTACCTATTCACACTTTTCTTGGACAGGGTTATAAGCAAGTGGTCAACCAGTACAGTGAGTGAGTGAGTTTTAGTTTTACGTCCCACCAACAGCTAAGGTCATACGGAGACAGGACCTCGGTTTAAAGACTCATCCGAAAGTCTTCAACCAGTACAGTGAACATTCTTTCATCAGAAACTGACAACTGTCCTTCATGAATTAGTGGGTGGGAGGGAGAGAGAGAGAATGACCATAGAAAAATTTTCATGATCAATCTCCACGAAAGATATAGCCCACGACATCCTGATCACCAATCAGATGCGCATCTGACTGAGCTAGCAAAGTCAGTCCAACTCAAACTGTTTCTGGTCTCTCTAATGGTTGCTACCTAATGTGGTTCATATGTTTGTTTGTTTGTTTGTATTGGAGTTTAACATCCCTATCAACACTGTATAGGTCATTTTGGAGATGTTGCTTCCAATTTGTGGAACTTTTACCCGACATTGAGATGAAATGACATCTCAAGCCCTGTCACCCAATGAAACCAATAGGGTTAATAAGCATGGACGGTCCGACTCGCACCACTATGCCTGGGCAGGCTTAGAACCTCTCTAAGCGGTTTACCAGTACTCGTGTGCGATCGGTTTCAGCTCTGCGTGTAAGCATCATGCAGTCCGATCTATTTTTCCAAGCCCCGATGGGCGAGGATGAGTTGGCTGATGTATATTCTTTTTTGTTTGTATATATGTTCATATTTTATCATCATTATCATCATCATCATTTTTTTTCAAAATATGTTTGTTATATTGGAGTGTATGACCCGATCAACACTTTTTAGGTTATATTAAGCTGAGCAGTTTACCTATTCACACTTCTTGGATGGGGTTGTAAGCAAGTGGTTTAATGATGCATTGCTTATTCTTCCATCAAAAATGGGTCACCATTTTCTTATAGAATTACTCGACATGTATTGAACCCATGTCTGATGTAAATCCAACTGAGCTATCAAAGTCAGCCCAACACAAGTTGTTTCTAGTCACTCTTATGGTTGAAGAACAGGCTTTCTGTGACGTAGTTGTGACCTCCCAAGATTCGGATATAATATCAAGGGCTAAAACATCGGTGAAAAATTACGCATATCTACCAGCAGTGACGTCAAAGTACTCTGGTGATGTAGGACAGGCATTACTGATGTCAGAATAGGTTTCGGTGACGTAGTTGTGACCTCACAAGACTCGGGTATAATATCAAGAGCTGAAACATCCTACCCTTTTAACACGACAGAGTTAAGACCCTAACGTACCACATACCTTACAAGACTCGGGCATAATATCAGTCTTCTGAGGTCACCACTAGGTCACCAAAACCCATTCTAACATCCGTAATGCTTGCCCTGTATGACCAGAATACCCTGACATCACCGTTGACAGACACGAGTAATTTTTGTGAGGACACAACTACGTCAGCGAATCCTACTCTGACATCAGTAATGCCTGTCCTACATCACCAGAGTAGCTTGAGTACTCTTGCATGCAATTACGGAGCTTTCTCACACTCCGTACAATATATCCAGTCTGATCATCCTCTGTATGCTGCACACAAGTCTCAGTTAAGAAGAACGGGCAAAAGCAAAGGATTCTGTGTCACTGATGATAGATATGAGTAATTTTTCACCGATGTTTCAGCCTTTGATAGTATACCTGAGTCTTGTGAGGTCACAACTACGTCACAGAAAGCCTGTTCTTCATCACCAGAGTACCTTGAGTACTCTTGCATGCAATTACGGAGCTTTCTCACACTCCGTACAATATATCCAGTCTGATCATCCTCTGTATGCTGCACACAAGTCTCAGTTAAGAAGAACGGGCAAAAGCAAAGGATTCTGTGTCACTGATGATAGATATGAGTAATTTTTCACCGATGTTTCAGCCTTTGATAGTATACCTGAGTCTTGTGAGGTCACAACTACGTCACAGAAAGCCTGTTCTTCATCACCAGAGTAGCTTGAGTACTCTTGCATGCAATTACGGAGCTTTCTCACACTCCGTACATGATGATGATGATTTCGTGTTTAACGACCCGTCAACCCTCTTTGTGGGTCATAAGCGTCAAACGGTTAATGGTTAAACGGCATGAATAATTATGATGATATTAAAAGTAAAAAGTCAGAATGATAATGTATAAAAATCTGAAACAGTTAAATCTTATGAAAAAGTCCAATTTCTTTTAAGAATAAAATAATATTATCAACAGGTACATCTCGAAACAGTTGTTGTAAAGTGTCAGCTTTGAAATATAAAATACGTGAGGGTGAAAAGTCAACACAGTCAATTAAGATATGTTTCACAGTGAATGGCTGATCACAACCTACACAAGAAGGCTGATCATCACCATTAAAAATATAAGAATGAGTAACTCTAGTATGGCCGATGCGCAGTCGTGTTAATACTACGTCCTCTTTTCTGGAAAACTGTGGAGGAGAGCATTTTGCACTAACGACAGGTTTAATGGCATGGAGTTTGTTATTTATTGCATGGTCCCATTCGCCTTGCCATTCCGACAAGATGTATCGGTTGATAAATGGTTTAAAATTATTAAAAGGAATTTTAATAACCGATGGATCAAGATTGAGCGATTCCTTTGCTTTCTTGTCAGCATATTCATTGCCAACAATGCCAATATGGCTCGGAAGCCAACAAAACAAGATTTGGTGTGTTTTAGAAATTTCATGATGTTTTTCGATCAATTTTTGAATTTGAGGATTTTTAGATGATGAATGGTCTAAAGCCTTAAGCACAGAAAGTGAATCAGAAAATATAATTGCTTTTTGAATTGTTGAAGAACTGATAAAATCTAAAGCTAGGTCTATTGCTTTGGCTTCAGCTGTAAAAATAGATGAACCATCTGGAAGGCGCATGGTTTTGTGCGTATCTTTATAAACATACGCACAGCCAACTTTATCTCCTTCTTTGGAACCATCAGTATAGACTTGCTGGTAATCATTGTAACGTGACTGCAGTACCTGAAAGTTTTGTTTGAGAAGTATTGGATTTGATTCGGATTTTTTTCCATCATGTAAGTCGAACAGAATAGATGATGATGATGATGATGATTTCGTGTTTAACGACGCGTCAACCCTCTTTGTGGGTCATAAGCGTCAAACGGTTAATGGTTAAACGGCATGAATAATTATGATGATATTAAAAGTAAAAAGTCAGAATGATAATGTATAAAAATCTGAAACAGTTAAATCTTATGAAAAAGTCCAATTTCTTTTAAGAATAAAATAATATTATCAACAGGTACATCTCGAAACAGTTGTTGCAAAGTGTCAGCTTTGAAATATAAAATACGTGAGGGTGAAAAGTCAACACAGTCAATTAAGATATGTTTCACAGTGAATGGCTGATCACAACCTACACAAGAAGGTTGATCATCACCATTAAAAATATAAGAATGAGTAACTCTAGTATGGCCGATGCGCAGTCGTGTTAATACTACGTCCTCTTTTCTGGAAAACTGTGGAGGAGAGCATTTTGTACTAACGACAGGTTTAATGGCATGGAGTTTGTTATTTATTGCATGGTCCCATTCGCCTTGCCATTCCGACAAGATGTATCGGTTGATAAATGGTTTAAAATTATTAAAAGGAATTTTAAAAACAGATGGATCAAGATTGAGCGATTCATTTGCTTTCTTGTCAGCATATTCATTGCCGACAATGCCAATATGGCTCGGAAGCCAACAAAACAAGATTTGGTGTGTTTTAGAAATTTCATGATGTTTTTCGATCAATTTTTGAATTTGAGGATTTTTAGATGATGAATGGTCTAAAGCCTTAAGCACAGAAAGTGAATCAGAAAATAAAATTGCTTTTTGAATTGTTGAAGATCTGATAAAATCTAAAGCTAGGTCTATTGCTTTGGCTTCAGCTGTAAAAATAGATGAACCATCTGGAAGGCGCATGGTTTTGTGCGTATCTTTAGAAACATACGCACAACCAACTTTATCTCCTTCTTTGGAACCATCAGTATAGACTTGCTGGTAATCATTGTAACGTGACTGCAGTACCTGAAAGTTTTGTTTGAGAAGTATTGGATTTGATTCGGATTTTTTTCCATCATGTAAGTCGAACAGAATAGAAGGTTGTTTAATACACCAAGATGGAACTTCGGCGGTTTCATGTTTTTGAATATTTTTAAGGTCGATACCTGAATTTTCCAGCAGTGGTAAAATACGTAATCCAAAAGGTTTGATTGCTGTGGGTTTTGTTTCATACTTATCTACAAATTGAGGTGGAAATGAAATTTTGGATGCCGGGTTAGATGGATTTGCAGCAAGTCTGATAGCATACTGAAGAGAAAGTTTCTCTCTGCGCGAGGTTAAAGATGGTTCACCTGCTTCTACATAAAGGCTTAATACGGGAGAGGTACGGAAGGCTCCCATGGCCAGACGAAGGCCTTGGTGATGGATAGTATCCAAGGATTTTAAATAGGACTTTCTGGCAGAACCATAAATAACAGACCCATAATCTAATTTAGATCTTATTAAAGACCGGTAAAGATGTAATAAAGTATACCGATCTGCTCCCCAACTTGTATGAGCTAAAACTTTCAAAAGATGCAAAGCTTTTAAGCATTTCGCTTTAAGATATTTAATATGTGGAATAAAAGATAACTTTTGATCAAATATGACCCCAAGAAATTTGGCTTCTTCAACAACAGGAATTTGTGATCCGTATAAAAACAGGGAAGGATGTTCGTGTTTCTTCCGTAGTTTACAAAAATGAACACACTGCGTTTTCGACTTGGAGAACTTGAAACCATTTTTATCAGTCCATTCTTCTATTCTTTTTAAATTTTGTTGTAACTTTCTTTCAATTGTTTTCATATTTTTTGAACGGTAACATATACAAAAATCATCAACATACAATGAACAATCAGTTTTGTCGTCCAAACATTGTACAATATTGTTTATTTTGATGTTAAATAGCGTAGTTGAAAGAATACTACCCTGTGGGACACCCTGTTCTTGATCATAGAAATCTGACACGGTAGACCCCACACGCACCTGAAACATGCGCTCCCCTAAAAAGCTTTCAATAAAACTGGGAAGTTTTCCTCTTAAGCCAATGTTATGTAGATCTTTCAATATTCCATAACGCCATGTTGTATCATATGCTTTCTCCAAGTCGAAAAAGACAGCCACTACGTGTTCTTTGTTAATAAAAGCATCTCGTATAAATGTTTCTAGTCTTATTAAATTGTCATTGGTACTACGTTCCGAACGAAAACCCGATTGATATTCTGAAATGAGGTTGTTGGACTCTAAGTACCAGACTAATCTCTTGTTTATCATTCTCTCCAATGTTTTACACAAACAACTTGTCAAAGCTATCGGACGATAATTTGTAGGTTCTGCATGATCTTTCCCTGGTTTTGGAATTGGTACAACTGTAGCTACACGCCAGCTCTCAGGACAGACCCCCGTTTCCCAAATATTATTAAAGATATCTAAAAGTGTTGTAAGAGAACTTTTTGGCAGATGCTTAAGCATCTGATAATGAATTTCATCGGGGCCGGTTGCCGTATCATGTGATTTTTCAATGGCTTCAACGAGTTCGGATAAGTTAAAAGGTGTGTTGTATTCTTCGTGATTAAGGGATTTGAAGTTAAGATTTCTTTTCTCTTGGTCCTTTTTGAAATTTCTAAAAGTGTCAGAATAATTACGCGATGATGAATTTCTCAAGAATGTGTGACCAAGAGTATCTGAAATATCTTTTTTAGTTGAAGCTTTTGTGTCAAAACCAGTATTTAAATGTGTAAAACTAGAGGACTTTGTTTTTCCTGAAATTTTTCGTACCATATCCCAAACCTTTTTAATGGGGGTTTTGTAGTTCAATTTGGAGACATATTCTCTCCATGACTTTCGTTTGGAAGCTCGGATTGTTCGCCGAGCTTTAGCTCTAAAAACTTTGACGTCGTTTAGCTTTTCTGAAGTGGGACTTTTGCAGAACTTATTTAGAGCCTGTTTGCGCTTTTGAATAGCTTCTTTACAGTCATTATTAAACCAAGGCTTGCTTTTCTTAGTATTTGTGGAGGTCTTTGGAATGCATTGTTCTGATATATTTATTAGTTTATCTGTGAAATCAGAAACAATGTCAGATGATTCATTAAAGAGACCAACTGATAACTCTTCTTCACATAAATTACGGAATAATTCCCAGTCGGCTTTATTCATTTTCCATTTCTGTTTACAGTCCTCATCTTGTTCGTTTACGCTCTCAATTATAACAGGGAAGTGATCACTTCCGCACTGATCATCATGAACAGACCAGTCATAGTCCAAGAAGAGAGATGGGTGACACAAAGAGAGATCTAAAGAAGACAAATGACCTGTCGCTGGGTGAAGGTAAGTATAAGATTTATCATTCATCAAGCAAAGATCGCTCTTTGCAATAAAATCTTCAACAAGTGCTCCTCTGTTATTGATATCTTTACAGCCCCATAGAATATTGTGACCATTGAAGTCGCCAACTAAAAGATATGGGGATGGAAGCTGACTCAGCAATGAGTCAAGATGTTCGGGCTTTAAAGTAAATGAGGGTGGAATATATAAAGAGCATATTGTAGTTTCTTTATCCAGAGAAACCGATACTGCTACAGCTTGTAGGTCTGTTTTTAATTTGATCTCTCTTTGTGGTAAACATGATTTAACAAGAATTGAACTGCCACCAGATGGTTTGTTACCATCAGAATAGATATAGTTGTATGTATTGAAACCCCTGACATCAAGGTTGTCATCAGTTTTTAAAAAAGTTTCTTGCAAACAAAAAACCGACGGGTTTAATAACGAAATAAGTAATAAGAGTTCATTATAATTTGATTTGATGATGATGATGATTTCGTGTTAAACGACGCGTCAACCCTCCTGGTGGGTCATAAGCGTCAGTCGGTTAACGGTTAAACGGCATGAATAATTATGATGATATTAAAAGTAACAAGTCAGAATGATAATGTATAAAAATCTGAAACAGTTAAATCTTATGAAAAAGACCAATTTCTTTTAAGAATAAAATAATGTTATCAACAGGTACATCTCGAAACAGTTGTTGCAAAGTGTCAGCTTTGAAATATAAAATACGTGAGGGTGAAAAGTCAACACAGTCAATTAAGATATGTTTCACAGTGAATGGCTGATCACAACCTACACAAGAAGGCTGATCATCACCATTAAAAATATAAGAATGAGTAACTCTAGTATGGCCGATGCGCAGTCGTGTTAATACTACGTCCTCTTTTCTGGAAAACTGTGGAGGAGAGCATTTTGTACTAACGACAGGTTTAATGGCATGGAGTTTGTTACTTATTGCACGGTCCCATTCGCCTTGCCATTCCGACAAGATGTATCTATTGATAAATGGTTTAAAATTATTAAAAGGAATTTTAAAAACAGATGGATCAAGATTGAGCGATTCCTTTGCTTTCTTGTCAGCATATTCATTGCCGACAATGCCAATATGGCTCGGAAGCCAACAAAACAAGATTTGGTGTGTTTTAGAAATTTCATGATGTTTTTCGATCAATTTTTGAATTTGAGGATTTTTAGATGATGAATGGTCTAAAGCCTTAAGCACAGAAAGTGAATCAGAAAATAAAATTGCTTTTTGAATTGTTGAAGATCTGATAAAATCTAAAGCTAGGTCTATTGCTTTGGCTTCAGCTGTAAAAATAGATGAACCATCTGGAAGGCGCATGGTTTTGTGCGTATCTTTAGAAACATACGCACAACCAACTTTATCTCCTTCTTTGGAACCATCAGTATAGACTTGCTGGTAATCATCGTAACGTGATTGCAGTACCTGAAAGTTTTGTTTGAGAAGTATCGGATTTGATTCGGATTTTTTGCCATCATTTAAGTCGAACAGAATAGAAGGTTGTTTAATACACCAAGATGGAACTTCGGCGGTTTCATGTTTTTGAATATTTTTAAGGTCGATACCTGAATTTTCCAGCAGTGGTAAAATACGTAATCCAAAAGGTTTAATTGCTGTGGGTTTAGTTTCATACCTATCTACAAATTGAGGTCGAAATGAAATTTTGGATGCCGGGTTAGATGGATTTGCAGCAAGTCTAATAGCATACTGAAGAGAAAGTTTCTCTCTGCGCGAGGTTAAAGATGGTTCACCTGCTTCTACATAAAGGCTTAATACGGGAGAAGTACGGAAGGCTCCCATGGCCAGACGAAGGCCTTGGTGATGGATAGTATCCAAGGATTTTAAATAGGACTTTCTGGCAGAACCATAAACAACAGACCCATAATCTAATTTAGATCTTAATAAAGACCGGTAAAGATGTAATAAAGTATACCGATCTGCTCCCCAACTTGTATGAGCTAAAACTTTCAAAAGATTCAAAGCTTTTAAGCATTTCGCTTTAAGATATTTAATATGGGGAATAAAAGATAACTTTTGATCAAATATGACCCCAAGAAATTTGGCTTCTTCAACAACAGGAATTTGTGATCCGTATAAAAACAGGGAAGGATGTTCGTGTTTCTTCCGTAGTTTACAAAAATGAACACACTGCGTTTTCGACTTGGAGAACTTGAAACCATTTTTATCAGTCCATTCTTCTATTCTTTTTAAATTTTGTTGTAACTTTCGTTCAATTGTTTTCATATTTTTTGAACGGTAACATATACAAAAATCATCAACATACAATGAACAATCAGTTTTGTCGTCCAAACATTGTACAATATTGTTTATTTTGATGTTAAATAGCGTAGTTGAAAGAATACTACCCTGTGGGACACCCTGTTCTTGATCATAGAAATCTGACACGGTAGACCCCACACGCACCTGAAACATGCGCTCACCTAAAAAGCTTTCAATAAAACTGGGAAGTTTTCCTCTTAAGCCAATGTTATGTAGATCTTTCAATATTCCATATCGCCATGTTGTATCATATGCTTTCTCCAAGTCGAAAAAGACAGCTACTACGTGTTCTTTGTTAATAAAAGCATCTCGTATAAATGTTTCTAGTCTTATTAAATTGTCATTGGTACTACGTTCCGAACGAAAGCCCGATTGATATTCTGAAATGAGGTTGTTGGACTCTAAGTACCAGACTAATCTCTTGTTTATCATTCTCTCCAATGTTTTACACAGACAACTTGTCAAAGCTATCGGACGATAATTTGTAGGTTCTGCATGATCTTTCCCTGGTTTAGGAATTGGTACAACTGTAGCTACACGCCAGCTCTCAGGACAGACCCCCGTTTCCCAAATATTATTAAAGATATCTAAAAGTGTTGTAAGAGAACTTTTTGGCAGATGCTTAAGCATCTGATAATGAATTTCATCGGGGCCGGTTGCCGTATCATGTGATTTTTCAATGGCTTCAACGAGTTCGGATAAGTTAAAAGGTTTGTTGTATTCTTCGTGATTAAGTGATTTAAAGTTTAGATTTCTTTTCTCTTGGTCCTTTTTGAAATTTCTAAAAGTGTCAGAATAATTACGCGATGATGAATTTCTCAAGAATGTGTGCCCAAGAGTATCTGAAATATCTTTTTTTGTTGAAGCTATTGTGTCAAATTCAGTATTTAAATGTGTAAAACTAGAATACTTTGTTTTTCCTGAAATTTTTCGTACCATATCCCAAACCTTTTTAATGGGGGTTTTATAGTTCAATTTGGAGACATATTCTCTCCATGACTTTCGTTTGGAAGCTCGGATTGTTCGCCGAGCTTTAGCTCTAAAAACTTTTACGTCGTTGAGCTTTTCTGAAGTGGGATTTTTGCCGAACTTATTTAGAGCCTGTTTACGCTTTTTAATAGCTTCTTTACAGTCATTATTAAACCAAGGCTTGCTTTTCTTAGTATTTGTGGAGGTCTTTGGAAAACATTGTTCTGATATGTTAATAAGTGTATCTGTGAAATCAGAAACAATGGCGGATGATTCATTAAAATGATCAATTGATAACTCTTCTTCACATAAATTATGGAATAATTCCCAGTCGGCTTTATTCATTTTCCATTTCCGGTTACAGTCCTCATCTGGTTCGTTTACACTCTCAATTATAACAGGGAAGTGATCACTTCCGCACTGATCATCATGAACAGACCAGTCATAGTCCAAGAAGAGAGATGGGTGACACAAAGAGAGATCCAAAGAAGACAAATGACCTGTCGCTGGGTGAAGGTAAGTATAAGATTTATCATTCATCAAGCAAAGATCGCTCTTTGCAATAAAATCTTCAACAAGTGCTCCTCTGTTATTGATATCTTTACAGCCCCATAGAATATTGTGACCATTGAAGTCGCCAACTAAAAGATATGGCGATGGAAGTTGACTCAGCAATGAGTCAAGATGTTCGGGCTTTAACGAAAATGAGGGTGGAATATATAAAGAGCAAATTGTAGTTTCTTTATCCAGAGAAACCGATACTGCTACAGCTTGTAGGTCTGTTTTTAATTTGATCTCTCTTTGTGGTAAACATGATTTAACAAGAACTGAACTGCCACCAGATGGTTTGCTACCATCAGAATAGATATAGTTGTATGTATTGAAACCCCTGACATCAATGTTGTCATCAGTTTTTAAAAAAGTTTCTTGCAAACAAAAAACCGATGGGTTTAATAACGAAATAAGTAATAAGAGTTCATTATAATTTGGTTTAAGACCTCGACAATTCCATTGTATTATTTTGTGTTTTAAATCCATTTTATGAGGAGATTAAGACTAGAAACTATATTGGAGCTGCAATTGGTGATATAGATCTGCTACCACCAGCTCGTGGTGTTGCTGACCTCGATCTGTTATTGCCATTTGGTGATGATGGAGTTTCAGCGAACTCCATATCACTGTCACTCAAAGATCCGAATCTGTTCTGAAATCTAATATTGTCTCTTTCCATTTTACGTTGTCTGTCTGTCTGTTTTTGAGACAATTGATGTTTTTTGATCGGATCTTCCGATCCCTTATTAGTTCGACCTGAGTCGAGTTTCTCTTTTACGTGCGGCGCTGGCTTCGGTACGGTCGCTGTCGACCGATCCGAAGCAATCTGGATTGCGCCATTTGATAAGTTGGTTGAACTTTGCGGTGCTGGAGTGGGTTTACTCCATGCACCAGATTTTTTCAGTTCAGCTATGTATGATTCAGCAGTCTGTGTCGCGGAGCTGGTACATTTTACACCAGTACCCTTTGTGATGCTGGCGAAACAGGTGGTTGGTGTTATATATCGCTCATCGACAATTTTTCGCGCTTCTGGGAATGTTATCCCCCTTTGGTATTTGACGGTTAGTATTTCTTTTTCTTTTTTCCATGCCGGACAGTCTCGAGAGAAAACAGCATGTTTGCCATCACAATTTACGCATTTGGGTTCATTTTTGCAGTTGAGGTGATTATCAACATGCTTTTCTTCACCACAATTAGGACAGAGTTTTTTTCTCTGACATCTGCTTTCATGATGGCCAAAAGCCTGACAAGAGTAACATCTAAGAGGGTTTGGGATGTATACCTCTACGTTAATGGAAAGATATGCTACTTTGATTTTCTTGGGTAGAACTGGTGTATTAAAAGTCAACACATAAGTTGCTGTTTGTTTTAGTACACCATTTCTACGGACTTTGATGTTACGAACACCAACAACTCCCTGATCTTTCAAGTTATCGACGATCCCTTCATCTGTACAAGGGCGCAGTTCTGGACTGCGAATCACACCCTTAGACGAATTTAATGTGTTGTGGAGAGAGACTTTAACCTGAAGATCAAAGAGTTTATTGGTGCTTAGCAGGCTTACAACTTGCTGTTTTTTCTCGACTTCCAAGAGAAGGTCACCTGATTTGAGCTTTTTGATACTCTTAGGGTGTCCGGCTATGGAGTTAATACATTTCTCAAGTACGAAAGGAGAAAGGCTGGATACACTTCGTGTATCGTCAAGCGACGAGACAACCAAGAAGCGCGGAACATTGTCGAAATTTGGTTCAGCGGACTGCTGACTGGTTTGTTGACTTGACTGCTGACTGGTTTGTTGACTTGACTGCTGACTGGCTTGTTGACTGTGTTCATCCGATTCGGATGAATCGTCTTGTTTTTTACGTTTAGGTGCGTTGTGTTTAGATGCGTTGCGGTTATTTTTTTTTCCATGAGGCATAAGGAAAAAATTCTAGTTTCGTCCCAAGTGCTCTCCGCCCTCCGTGGAGCCCTACAAGGGAACACCATAATGGAGTGGTTATCCAACTCGCAGGTGTTAGAGATACACGTGAGATATACTCGCATAAACAAAATGCCTACACGATTGATCCGTTTTGCCACCGCCTTCTAGAGATAAAAAGACAGAAAAGGGTAAGGTAAATGGGCATATGGTTGGTATCAGGAAAGATACAAAAAGAGTTGAAGAGAAAGCAAAGTGGTATCTCTAGGGCTCGGCGTGACCAGCCGATTGACCGTGCCGGACCGCACGGCCACCCGTCTACACCGAAAAGCCAGGCCAAAGAGGCGTGTTGGGAACCTGAAGCACCGCCACCTCAGGTAACCCTCAACCTCCAGGATCCCTTCTTCCGGCTTACAGGACGCCACCCACGGCAAACGGGTGGTACTTCCTTTAGCTCTTCCCAGTGGGCACAAAGACCACAGCGGCAATGTGCCCAGTGGGAATTGAGCCCCCAGGGCCACGGCAAGGCAGGAAGTCTAATAATTTGATTTAAGACCTCGACAATTCCATTGTATTATTTTGTGTTTTAAATCCATTATTTGAAGAGAGTAAAACTAGAAACTATATTGGAGCTGCAATTGGTGATATAGATCTGCTACCACCAGCTCGTGGTGTTGCTGACCTCGATCTGTTATTGCCACTTGGTGATGATGGAGTTTCAGCGAACTCCATATCACTGTCACTCAAAGATCCGAATCTGTTCTGGAATCTTATATTGTCTCTTTCCATTTTACGTTGTCTGTCTGTTTTTGAACAATTGTTTTTTTCGGATCTTCCGATCCTTTATTAGTTCGACCCGAGTCGAGTTTCTCTTTTGCATGTGGCGCTGGCTTCGGTACGGTCGCTGTCGACCGATCCGAGGCAACCTGGATTGCGCCATTTGATAATTTGGTTGAACTTTGTGGTGCTGGAGTGGATTTACTCCATGCACCAGATTTTTTCAGTTCAGCTATGCATGATTCAACAGTCTGCGTTGCGGAGGTAGAAACTTGTACACCAGCACCCTTTGTGATGCTGGCGTAACTGGTCGTTGGTGTTGTGTATCGCTCGTCAACAATTTTCCGTGCTTCTGGGAATGTTAACCCCCTTTGGTATTTGACAGTAAGTATTTCTTTTTCTTTTTTCCATGCCGGACAATCTCGAGAGAAAACAGCATGCTTGCCACCACAATTGACGCATTTGGCCTCATTCTTACAGTTTTGATGGTTATCGACATGCTTTTCTTCACCACAATTTGGACAGAGTTGCTTCTTCTGACATCTGCTTTCGTGGTGGCCAAAAACCTGACACGAGTAACATCTGAGAGGGTTTGGTATATACACCTCTACGTTAACTGAAAGGTAAGCTACTTTGATTTTCTTGGGCAGAACTGGTGTATTGAAAGTCAACACGTAAGTACCTGTTGGCTTCAATACACCACCTCTACGAACTTGGATGTTACGTACGCCAATGACGCCCTCAGATCTCAAGTTGTCAATGATCTCTGCATCAGTACATGGACGCAGCTCTGGGCTGCGGATGACACCTTTACATGAATTAAGAGTGTTGTGCAGAGAAACCTTGACCTTGAGATCGAAGAGCTTTGTGGTACCAAGCAGGCTTTTCACCTGCTGCTCTCTCTCGACTTCTAATAAAAGGTCACCTGACTTAAGCTTTTTTATGCTTTTGGGATGTCCGGCAATGGACACTATGCTTTTTTCTATCACGAATGGTGATAAACTGGACACAGTGCGTGCATCGTCACTGGAGGTCATTACCAAGAAACGTGGAAAATTGGTTGACTTTGGTGCTGCAGACTGCTGACTAGACTGTTGAGTAGAATGCTGAGACTGCTGACTTGACTGTCGACTGGGTTCATCCGTTCCGGATGAATCCTCGTCTTTTTTACGTTTAGCTGCGTTGCGGTTATGTTTTTTTCCATGAGGCATAAGGAGAAATTTCTAGTTTCGTCCCAAGTGCTCTCCGCCCTCCGTGGAGCCCTACAAGGGAACACCATAATGGAGTGGTTATCCAACTCGCAGGTGTTAGAGATACACGTGAGATATACTCGCATAAACAAAATGCCTACACGATTGATCCGTTTAGCCACCGCCTTCTAGAGATAAAAAGACAGAAAAGGGTAAGGTAAATGGGCATATGGTTGGTATCAGGAAAGATACAAAAAGAGTTGAAGAGAAAGCAAAGCGGTATCTCTAGGGCTCGGCGCGACCAGCCGATTGACCGTGCCGGACCGCACGGCCACCCGTCTACACCGAAAAGCCAGGCCAAAGAGGCGTGTTGGGTACCTGAAGCACCGCCACCTCAGGTAACCCTCAACCTCCAGGATCCCTTCTTCCGGCTTACAGGACGCCACCCACGGCAAACGGGTGGTACTTCCTTTAGCTCTTCCCAGTGGGCACAGAGACCACAGCGGCAATGTGCCCAGTGGGAATTGAGCCCCCAGGGCCACGGCAAGGCAGGAAGTCTAATACCTGGGGGGATTATCCCCAGAATAGTTGCCATGGCAATTATCAGGATAATTTTGTTTACAGTTATCAGGATAATCTTGATGGCAATTATTGCCAGGGTAATTGTGATGACAATTATCAGGATAACTATGACCACTATAATAATGATTGTGGCAATTATCAGGCAGATCTTTATCAGAGCTACCAAGATAATCCTCAAGAGGCTCATGAGGATTATTGTGGCGACTCCTGTCAGGAACAAGAAGTAGCTGGTGATGATGATTGTGATGAGTGTGATCATGATTATTACGATGATAGTGATAGCTATGACGATGAATAAGGTGGAACAGAAATTAATATCTACAGATAAGGATGGATATTCAGTGATAAGTTAGCAATTCTTTTCCTTATTTATCAATGGAAAACATACATAGTGGGTACTCATTTAAACCGTCTCACCGAGATGGTTCAAATGAGTACCCACAATATACGTTTTTGTTGAGAAATATGGAAAATTATCCCTAAATTATTACCTAATACCCACTCTTATCTAGAGCTATGAGAACAGAATGTAACTCTGTTGATTCCTGTTGTTTTTTTTTTTTTGAATAATAATATTATAAAACCAGCAGTGTTCACTCTTTCATATAAAAATGGGTCATTGCTTAGAAATTGATGATACATTGAAATATATTGCAATACCCTTTTTATTCTAATAAATGCCACAGGGCATCACAGTTCAAGAGTTCTTAAATTGCAGTCTTGGATCAAACTTTATGCAGAATATATGATATTTTGGTGATCTAAAGCTAGTTTTAATAAAAATTGGTCAACTTTGTCCTATAAAAAGTGGGAAGGGATGTTTATTACTAAATTATTAGAGAAGAGGCATTTATTGGAATGAATGTGGTAGTTCAAAATACCAGACTTCTTTGTGGTTGAGATTTTTCAGTTGTGTCCTGGGAATTTATTATACTCACTTTACTGAGACTGTGCTTATTACAAACTTTGTTCCGTATATTTTCTTAATGACCAGCCCTCCCATGTGTTCAATGCACCTAATGTGTTCAAAGCCATATATTTTCTGATTCAGTATTATTGTTATACCACCATGCAGTGCATTGTTTTTCAATTTTTTCTTGTTACCAGATCTAGTCAAAAGTTTGTTGTTAACTGAATTTTGAGATTATATTGGTTGTGTTTTTTGTCAGATATAATAAATTGTCATGGCCATTTCAGTTTGAAAAAAACAACAAAATGACATGCAAACACTTCTAACATTCGAACAGTGTAGAAACCCATAACTACGACTATGGTATAATTAGAGGTAGTTGTTGTTTAACATTAGATTAATGCCCATATGGATGTCATAATTGCATGTCATTATGTTCATTTTGTCAGATATGAGCTAATATTTTTGACTTGGTATACAATGTGCTAATAAATGAATAAAGAATAAAAGATCTGTGTGAAGATTTGTGCCATCAGTGCATACACAGTCCTGCAAGTATTAGATGGGAGATTTGGCAACCATGCTTTATAGTCATAATGTGGGTATGGTTATTGTTACAGCCATTGTGTGTTAAATTACAGTGGATTAATCAGCATTATTGCTAAAATAATAGTTATTTTGTGTGTGAATTGATGGCACAAGTATGCCCATTGGCTGTAGAAATTCTATTGCAAGCATCTAATAAACAAACATTATTTCAACAGCTTGGTTTTCATTATTTAGCCTACCTGTTTGTTAGCCACAAATAAGTGACCTTAACAAACTCTTCCAAGTGCGTTGCAAGTATGGTCAGCAATACGCTCAAGGCCGAGAAGGTGGGAAATTTAGCGGAATTGAACTTTGGGAGATACGCCCATCATCTTTGATACGGTATTATTTGCAGAACTTTTACGTGGTGTACACTTGCTCATGTGGTAAAGACTATAGTGTAGGTAACAGTGCTGTGACCCACATCAACAGAAACACATCACATGTGGGCATTTTTAAAAAAAAATAACTTGGTGTAGTGATGCTGGTGGATTTTACTGGGGTGGGTGTGATGGCTTCCAAGATGATATGCTGTGCCATTATGACTTCCATGATCATTGCGATGGCAATTATCAAGATGGTTATGGTGGCAGTTTTCAGGATAATTTTGACTATCAAGATGGTAAAGAGGCCTTCTATCTTTATGATTTTGATAGCAGTTATCAGGAGAATTATGATCAGGGTAACTGTTATGATAATTATCAAGATTACAACATTTGTGAGGATGACTGTAGTCATAACCTGGAATATTATGATGGCAGTCATAATGACTACGATAGCTACCACTATTATGATGGTAATTGTCCGAATAATGGTTATCTGGGCGATGATGTCTATTATCAGGAAAATTTTAATGAAAATTGTCAGAATCATTATGATGGAGAATATCAGGATTACTTCAATGGAAATTATCATGATAATTATAATGGCAGTTATCAGGATGGCTTTGATGGAAATTATCAAGGTTATCAGGATAATTCTGGTCAGGATTATTACTAAATTATTAGAGAAGAGGCATTTATTGGAATGAATGTGGTAGTTCAAAATACCAGACTTCTTTGTGGTTGAGATTTTTCAGTTGTGTCCTGGGAATTTATTATACTCACTTTACTGAGACTGTGTTTATTACAAACTTTGTTCCGTATATTTTCTTAATGACCAGCCCTCCCATGTGTTCAATGCACCTAATGTGTTCAAATGTGTGCTAAGCCATATATTTTCTGATGCAGTATTATTGTTATACCACCATGCAGTGCATTGTTTTTCAATTTTTCTTGTTACCAGATCTAGTCAAAAGTTTGTTGTTAACTGAATTTTGAGATTATATTGGTTGTGTTTTTTGTCAGATATAATAAATTGTCATGGCCATTTCAGTTTGACAAAAACAACAAAATGACATGCAAACACTTCTAACATTCGAACAGTGTAGAAACCCATAACTACGATGATGATGATGATGATTTCTTGTTTAACGACGCGTCAACCCTCCTGGTGGGTCATAAGCGTCAGTCGGTTAACGGTTAAACGGCAAGAATAATTATGATGATATTAAAAGTAACAAGTCAGAATGATAATGTATAAAAACCTGAAACAGTTAAATCTTATGAAAAAGACCAATTTCTTTTAAGAATAAAATAATGTTATCAACAGGTACATCTCGAAACAGTTGTTGCAAAGTGTCAGCTTTGAAATATAAAATACGTGAGGGTGAAAAGTCAACACAGTCAATTAAGATATGTTTCACAGTGAATGGCTGATCACAACCTACACAAGAAGGCTGATCATCACCATTAAAAATATAAGAATGAGTAACTCTAGTATGGCCGATGCGCAGTCGTGTTAATACTACGTCCTCTTTTCTGGAAAACTGTGGAGGAGAGCATTTTGTACTAACGACAGGTTTAATGGCATGGAGTTTGTTATTTATTGCACAGTCCCATTCGCCTTGCCATTCCGACAAGATGTATCTATTGATAAATGGTTTAAAATTATTAAAAGGAATTTTTAAAACAGATGGATCAAGATTGAGCGATTCCTTTGCTTTCTTGTCAGCATATTCATTGCCGACAATGCCAATATGGCTCGGAAGCCAACAAAACAAGATTTGGTGTGTTTTAGAAATTTCATGATGTTTTTCGATCAATTTTTGAATTTGAGGATTTTTAGATGATGAATGGTCTAAAGCCTTAAGCACAGAAAGTGAATCAGAAAATATAATTGCTTTTTGAATTGTTGAAGAACTGATAAAATCTAAAGCTAGGTCTATTGCTTTGGCTTCAGCTGTAAAAATAGATGAACCATCTGGAAGGCGCATGGTTTTGTGCGTATCTTTAGAAACATACGCACAACCAACTTTATCTCCTTCTTTGGAACCATCAGTATAGACTTGCTGGTAATCATCGTAACGTGATTGCAGTACCTGAAAGTTTTGTTTGAGAAGTATCGGATTTGATTCGGATTTTTTGCCATCATGTAAGTCGAACAGAATAGAAGGTTGTTTAATACACCAAGATGGAACTTCGGCGGTTTCATGTTTTTGAATATTTTTAAGGTCGATACCTGAATTTTCCAGCAGTGGTAAAATACGTAATCCAAAAGGTTTAATTGCTGTGGGTTTAGTTTCATACCTATCTACAAATTGAGGTCGAAATGAAATTTTGGATGCCGGGTTAGATGGATTTGCAGCAAGTCTAATAGCATACTGAAGAGAAAGTTTCTCTCTGCGCGAGGTTAAAGATGGTTCACCTGCTTCTACATAAAGGCTTAATACGGGAGAAGTACGGAAGGCTCCCATGGCCAGACGAAGGCCTTGGTGATGGATAGTATCCAAGGATTTTAAATAGGACTTTCTGGCAGAACCATAAACAACAGACCCATAATCTAATTTAGATCTTATTAAAGACCGGTAAAGATGTAATAAAGTATACCGATCTGCTCCCCAACTTGTATGAGCTAAAACTTTCAAAAGATTCAAAGCTTTTAAGCATTTCGCTTTAAGATATTTAATATGGGGAATAAAAGATAACTTTTGATCAAATATGACCCCAAGAAATTTGGCTTCTTCAACAACAGGAATTTGTGATCCGTATAAAAACAGGGAAGGATGTTCGTGTTTCTTCCGTAGTTTACAAAAATGAACACACTGCGTTTTCGACTTGGAGAACTTGAAACCATTTTTATCAGTCCATTCTTCTATTCTTTTTAAATTTTGTTGTAACTTTCGTTCAATTGTTTTCATATTTTTTGAACGGTAACATATACAAAAATCATCAACATACAATGAACAATCAGTTTTGTCGTCCAAACATTGTACAATATTGTTTATTTTGATGTTAAATAGCGTAGTTGAAAGAATACTACCCTGTGGGACACCCTGTTCTTGATCATAGAAATCTGACACGGTAGACCCCACACGCACCTGAAACATGCGCTCCCCTAAAAAGCTTTCAATAAAACTGGGAAGTTTTCCTCTTAAGCCAATGTTATGTAGATCTTTCAATATTCCATATCGCCATGTTGTATCATATGCTTTCTCCAAGTCGAAAAAGACAGCTACTACGTGTTCTTTGTTAATAAAAGCATCTCGTATAAATGTTTCTAGTCTTATTAAATTGTCATTGGTACTACGTTCCGAACGAAAGCCCGATTGATATTCTGAAATGAGGTTGTTGGACTCTAAGTACCAGACTAATCTCTTGTTTATCATTCTCTCCAATGTTTTACACAAACAACTTGTCAAAGCTATCGGACGATAATTTGTAGGTTCTGCATGATCTTTCCCTGGTTTCGGAATTGGTACAACTGTAGCTACACGCCAGCTCTCAGGACAGACCCCCGTTTCCCAAATATTATTAAAGATATCTAAAAGTGTTGTAAGAGAACTTTTTGGCAGATGCTTAAGCATCTGATAATGAATTTCATCGGGGCCGGTTGCCGTATCATGTGATTTTTCAATGGCTTCAACGAGTTCGGATAAGTTAAAAGGTTTGTTGTATTCTTCGTGATTAAGTGATTTAAAGTTTAGATTTCTTTTCTCTTGGTCCTTTTTGAAATTTCTAAAAGTGTCAGAATAATTACGCGATGATGAATTTCTCAAGAATGTGTGCCCAAGAGTATCTGAAATATCTTTTTTTGTTGAAGCTATTGTGTCAAATTCAGTATTTAAATGTGTAAAACTAGAAGACTTTGTTTTTCCTGAAATTTTTCGTACCATATCCCAAACCTTTTTAATGGGGGTTTTATAGTTCAATTTGGAGACATATTCTCTCCATGACTTTCGTTTGGAAGCTCGGATTGTTCGCCGAGCTTTAGCTCTAAAAACTTTTACGTCGTTGAGCTTTTCTGAAGTGGGATTTTTGCAGAACTTATTTAGAGCCTGTTTACGCTTTTTAATAGCTTCTTTACAGTCATTATTAAACCAAGGCTTGCTTTTCTTAGTATTTGTGGAGGTCTTTGGAATGCATTGTTCTGATATGTTAATAAGTGTATCTGTGAAATCAGAAACAATGTCGGATGATTCATTAAAATGATCAATTGATAACTCTTCTTCACATAAATTATGGAATAATTCCCAGTCGGCTTTATTCATTTTCCATTTCTGGTTACAGTCCTCATCTGGTTCGTTTACACTCTCAATTATAACAGGGAAGTGATCACTTCCGCACTGATCATCATGAACAGACCAGTCATAGTCCAAGAAGAGAGATGGGTGACACAAAGAGAGATCCAAAGAAGACAAATGACCTGTCGCTGGGTGAAGGTAAGTATAAGATTTATCATTCATCAAGCAAAGATCGCTCTTTGCAATAAAATCTTCAACAAGTGCTCCTCTGCTATTGATATCTTTACAGCCCCATAGAATATTGTGACCATTGAAGTCGCCAACTAAAAGATATGGCGATGGAAGTTGACTCAGCAATGAGTCAAGATGTTCGGGCTTTAACGAAAATGAGGGTGGAATATATAAAGAGCAAATTGTAGTTTCTTTATCCAGAGAAACCGATACTGCTACAGCTTGTAGGTCTGTTTTTAATTTGATCTCTCTTTGTGGTAAACATGATTTAACAAGAATTGAACTGCCACCAGATGGTTTGCTACCATCAGAATAGATATAGTTGTATGTATTGAAACCCCTGACATCAATGTTGTCATCAGTTTTTAAAAAAGTTTCTTGTAAACAAAAAACCGATGGGTTTAATAACGAAATAAGTAATAAGAGTTCATTATAATTTGGTTTAAGACCTCGACAATTCCATTGTATTATTTTGTGTTTTAAATCCATTTTATGAAGAGATTAAGACTAGAAACTATATTGGAGCTGCAATTGGTGATATAGATCTGCTACCACCAGCTCGTGGTGTTGCTGACCTCGATCTGTTATTGCCATTTGGTGATGATGGAGTTTCAGCGAACTCCATATCACTGTCACTCAAAGATCCGAATCTGTTCTGAAATCTAATATTGTCTCTTTCCATTTTACGTTGTCTGTCTGTATGTTTTTGAGACAATTGATGTTTTTTGGTCGGATCTTCCGATCCCTTATTAGTACGACCTGAGTCGAGTTTCTCTTTTACGTGCGGCGCTGGCTTCGGTACGGTCGCTGTCGACCGATCCGAAGCAATCTGGATTGCGCCATTTGATAAGTTGGTTGAACTTTGCGGTGCTGGAGTGGGTTTACTCCATGCACCAGATTTTTTCAGTTCAGCTATGTATGATTCAGCAGTCTGTGTCGCGGAGCTGGTACATTTTACACCAGTACCCTTTGTGATGCTGGCGAAACTGGTGGTTGGTGTTATATATCGCTCATCGACAATTTTTCGCGCTTCTGGGAATGTTATCCCCCTGTGGTATTTGACGGTTAGTATTTCTTTTTCTTTTTTCCATGCCGGACAGTCTCGAGAGAAAACAGCATGTTTGCCATCACAATTTACGCATTTGGGTTCATTTTTGCAGTTGAGGTGATTATCAACATGCTTTTCTTCACCACAATTAGGACAGAGTTTTTTTCTCTGACATCTGCTTTCATGATGGCCAAAAGCCTGACAAGAGTAACATCTAAGAGGGTTTGGGATGTATACCTCTACGTTAATGGAAAGATATGCTACTTTGATTTTCTTGGGTAGAACTGGTGTATTAAAAGTCAACACATAAGTTGCTGTTGGTTTTAGTACACCACTTCTACGGACTTTGATGTTACGAACACCAACAACTCCCTGATCTTTCAAGTTATCGACGATCTCTTCATCTGTACAAGGGCGCAGTTCTGGACTGCGAATCACTCCCTTAGACGAATTTAACGTGTTGTGGAGAGAGACTTTAACCTGAAGATCAAAGAGTTTATTGGTGCTTAGCAGGCTTACAACTTGCTGTTTTTTCTCGACTTCCAAGAGAAGGTCACCTGATTTGAGCTTTTTGATACTCTTAGGGTGTCCGGCTATGGAGTTGATACATTTCTCAATTACGAAAGGAGAAAGGCTGGATACACTTCGTGTATCGTCAAGCGACGAGACAACCAAGAAGCGCGGAACATTGTCGAAATTTGGTTCAGCGGACTGCTGACTGGTTTGTTGACTTGACTGCTGACTGGCTTGTTGACTGTGTTCATCCGATTCGGATGAATCGTCTTGTTTTTTACGTTTAGGTGCGTTGTGTTTAGATGCGTTGCGGTTATTTTTTTTTCCATGAGGCATAAGGAAAAAATTCTAGTTTCGTCCCAAGTGCTCTCCGCCCTCCGTGGAGCCCTACAAGGGAACACCATAATGGAGTGGTTATCCAACTCGCAGGTGTTAGAGATACACGTGAGATATACTCGCATAAACAAAATGCCTACACGATTGATCCGTTTTGCCACCGCCTTCTAGAGATAAAAAGACAGAAAAGGGTAAGGTAAATGGGCATATGGTTGGTATCAGGAAAGATACAAAAAGAGTTGAAGAGAAAGCAAAGTGGTATCTCTAGGGCTCGGCGTGACCAGCCGATTGACCGTGCCGGACCGCACGGCCACCCGTCTACACCGAAAAGCCAGGCCGAAGAGGCGTGTTGGGAACCTGAAGCACCGCCACCTCAGGTAACCCTCAACCTCCAGGATCCCTTCTTCCGGCTTACAGGACGCCACCCACGGCAAACGGGTGGTACTTCCTTTAGCTCTTCCCAGTGGGCACAAAGACCACAGCGGCAATGTGCCCAGTGGGAATTGAGCCCCCAGGGCCACGGCAAGGCAGGAAGTCTAATACCTGGGGGCCATAACTACGACTATGGTATAATTAGAGGTAGTTGTTGTTTAACATTAGATTAAATGCCCATATGGATGTCATAATTGCATGTCATTATGTTCATTTTGTCAGATATGAGCTAATATTTTTGACTTGGTATACAATGTGCTAATAAATGAATAAAGAATAAAAGATCTGTGTGAAGATTTGTGCCATCAGTGCATACACAGTCCTGCAAGTATTAGATGGGAGATTTGGCAACCATGCTTTATAGTCATAATGTGGGTATGGTTATTGTTACAGCCATTGTGTGTTAAATTACAGTGGATTAATCAGCATTATTGCTAAAATAATAGTTATTTTGTGTGTGAATTGATGGCACAAGTATGCCCATTGGCTGTAGAAATTCTATTGCAAGCATTTAATAAACAAACATTATTTCAACAGCTTGGTTTTCATTATTTAGCCTACCTGTTTGTTAGCCACAAATAAGTGACCTTAACAAACTCTTCCAAGTGCGTTGCAAGTATGGTCAGCAATACGCTCAAGGCCGAGAAGGTGGGAAATTTAGCGGAATTGAACTTTGGGAGATGCGCCCATCATCTTTGATACGGTATTATTTGCAGAACTTTTACGTGGTGTACACTTGCTCATGTGGTAAAGACTATAGTGTAGGTAACAGTGCTGTGACCCACATCAACAGAAAAACATCACATGTGGGCATTTTAAAAAAAAATAACTTGGTGTAGTGATGCTGGTGGATTTTACTGGGGTGGGTGTGATGGCTTCCAAGATGATATGCTGTGCCATTATGACTTCCATGATCATTGCGATGGCAATTATCAAGATGGTTATGGTGGCAGTTTTCAGGATAATTTTGACTATCAAGATGGTAAAGAGGCCTTCTATCTTTATGATTTTGATAGCAGTTATCAGGAGAATTATGATCAGGGTAACTGTTATGATAATTATCAAGATTACAACATTTGTGAGGATGACTGTAGTCATAACCTGGAATATTATGATGGCAGTCATAATGACTACGATAGCTACCACTATTATGATGGTAATTGTCCGAATAATGGTTATCTGGGCGATGATGTCTATTATCAGGAAAATTTTGATTGCAATTATCAGGAAAATTTTAATGAAAATTGTCAGAATCATTATGATGGAGAATATCAGGATTACTTCAATGGAAATTATCATGATAATTATAATGGCAGTTATCAGGATGGCTTTGATGGAAATTATCAAGGTTATCAGGATAATTCTGGTCAGGATTATTACTAAATTATTAGAGAAGAGGCATTTATTGGAATGAATGTGGTAGTTCAAAATTCCAGACTTCTTTGTGGTTGAGATTTTTCAGTTGTGTCCTGGGAATTTATTATACTCACTTTACTGAGACTGTGTTTATTACAAACTTTGTTCCGTATATTTTCTTAATGACCAGCCCTCCCATGTGTTCAATGCACCTAATGTGTTCAAATGTGTGCTAAGCCATATATTTTCTGATGCAGTATTATTGTTATACAACCATGCAGTGCATTGTTTTTCAATTTTTTCTTGTTACCAGATCTAGTCAAAAGTTTGTTGTTAACTGAATTTTGAGATTATATTGGTTGTGTTTTTTGTCAGATATAATAAATTGTCATGGCCATTTCAGTTTGACAAAAACAACAAAATGACATGCAAACACTTCTAACATTCGAACAGTGTAGAAACCCATAACTACGGCTATGGTATAATTAGAGGTAGTTGTTGTTTAACATTAGATTAAATGCCCATATGGATGTCATAATTGCATGTCATTATGTTCATTTTGTCAGATATGAGCTAATATTTTTGACTTGGTATACAATGTGCTAATAAATGAATAAAGAATAAAAGATCTGTGTGAAGATTTGTGCCATCAGTGCATACACAGTCCTGCAAGTATTAGATGGGAGATTTGGCAACCATGCTTTATAGTCATAATGTGGGTATGGTTATTGTTACAGCCATTGTGTGTTAAATTACAGTGGATTAATCAGCATTATTGCTAAAATAATAGTTATTTTGTGTGTGAATTGATGGCACAAGTATGCCCATTGGCTGTAGAAATTCTATTGCAAGCATTTAATAAACAAACATTATTTCAACAGCTTGGTTTTCATTATTTAGCCTACCTGTTTGTTAGCCACAAATAAGTGACCTTAACAAACTCTTCCAAGTGCGTTGCAAGTATGGTCAGCAATACGCTCAAGGCCGAGAAGGTGGGAAATTTAGCGGAATTGAACTTTGGGAGATGCGCCCATCATCTTTGATACGGTATTATTTGCAGAACTTTTACGTGGTGTACACTTGCTCATGTGGTAAAGACTATAATGTAGGTAACAGTGCTGTGACCCACATCAACAGAAACACATCACATGTGGGCATTTTTAAAAAAAAATAACTTGGTGTAGTGATGCTGGTGGATTTTACTGGGGTGGGTGTGATGGCTTCCAAGATGATATGCTGTGCCATTATGACTTCCATGATCATTGCGATGGCAATTATCAAGATGGTTATGGTGGCAGTTTTCAGGATAATTTTGACTATCAAGATGGTAAAGAGGCCTTCTATCTTTATGATTTTGATAGCAGTTATCAGGAGAATTATGATCAGGGTAACTGTTATGATGATGATGATTTCGTGTTTAACGACGCGTCAACCCTCCTTGTGGGTCATAAGCTTCAAACGGTTAATGGTTAAACGGCATGAATAATTATGATGATATTAACAGTAAAAAGTCAGAATGATAATGTATAAAAATCTGAAACAGTTAAATCTTATGAAAAAGTCCAATTTCTTTTAAGAATAAAATAATATTATCAACAGGTACATCTTGAAACAGTTGTTGCAAAGTGTCATGATGATGATGATTTCGTGTTTAACGACGCGTCAACCCTCTTTGTGGGTCATAAGCGTCAAACGGTTAATGGTTAAACGGCATGAATAATTATGATGATATTAAAAGTAAAAAGTCAGAATGATGATGTATAAAAATCTGAAACAGTTAAATCTTATGAAAAAGTCCAATTTCTTTTAAGAATAAAATAATATTATCAACAGGTACATCTCGAAACAGTTGTTGCAAAGTGTCAGCTTTGAAACACAAAATACGCGAGGGCGAAAAGTCAACACAGTCAATTAAGATATGTTTCACAGTGAATGGCTGATCACAACCTACACAAGAAGGCTGATCATCACCATTAAAAATATAAGAATGAGTAACTCTAGTATGGCCGATCCGCAGCCGTGTTAATACTACGTCCTCTTTTCTGGAAAACTGTGGAGGAGAGCATTTTGTACTAACGACAGGCTTAATGGCATGGAGTTTGTTATTTATTGCACGGTCCCATTCGCCTTGCCATTCCGACAAGATGTATCTGTTGATAAATGGTTTAAAATTATCAAAAGGAATTTTAACAAGAGGGCCATGATGGCCCTGGATCGCTCACCTGATCCATAGTGTAACAAGTGGGCCCCAGAGAGGGCCATTATTGGCCCCAGGGCTTTAATGTACATAATGTTGAGGGAGGTCGTAAAGGTGAAGCTTCATACCAAACATCAACAAAGGCTAAAATTTGAACAATCTTGTCAAAGGTCCACTAGATGAAGCTACACATCAAATATCAAAGACCTGGGCCTAGCGGTTTCAGAGAAGAAGATTTTTAAAGATTTTGCCTATATAAGCCTATGTAAAATCAAAGGGCCCCGGGACAGGGGCATTTTTTGCCCCAGCACTATAGTTTGAACAATCTTGGTAGGGGTCCACTAGATGAAGCTTCATACCAAATATCAAAGTTCTGGGCCTTGTGGTTTCAGAGAAGAAGATTTTTAAAGATTTTCCCTATATAAGCCTATGTAAAACCAAAGGGCCCCGTGGCAGGGGGGGATTTTTTGTCCCAGCACTATAATTTGAACAATCTTGGTAGGGGTCCACTAGACGAAGCTTCATACCAAATATCAAAGTCCTGGGCCTTGTGGTTTCAGAGAAGAAGATTTTTAAAGATTTTCCCTATATAAGCCTATGTAAAACCAAAGGGCCCCGGGGCAGGGCATTTTTGGCCCCAGCACTAAAATTGGAACAATCTTGGTAGGGGTCCACTAGATGAAGCTTCATACCAAATATCAAAGTCCTGGGCCTTGTGGTTTTAGAGAAGAAAATTTTTAAAGATTTTCCCTATATAAGCCTATGTAAAACCAAAGGGCCCCGTGGCGGGGGCATTTTTGGCCCCAGCACTATAATTTGAACAATCTTGGTAGGGGTCCACTAGATGAAGCTTCATACCAAATATATAAGACCTGGGCCTTGTGGTTTCAGAGAAGAAGATTTTTAAAAATTTTCCCTATATAAGCCAATGTAAAAGCAAAGGGCCCCGTGGCGGGGGCATTTTTGTCCCAGCACTAAAATTTGAACAATCTTGGTAGGGGTCCACTAGATGAAGCTTCATACCAAATATCAAAGTCCTGGGCCTTGTGGTTTCAGAAAAGAAAATTTTTAAAGATTTTCCCTATATAAGCCCATGTAAAACCAAAGGGCCCCGTGGCGGGGGCATTTTTTGTCCCAGCACTAAAATTTGAACAATCTTGGTAGGGGTCCACTAGATGAAGCTTCATACCAAATATCAAAGACCTGGGCCTTGTGGTTTCAGAGAAGAAGATTTTTTAAGATTTTCCCTATATAAGCCTATGTAAAACCAAAGGGCCCCGGGGCGGGGGCATTTTTGGCCCCAGCACTGTAATTTGAACAATCTTGGTAGGGGTCAACTAGATGAAGCTTCATACCAAATATCAAAGACCTGGGCCTTGTGGTTTCAGAGAAGAAGATTTTTAAAGATTTTCCCTATATAAGCCAATGTAAAACCAAAGGGCCCCGTGGCGGGGGCATTTTTTGTCCCAGCACTATAATTTGAACAATCTTGGTAGGGGTCCACTAGATGAAGCTTCATACCAAATATCAAAGTCCTGGGCCTTGTGGTTTCAGAGTAGAAGAGTTTTGAAGATTTTCCCTATATAAGCCTATGTAAAACCAAAGGGCCCTGGGGCGGGGGCATTTTTGGCCCCAGCACTATAATTTGAACAATCTTGGTAGGGGTCCACTAGATGAAGCTTCATACCAAATATCAAAGACCTGGGCCTTGTGGTTTCAGAGAAGAAGATTTTTAAAGATTTTCCCTATATAAGCCAATGTAAAACCAAAGGGCCCCGTGGCGGGGGCATTTTTCGTCCCAGCACTCAAATTTGAACAATCTTGGTAGGGGTCCACTAGATGAAGCTTCATACCAAATATCAAAGTCCTGGGCCTTGTGGTTTCAGAGAAGAAGATTTTTAAAGATTTTCCCTATATAAGCCTATGTAAAACCAAAGGGCCCCCGTGCGGGGGCATTTTTGGCCCCAGCACTATAATTTGAACAATCTTGGTAGGGGTCCACTAGATGAAGCTTCATACCAAATAACAAAGACCTGGGCCTTGTGGTTTCAGAGAAGAAGATTTTTTAAGTTTTTGGTGAAAAAAATCTGTTTTTGGCTCCTGTGACCTAGATGTGCAACGGACCGGAACCATTTGACCCATATTCAAACTTGACCGAGATATTGTCATGATGATCATTCTGAGCAAGTTTGATTAAGATTGGACCAAAATTGTGGCCCCTAGGGTGTTCACAAGGTTTTTATATGATTTGACCCGCTGACCTACTTTTTAACCCGATATGACCCATATTCGAACTGGACTGAAATATTGTCACAATGGTCATTCTGAGCAAGTTTCATGATAATTGGACTAAAACAGTGGCCTTCAGAGTGTTCACAAGGTTTTTCTATGATTTGACCTACTGACCTACTTTTTGACCGGACATGACCCATATTCGAACTTGACCAAGATATTGTCATGATGATCATTCTGAGCAAGTTTGATTATGATTGGACCAAAATTGTGGCCTCTAGGGTGTTCACAAGGTTTTTCTATGATTTGACCCGCTGACCTACTTTTTAAGCCGACATGATCCATATTCAAACTTCACTAAAATATTGTCACAATGATCATTCTGAGCAAGTTTGATGATGATTGGACCAAAATTGTGGCCTCTCGAGTGTTCACAAGGTTTTTCTATGATTTGACCTACTGACCTACTTTTTTACCCGACATGACCCAAATTCGAACTTGACCGAGATATTGTCATGATTATCATTCTGAGCAAGTTTGATGATAATTGGACCAAAACTGTGGCCTCTAGTGTGTTCACAAGAAAAAGTTTACGCACGACGGACGACGCACGACGACGCCGGACATCTTACTGTCACAAAAGCTCACCATGACCTTCGGTCAGGTGAGCTAAAAACAGATGGATCAAGATTGAGCGATTCCTTTGCTTTCTTGTCAGCATATTCATTGCCGACAATGCCAATATGGCTCGGAAGCCAACAAAATAAGATTTGGTGTGTTTTAGAAATTTCATGATGTTTTTCGATCAATTTTTGAATTTGAGGATTTTTATATGATGAATGGTCTAAAGCCTTAAGCACAGAAAGTGAATCAGAAAATATAATTGCTTTTTGAATTGTTGAAGAACTGATAAAATCTAAAGCTAGGTCTATTGCTTTGGCTTCAGCTGTAAAAATAGATGAACCATCTGGAAGGCGCATGGTTTTGTGCGTATCTTTAGAAACATACGCACAACCAACTTTATCTCCTTCTTTGGAACCATCAGTATAGACTTGCTGGTATTCACCGTAACGTGATTGCAGTACCTGAAAGTTTTGTTTGAGAAGTATCGGATTTGATTCGGATTTTTTGCCATCATGTAAGTCGAACAGAATAGAAGGTTGTTTAATACACCAAGATGGAACTTCGGCGGTTTCATGTTTTTGAATATTTTTAAGGTCGATACCTGAATTTTCCAGCAGTGGTAAAATACGTAATCCAAAAGGTTTAATTGCTGTGGGTTTAGTTTCATACCTATCTACAAATTGAGGTGGAAATGAAATTTTGGATGCCGGGTTAGATGGATTTGCAGCAAGTCTAATAGCATATTGAAGAGAAAGTTTCTCTCTGCGCGAGGTTAAAGATGGTTCACCTGCTTCTACATAAAGGCTTAATACGGGAGAAGTACGGAAGGCTCCCATGGCCAGACGAAGGCCTTGGTGATGGATAGTATCCAAGGATTTTAAATAGGACTTTCTGGCAGAACCATAAACAACAGACCCATAATCTAATTTAGATCTTATTAAAGACCGGTAAAGATGTAATAAAGTATACCGATCTGCTCCCCAACTTGTATGAGCTAAAACTTTCAAAAGATTCAAAGCTTTTAAGCATTTCGCTTTAAGATATTTAATATGGGGAATAAAAGATAACTTTTGATCAAATATGACCCCAAGAAATTTGGCTTCTTCAACAACAGGAATTTGTGATCCGTATAAAAACAGGGAAGGATGTTCGTGTTTCTTCCGTAGTTTACAAAAATGAACACACTGCGTTTTCGACTTGGAGAACTTGAAACCATTTTTATCAGTCCATTCTTCTATTCTTTTTAAATTTTGTTGTAACTTTCGTTCAATTGTTTTCATATTTTTTGAACGGTAACATATACAAAAATCATCAACATACAATGAACAATCAGTTTTGTCGTCCAAACATTGTACAATATTGTTTATTTTGATGTTAAATAGCGTAGTTGAAAGAATACTACCCTGTGGGACACCCTGTTCTTGATCATAGAAATCTGACACGGTAGACCCCACACGCACCTGAAACATGCGCTCCCCTAAAAAGCTTTCAATAAAACTGGGAAGTTTTCCTCTTAAGCCAATGTTATGTAGATCTTTCAATATTCCATAACGCCATGTTGTATCATATGCTTTCTCCAAGTCGAAAAAGACAGCTACTACGTGTTCTTTGTTAATAAAAGCATCTCGTATAAATGTTTCTAGTCTTATTAAATTGTCATTGGTACTACGTTCCGAACGAAAGCCCGATTGATATTCTGAAATGAGGTTGTTGGACTCTAAGTACCAGACTAATCTCTTGTTTATCATTCTCTCCAATGTTTTACACAAACAACTTGTCAAAGCTATCGGACGATAATTTGTAGGTTCTGCATGATCTTTCCCTGGTTTCGGAATTGGTACAACGGTAGCTACACGCCAGCTCTCAGGACAGACCCCCGTTTCCCAAATATTATTAAAGATATCTAAAAGTGTTGTAAGAGAACTTTTTGGCAGATGCTTAAGCATCTGATAATGAATTTCATCGGGGCCGGTTGCCGTATCATGTGATTTTTCAATGGCTTCAACGAGTTCGGATAAGTTAAAAGGTTTGTTGTATTCTTCGTGATTAAGTGATTTAAAGTTTAGATTTCTTTTCTCTTGGTCCTTTTTGAAATTTCTAAAAGTGTCAGAATAATTACGCGATGATGAATTTCTCAAGAATGTGTGCCCAAGAGTATCTGAAATATCTTTTTTTGTTGAAGCTATTGTGTCAAATTCAGTATTTAAATGTGTAAAACTAGAAGACTTTGTTTTTCCTGAAATATTTCGTACCATATCCCAAACCTTTTTAATGGGGGTTTTATAGTTCAATTTGGAGACATATTCTCTCCATGACTTTCGTTTGGAAGCTCGGATTGTCCGCCGAGCTTTAGCTCTAAAAACTTTTACGTCGTTGAGCTTTTCTGAAGTGGGATTTTTGCAGAACTTATTTAGAGCCTGTTTACGCTTTTTAATGTCATTATTAAACCAAGGCTTGCTTTTCTTAGTATTTGTGGAGGTCTTTGGAATGCATTGTTCTGATATGTTAATAAGTGTATCTGTGAAATCAGAAACAATGTCGGATGATTCATTAAAATGATCAATTGATAACTCTTCTTCACATAAATTATGGAATAATTCCCAGTCGGCTTTATTCATTTTCCATTTCTGGTTACAGTCCTCATCTGGTTCGTTTACGCTCTCAATTATAACAGGGAAGTGATCACTTCCGCACTGATCATCATGAACAGACCAGTCATAGTCCAAGAAGAGAGATGGGTGACACAAAGAGAGATCTAAAGAAGACAAATGACCTGTCGCTGGGTGAAGGTAAGTATAAGATTTATCATTCATCAAGCAAAGATCGCTCTTTGCAATAAAATCTTCAACAAGTGCTCCTCTGTTATTGATATCTTTACAGCCCCATAGAATATTGTGACCATTGAAGTCGCCAACTAAAAGATATGGGGATGGAAGCTGACTCAGCAATGAGTCAAGATGTTCGGGCTTTAAAGAAAATGAGGGTGGAATATATAAAGAGCATATTGTAGTTTCTTTATCCAGAGAAACCGATACTGCTACAGCTTGTAGGTCTGTTTTTAATTTGATCTCTCTTTGTGGTAAACATGATTTAACAAGAATTGAACTGCCACCAGATGGTTTGTTACCATCAGAATAGATATAGTTGTATGTATTGAAACCCCTGACATCAATGTTGTCATCAGTTTTTAAAAAGGTTTCTTGCAAACAAAAAACCGATGGGTTTAATAACGAAATAAGTAATAAGAGTTCATTATAATTTGATTTAAGACCTCGACAATTCCATTGTATTATTTTGTGTTTTAAATCCTTTTTATGAAGAGATTAAGACTAGAAACTATATTGGAGCTGCAATTGGTGATATAGATCTGCTACCACCAGCTCGTGGTGTTGCTGACCTTGATCTATTATTGCCGCTTGGTGATGATGGAGTTTCAAACTCCATATCACTGTCACTCAAAGATCCGTATCTGTTCTGGAATTTTATATTGTCTCTTTCCATTTTACGTTGTCTGTCTGTTTGTTTTTGAGACAAGTGTTGTTTCTTTGGATCTTCTGATCCCTTATTAGTTCGACCTAAGTCGAGTTTCTCTTTTGCATGCGGCGCTGGCTTCGGTACGGTCGCTGTCGACCGATCCGAAGCAACCTGGATTGCGCCATTTGATAAACTGGTTGAACTTTGTGGTGCTGGAGTGGATTTACTCCACACACCAGATTTTTTCAGTTCAGCTATGTATGATTCAGCAGTCTGTGTTTCGGAGCTGGAAACTTTTACACCAGCACCCTTTGTGATGCTGGCGTAACTGGTGGTTGGTGTTGTGTATCGCTCATCAACAATTTTCCGCGCTTCTGGGAATGTTATCCCCCTTTGGTATTTGACAGTGAGTATTTCTTTTTCTTTTTTCCATGCCGGACAATCTCGAGAGAAAACAGCATGCTTGCCACCACAATTGACGCATTTGGGTTCATTTTTGCAGTTTTGATGGTTATCGACATGTTTTTCCTCACCACAGTTTGGACAGAGTTGTTTCTTCTGACATCTGCTTTCGTGGTGACCAAAAACCTGACAATGATAACATCTGAGAGGGTTTGGTATATACACCTCTACGTTAACAGATAGATATGCAACTTTTATTTTCTTGGGCAGAACTGGTGTATTAAATGTCAACACGTAGGTACTTGTTGGCTTTAATACACCACTTCTACGAACTTGGATGTTACGTACACCAATGACGCCTTCATCTCTTAAATTCTCAACAATCTCGGCATCGTTGCACGGACGTAGCTCTGGGCTGCGGATGACACCTTTACATGAATTGAGTGTTTTGTGCAACGATACTTTGACGTTGAGATCAAAGAGCTTTGTGCTACCAAGCAGGTTTTTGACCTGCTGCTCTCTCTCGACTTCCAAGAGGAGATCACCTGACTTCAGTTTTTTTATACTTTTTGGATGTCCGGCAATGGACACTAAACTCTTTTCGATAACAAAGGGTGATAAATCTGACACCGTACGTGTATCATCACGTGATGTCATCACCAAGAAGCGTGGAAAAGTGTTGAGCTTTGGAGTTTCAACTTGCTGACTTGACTGCTGACTTGACTTCTGACTGGGTTCATCCGTTTCGGATGAATCCTCGTCTTTTTTAGGTTTAGCTGCGTTGCGGTTATGTTTTTTTTCCATGAGGCATAAGGAAAAAATTCTAGTTTCGTCCCAAGTGCTCTCCGCCCTCCGTGGAGCCCTACAAGGGAACACCATAATGGAGTGGTTATCCAACTCGCAGGTGTTAGAGATACACGTGAGATATACTCGCATAAACAAAATGCCTACACGATTGATCCGTTTAGCCACCGCCTTCTAGAGATAAAAAGACAGAAAAGGGTAAGGTAAATGGGCATATGGTTGGTATCAGGAAAGATACAAAAAGAGTTGAAGAGAAAGCAAAGCGGTATCTCTAGGGCTCGGCGCGACCAGCCGATTGACCGTGCCGGACCGCACGGCCACCCGTCTACACCGAAAAGCCAGGCCAAAGAGGCGTGTTGGGTACCTGAAGCACCGCCACCTCAGGTAACCCTCAACCTCCAGGATCCCTTCTTCCGGCTTACAGGACGCCACCCACGGCAAACGGGTGGTACTTCCTTTAGCTCTTCCCAGTGGGCACAAAGACCACAGCGGCAATGTGCCCAGTGGGAATTGAGCCCCCAGGGCCACGGCAAGGCAGGAAGTCTAATACCTGGGGGCCAAAGGGTTTAGGAGGAGTTCGCATTTTTAATCAAATTATTGACGACGCCCCACAGACGACGGGATGGTGAGGGGTTTAGCTATTTTGGTAGGGAGCCACCCAGGCAACATTCCTGTGAAATACGTTCTATAAAAGGGTTATCCTTTGGAAGCAAGGAATGCACCACAGAACTGGAAAATATGAAGTTTGCATGTTTTCTGGGCCAGACTAGCTAGTTTCGGCCAATTAGGCCTCATCAGTGACCCTCAAGTATTTTCAAAATTCCACAATGGAATCAATGATCCCAAAGGACAAGAAAATATAAACTACACTATGATGTAGGGCATGGAGACGTTTTACCGAAGTTTGAATCATACTGACCCAAGGGCTTAGGATGAGTTTCTCATTTTAATCAAATTGTTGACGACGCACGATGGACGACGGGAGGGTTAGGGGGTGCCCTGAAACATGACACCGCCTTCACGTTGGCTCAGGGTGTGAGTAGCTTGTCTTTCTATTTTGATTAGTGTCACGTGTGATCCTGATCAAAAGGGCAAGGATACCGAAACTAAGCGTGTCATACATTTCATGAATATTGCAGCTAAATAAATTACTAACTGTTCTGTTCTCAGTCTTCAGATTGACTTATACAGTATTGACGGGGATGTTAAAAGAACATGCACAGTCCGAATTTTAAATCGATAATCTCTCTCGGCTCATCATAAAAATCACCGATTTTGTCGGCTAGACATTGTATAAATTTAACGGCGTTCATAAAAACTCTTAGACGGGTGCTGCTACAGAAAGCTCCCCTTGAGAGTATAACATTTAGGGATTAGGCTTTTGTTTTCAATTTTAGTACCCCTCCTGATCCTTAGTTTTGCTTGAGATCTGTCAATTCTTGCTTTGGACATCATTACAGCAACTCGATCTGAAAATGGAAATGTGCAACTTTTCATTGTTGGAGTTGATTATTGGCGCTATAGAGGCCAATGGAACTAGTGGCATTCCTTTGAGGGATGTGAAAGTATATTTACTTGTTTACATTACAAGGCGGGTAAAACCAGCTCCCTTGGTAATGTTTGACTCAGAGATGGAGGAACTTGTTCGACTGAACCAGTCAAAATATCAGTTACAAAATTTTCTTATTGGAGACAGTACGATCTCAGTGGAGAGGGCAGATATTTTAATTTCAAAGGTACTTGGATAATCTAAAATGCTGACTGTTAATATCATTTTTTTTCTTCTAAATTCTCACACTTACTGCAAATTGAAGTTTAAGTTTTTAACGGCCTTTACATAATGCTTTCTGCATCAAATTTGATCTTTACATTCCTTAAAAGGTTTACCCTACTTTTTTTTTTTTACTTTTGTGCCTAATTTAAGAATTGATCATATCTTTTAAAGTTCTTGACATAGGACTTTCATATTTCTCAACCCCATCTTTTTCTTCTTACAGATATTGTCCTCATTGATGGCGACCATTGGTAGACGAAGTGTGCCGTTCGACACGATTACTATCAGGCTAAAGAAAGGGAAACATGAGACACCGACGGACTGTGGCAGGGATCCTGAAATTTATTTATATTTAGGGCATCACTATAGTGAGACTCATCTCGTGTCAACTTTCTTGCATGAGATGGGTCATGCTCTGGTAAATGAACACAGCAATGGAGGTCATACCCAAAACTGGTTTGAAACGACCGCCCATTTAATGGCCATCACTGAATCCTTGGCCGGGCTTCAGATCCAGGACAAAGATTCATATGGGTTTTGTGCGAGACAATATGGTCCAAACATAAAAAAAAATATACAAGAGGGCCCTGATTCGTTCACCTGAGTGTCACTGTCTCTAGTACATTCTATTTTATGTTCAGATGGCCTTCCTGTTTGTCAAAGCGGAACGATTTTAGCTATTTTGGAGTCATCCCAGGCTTAGTTAACCCAATCACGGTTGGCAACTTTGCTTCCCTCTTTAATTGCACGCCGGTGGGTCAGGCCTCAGATTCTATGACGGCTTCAACGTAAAGGCTTATTGAAAATTAAAGAGATAATGTTGGTTGGTGCCTGATGCTCTGTCTCTGGTCGGGCTCATCGGAGTCTAACTGTTGGTTATCTTTTGCTCCAGCATTTCAGTGGTTTCTTGCTGTCGAGTCCTCACCGTTGTCTCACCTCTGTGGTTCTTTGATTTCTGTGTTCACGGAGATGTTGCACTGATGAGTTAGGAGGCCTTCATGCGGACTGAACAAAAAAAAAATTTTTTTGTCTAAATCGCGACGGAAGTAAGGGCGAGGATTGTGGCCACGTAAAATCGATTGCCCCCCAGTGGAAATCTTCTACTGACCGTTCCAAGGCGGCTCTTCTGTGGCGATTTATTTATGTTGTTGTTTGTTACTTACTGTGTGTATCACTTGTGTCTTTTAATTTTGGATGGCCATATGGCCATTTTGTGGGAAAGTAACTGTCCATATGGCCTTCCTTTGTTTAGGTTTCCATTATGGTCTGGTCGCTTAATGTTTGTATTTCTTTCCCTTTGGTGTCTTTTATGGATGGAGTAAGTTAATTGTATCAATTCCTGATCTTTGTTTTAATTCTACTTTTTCTGTGAAGTTTGAATCAAATTGGCCAAAGGGTTTAGGAGGAGTTCGCATTTTAATCAAATTATTGACGACGCACGACAGACGACGGGATGGTGAGGGGGGTTAGCTATTCTGGTAGGGAGCCACCCAGGCAACATTCCTGTGAAGTTTGAATCAAACTGACCTAAGGGCTTAGGATGAGTTCGCATTTTAATCAAATTGTTGACGACGCACGACGGGAGGGTTAGGGGGTGCCCTGAAACATGACACCGCCTTCACGTTGGCTCAGGGTGTGAGTAGCTTGTCTTTCTATTTTGATAAGTGTCACGTGTGATCCTGATCAAAAGCGAAAGGATAGCGAAACTAAGCGTGTCTTACATTTGATGAATATTGCAGCTAAATAAATTACTAACTGTTCTGTTCTCAGTCTTCAGATTGACTTATACAGTATTGACGGGGACGTTAAACAAACATGCACAGTCCGAATTTTATATCGATAATCTCTCTCATTAAAATCACCGATTTTGTCGGCTAGGCATTGTATAAATTTAATGGCGTTCATAAAAACTCTTAGACGGGTGCTGCTATAGAAAGCTCCCCTTGAGAGTATAACATTTAGGGATTAGGCTTTTGTTTTTAATTTTTAGTACCCCTCCTGATCTTAGTTTTGTTTGAGATCTGTCCATTCTTCCTTTGGACATCATTACAGCAACTCGATCTGAAAATGGAAATGTGCAACTTTTCATTGTTGGGAGTTGATTTTTGGCGCTATAGAGGCCAATGGAACTAGTGGCATTCCTTTGAGGGATGTGAAAGTATATTTACTTGGTAACATTTCAAGGCGGGTAAAACCAGCTCCCTTGGTAATGTTGGACTCAGGGATGGAGGAACTGGTTCGACTGAACCAGTCAAAATATCAGTTACAAAATTTTCCTATTGGAGACAGTACGATCTCAGTGGAGAGGGCAGATATTTTAATTTCAAAGGTACTTGGCTAATCTAAAATGCTGACTGTTAATATCATTTTTTCTTTTTCTAAATTCTCACACTTACTGCAAATTGAAGTTTAAGTTTTTAACGGTCTTTACATAAAGCTTTCTGCAACAAATTTCATCTTAACATTCCTAATAGGTTTACCCTATATTTTTACTTTTTTGTGCATAATTTAAGAATTGACCATATCTTTTAAAGTTCTTGACATAGGACTTTCTAATTTGAGAACCCAATCTTTTTCTTCTTACATATATTGTCCTCGTTGATTTTTTTTTTTTTTTGGTTTCACGGCCCTTTCAAGATTATTTCACTCATATCGAGCCGATCGTTAATCAGAGGTGGGCGAAAACCGGAGTACCCGGAGAAAAACCACCTGACCTTCCGCTGCAGAACTTGGCATCTCAGATGTGACCTGTCCTCGTTGATGGCGACCATTGGTAGACGAAGTGTGTCGTTCGTCACGATTACTATCAGGCTAAAGAAAGGGAAACATGGGACACCGACAGGTTATATTATGGGACTGACGGACTGCGGCAGGTAGTGAGACTCATCTCGTGTCATTTTTCTTGCATGAGATGGGTCATGCTTTAGTAAAGGAACACAGCAATTGAGGTCATACCCAAAACTGGTTTGAAACGATCGCCCATTTAATGGCCATCACTGAATCCTTGGCCGGGCTTCAGATCCAGGACACAGATTCGTATGGACTTTGTGCGAGACAATATGGTCCAAACATAAAAAATATACAAGAGGACCAGAGGCCCTGATTCGTTCATCTGAGTGTCACTGTCTCTAGTACATTCTATTTTATGTTCAGATGGCCTTCCTGTTTGTCAAAGTGGAACGATTTTAGCTATTTTGGAGTCACCCCAGGCTTCCTGTGAAGTTTTAATCAAATTGGCCAAAGGGTTTAGGAGGGGTTCGCATTTTAATCAAATTATTGACGACGCAAATGCGACGGGATGGTGACGGGGGGGGGGGGGGGGTAGCTATTTTGGTAGGGAGTCACCCAGGCAACATTCCTGTGAAGTTTGAAACGAATTGACCCAAGGGTTTAGGATGAATTCGCATTTTAATCAAATTGTTGACGACGCACGACGGGAGGGTTAGAGGGTGCCCTCAAACATGAAACCGTCTTCACGTTTGCTCAGGGTGTGAGTAGCTTGTTTTTCTATTTTGATTCGTGTCACATGTGTGATCCTGATCAAGAGCGAAAGGATAGCGAAACTAAGCGTGTCATACATTTGATGAATATTGCAACTAAATAAATTACTTACTGTTCTGTTCTCAGTTTTCAGATTGATTTATACAGTATTGACGGGGACGTTAAACAAACATGTACAGTCCGAATTTTATATCGATAATCTGTCTCGGCTCATCATAAAAATCACCGATTTTGTCGGCTTGGCATTGTTTAAATTTAAAGCGTTCATAAAAACTCTTAGACGGGTGCTGCTACAGAAAGCTCCCCTTGAGAGTATAACATTTAAGGATTAGGCTTTAGTTTTCAATTTTTAGTGCCCCTTCTGATCCTTAGTTTTGCTTGAGATCTGTCCATTTTTGCTTTGGACATCATTACAGCAACTCGATCTGAAAATGGAAATGTGCACTTTTTCATTGTTGGAGTTGATTATTGGCGCTATAGAGGCCAATGGAACTAGTGACATTCCTTTGAGGGATGTGAAAGTATATTTACTTGGTAACATTACAAGGCGGGTAAAACCAGCTCCCTTGGTAATGTTGGACTCAGGGATGGAGGAACTGGTTCGACTGAACCAGTCAAAATATCAGTTACAAAATTTTCCTATTGGAGACGGCAGATATTTCAATTTCAAAGGTACTTGGATAGTCTAAAATGCTGACTGTTAATTTCATTTTTTCTTCTTCTTAATTCTCACACTTACTGCAAATTGAAGTTTAAGTTTTTAACGGTCTTTACATAATGCTTTCTGCAACAAATTTGATCTTTACATTCCTTATAAGGTTTACCCTATATTTTCACTTTTGTACCTTATTTATGAAAAGACCATATCTTTTAAAGTTCTTGACATAGGACTTTCATATTTGAGAACCCAATCTTTTGCTTCTTACATATATTGTTGATGGCGACCATTGGTAGACGAATTGTGCCGTTTGACACGATTTCTATCAGGCTAAATAAAGGGAAATGGGACACCGACAGGTTATATACTCGGTAAAAAAAGTTTTGTCCCTAGGCAGAGAATGGGCTGTAAAATATCACAGGAACGATCGATTTTCATATAGTATATACCAGCCTCTTCAGCAGCCACAGCCCGTCAATACTGATTAGGTTTGAGTCTTATGAACCTGTCAGAAAATGCTACAGAGGCTGCCAAATGTTGTAAGGGTCAGCTTTCAAAACGTGCAAATCGTAATTTAAGCGTTAATGACTATTGTAAACAACGGGGTCTAACTCAGTAATTGCTGGGCAGATTTTTGTGAAATTTTCATTGTTGATATTGCAAGACTATGCCAAAAAGGGATCAGAAAGGTGTTTTGTCTTTTGGACCTTAACTCCTGATACAGAGGCTGCAGACCCCCAGAAGACGTTGTCAAAAAGGTGAAAAAAATGGCTGTAATTGGGTATTGTTTGTTTGTATTCGAGTTTTACGGCCCAGTCAACACTATTTAGGTCATTTTTGAGCCGGTCAGTTTACCTATCAACACTTTCCTGGGCAGGCTTATACGTAAGCGGTTAACCAGTACAGTGCACATTCTTTCGCCAGAAACTGACAACTGCCCTTCTTGAATCAGCGGAAGGGAGATAATGACCGTAGCGTAATTGGGTATAACTCAATAGCTAATGATCAGATTTTTGTGTAATTTGTATCATTTTGATGCACAGTCTGTACTTGAAAAGGGCACGAAACCATTAGCCCCTTTTAGACCTTAACGGCTGGTACAGATGCTGCAAAATGCCGGAGGGGGTTAAAAACGCCGGCAAAAATGACAATCGTTTTGAGAGGCGGCTTGATATTGTTTACCGCATTCATTCATGCGGTATTCGTTCGTTCGTTCATTCGTTCGTTCGTTTGTTTGTTTGTTCTTTCGTTCGTCTATTCATTCGTTTATTTATTCATTCATTTCTCAAAAAGGTCAGTTTTACCGACAAACTCATTAAAATTTCACTTGCATGCTTTTTGTGATTTTTCAAAATGTTGAGTTCATCAATGTTTTTTTTAATCGTGCACTTTTGTGAGCATCGCTTTAAAACAGATTTGATAAACTTGTTACCGTAGAAACACCATAGACTTTGATCACGATGCCACCTCGTTACCGAAAACTGTCAAACTTAGACCGGGCTAGGGCACTTGGGCAGCTCCAGGCAGGGCAATCTAGTCGACGTGTTGCCATAGCGTTTAACACAAATCGCAAGACTATCGACAGGATAAGGCAACGCTATGCAGCTTCTGGGGATGTCAAGGACCTCCCGCGCTCAGGAAGACCCAGGGCAACAACCCATGCCGAGGATCGACTGATCACCAACAGCACTCTAAGAAGCCGCTTTACCAATGCCAAAATGACGACTATGCGGATTCGACGACTACGAGGTGCTGGGGGCATAGCCGTCTCTGTTCAAACCATTCGGAACAGAATCCATGCTGCTGGGCTGAAATCACGTGTTCCTGCGAAGAAGCCCATTCTTTTACCGAGGCACAGAGCAGCTCGTCTTCAGTTTGCTCGGAATCATGTGCGATGGAATAGACAGCAGTGGCGAACTGTCGTGTTCTCAGATGAGAGTCGGTTTTGCCTACATCATATTGACGGACGTCTACGTGTCTGGCGTCGGAATGGGGAGCGTCACGCGGAAGCCAACGTGCAGCCACGCCATGCTTACAATGGAGGAAGTGTCATGGTCTGGGCTGGTGTGACGGCAGATAGGCGTACCAACCTCGTTGTGGTTCCAGGAATTCTTACCGGTCAAGGCTACATCGACGAGATCCTACGTCCCCATGTTGTGCCTTTCCTTCAGCAAATGGGAAACAACGCCATCTTTCAAGATGATAATGCCAGACCACAACGGGCAAGAATTGTAGACGCCTATCTGCAAGCCAACAACGTCAGACGGTTAGACTGGCCAGCAATGTCGCCTGACTTAAGCTGCATTGAACATGTCTGGGATGTCCTCGGCAGAGCCGTCCAAACGAGGATAACAGAGCACAGCACTATGGCAGATCTTCGGCGCTTCCTTGGAGAGGAATGGCATCCAATCCCTCAAGCCACCATCCGGAAGATGGTCTTCTCTACCAGAAAACGACTGATTGAGTGCAGAGACAATCGCGGAGGTTATACCCACTACTAAAGAAAGACAAAGTTCAAACTTATTGAATAGTGTTTCACATGTCAAATGAATTTCAAATGTCAGAATAGTGAAATAAAGTTGCTAATCTTCTTGCTTTGTTTAAGACCAGTGCCACGTATCAGTATATGCATAAAATGGAATAATGTCGTATCAACGTTGATTCGATATGACAATGTTTCAATCAAAGGATGCGGTGGTCTCGATGAGTCGATATTTCATGTTTGTCGTATGCCGATACGTGGCTAGTCCTTTGTTACGATTTGCACGTTTTGAAAGTTGACCCCAGTCGCACTCCGCAGCCTCTGGAGCATTTACGATCGCGTCCTTCTTACCTAAACCTAATCAGTATTGACGAGCAGTGGCTGCTGAAGAGTTTGGTATATGCCATATGAGAATCGACCGACCCTGTGATATTTTACAGCCGATTGTATACATAGGGACAAAACTTTTTTTACCGAGTATATTATGGGACTGACGGACTGGGGCAGGTAGTGAGACTCATCTCGTGTCATTTTTCTTGCACGAGATGGGTCATGCTCTAGTAAAGGAACACAGCAATGGAGGTCATACCCAAAACTGGTTTGAAACGACCGCCCATTTAATGGCCATCACTGAATCCTTGGCCGGGCTTCAGATCCAGGACAAAGATTCGTAAGGGTTTTGTGGGAGACAATATGGGCCAAACATAAAAAATATACAAGAGGACCAAGAGGGCCCTGATTCGTTCACCTGAGTGTCACTGTCTCTAGTACATTCTTTTTTATGTTCAGATGGCCTTCCTGTTTGTCAAAGCGGAACGATTTTACCTATTTTGGAGTCACGCCAGGCTTCCTGTGAAGTTTGAATCAAATTGGCCAAAGGGTTTAGGAGGAGTTCGAATTTTAATCAAATTATTGACGACGCACGACAGACGACGGGATGGTGAGGGGGGGGGGGGGTAGCTATTTTGGTAGGGAGCCACCCAGGCAACATTCCTGTGAAGTTTGAATCAAATTGACCCAAGGGCTTAGCATGAATTCGCATTTTAATCAAATTGTTGACGACGGACGACGGGAGGGTTAGGGGGTGCCCTGAAACATGACACCGCCTTTACGTTGGCTCAGGTCGTGAGTAGCTTGTCTTTCTATTTTGAATAGTGTCACATCTGTGATCCTGATCAAAAGCGAAAGGATAGCAAAACTAAACGTGCCATACATTTAATGAATATTGCAGCTAAATAAATTAATAACTGTTCTGTTCTCAGTCTTCAGATTGACTTATACAGTATTGACGGGGACGTTAAACAAACATGCACATTCCGAATTTTATATCGCTAATCCCTCTCGGCTCATCATAAAAATCACCGATTTTGTCGGCTAGGAATTGTGTAAAATTTAACGGCGTTCATAAAAAACTCTTAGACGGGTGCCGCTACAGAAAGCTCCCCTTGAGAATATCACATTTAGGGATTAGGCTTTTGTTTTCAATTTTTAGTACCCCTCCTGATCTTTAGTTTTGCTTGAGATCTGTTCATTCTTCCTTTGGACATCATTACAGCAACTCGATCTGAAAATGGAAATGTGCAACTCTTCATTGTTGGAGTTGCTTATTGGCGCTATAGAGGCCAATGGAACTAGTGGCATTCCTTTGAGGGATGTGAAAGTATATTTACTTGGTAACATTACAAGGCGGGTAAAACCAGCTCCCTTGGTAATGTTGGACTCAGGGATGGAGGAACTGGTTCGACTGAACCAGTCAAAATATCAGTTACACAATTTTCCTATTGGAGACAGTACGATCTCAGATGTTTTAATTTCAAAGGTACTTGGATAATCTAGGTACTTTGATAATCTAAAATGCTGACTGTTAATATCATTTTTTCTTCTTCTCAATTCTCACACTTACTGTAAATTGAAGTTTAAGTTTTTAACGGTCTTTACATAAGGCTTTCTGCAACAAATTTGATCTTTACATTCCTTATAAGGTTTAACCAATTTTTTTTTACTTTTGTGCCTAATTTAAGAATTGCCCGTATCTTTTAAAGTAGAAGTAAAACAAAGATCAGGAATTGATACAATTAACTTACTCCACCCATAAAAGACACCAAAGGGAAAGAAATACAAACATTAAGCGACCAGACCATAATGGAAACCTAAACAAAGGAAGGCCATAACGACAGTTACTTTCCCACAAAATGGCCATCCAAAACCATAAGACACAAGTGATACACACAGCAAGTAACAAACAACAACATAAAAAAATCATCACAGAAGAGCCGCCTTGGAACGGTCAGTGGAAGATTTCCACTGGGGGGCTTAAATCGATTTTACCTGGCCACAATCCTCGCCCTCACTTCCGTCGCGATTTAGACAAATAATTTGTTCAGTCCGCATGAAGGCCTCCTAACTCATCAGTGCAACATCTCCGTGAACACAAAAATCAAAGAACCGCAGAGGTGAGACAACGGTGAGGACTCGACAGCAAGAAACCACTGAAATGCTGGAGCAAAAGAAAACCAACAGTTAGACTCCGATGAGCCCGACCAGAGACAGAGCATCAGGCACCAACCAACATTATCTCTCTAATTTTCAATAAGCCTTTACGTTGGAGCCGTCATAGAATTTGAGGCCTGACCCACCGGCGTGCAATTAAAGAGGGAAGCAAAGTTGCCAACCGTGATTGGGTTAACTACCATGCATGCAGTCTGTCGTATATCCATGTTGTATCCAATCTTTTTATATCGAAGAATGATTTTACGAAATTGGGTGCTGAAGTCATTGCGGTTATATATTTTTCTGAATTTATATACTAAGTCACCATAAAATTCGGGTTCCGATAGACCTTGTTGCAGAAAAGATTTAAGTCCAATATTGAATTTTGAAATTAAATCAGAATGGCGTCTATAAAATTTTGAAAAGGCTTTGTGTAGTTTATGGTACCGATAACCCTGATTAAGGAGTTTAGCCGTTAATAATTTATTACATAGGACTTTCATATTTGAGAACCCAATCTTTTTCTTCTTACAGATATTGTCCTCGTTAATGGCGACCATTGGTAGACGAAGTGTGCCGTTCGACACGATTACTATCAGGCTAAAGAAAGGGAAACATGGGACACCGACAGGTTATATTATGGGACTGAGGGACTGCGGCAGGTAGTGAGACTCGTGTCATTTTTCTTGCATGAGATGGATCATGCTATAGTAAAGGAACACAGCAATGGAGGTCATACCCAAAACTGGTTTGAAACGACCGCCCATTTAATGGCCATCACTGAATCCTTGGCCGGGCTTCAGATCCAGGACAAAGATTCGTATGGGTTTTGTGCGAGACAATATGTTCCAAACATAAAAAATATACAAGAGGACCCTGATTCGTTCACCCGAGTGTGACTGTCTCTAGTACATTCTATTTTAAGTTCAGATGGCCTTCCTGTTTGTCAAAGCGGAACGATTTTAGCTATTTTGGAGTCACGCCAGTCTTCCTGTGAAGTTTGAATCAAATTGGCCAAAGGGTTTAGGAGGGGTTCGCATTTTAATCAAATTATTGACGACGCACGACAGACGACGGGATGGTGAGGGGGTTAGCTATTTTGGTAGGAAGTCACCCAGGCAACATTCCTGTGAAGTTTGAAACGAATTGACCCAAGGGTTTAGGATGAATTCGCATTTTAATCAAATTGTTGACGACGCACGACGGACGGGTTAGGGGGTGCCCTCAAACATGACACCGGCCTTCACGTTTGCACAGGGTGTGAGTAGCTTGTCTTTCTATTTTGATTAGTGTCACGTGTGAGTGAGTGTTTCAGTTTTACGTCCCACCAACAGCTAAGGTCATACGGAGACGGGACCTCGGTTTAAAGACTCATCCGAAAGTCTGGAGAAGCCTGGGATCGAACCTGCGACCCCTGGTTTACAAGGCGAGTAGCGTAACCACTCGACCACGGAGGCTTCTAGAGTGTCACGTGTGATCCTGATCAAGAGCGAAAGGATAGCGAAACTAAGCTTGTCATACATTTGATGAATATTGCAACTAAATAAATTAATAACTGTTCTGTTCTCAGTTTTCAGATTGTTTAACGTCTCCGTCAATACTGTATAAGTCAAACATGCACAGTCCGAATTTTATATCGATAATCTGTCTCGGCTCATCATAAAAATCACCGATTTTGTCGGCTAGGCATTGTTTAAATTTAAAGCGTTCATAAAAACTCTTAGACGGGTGCTGCTACAGAAAGCTCCCCTTGAGAGTATAACATTTAGGGATTAGACTCATCGGAGTCTAAATGTTGGTTTTCTTTTGCTCCAGCATTTCAGTGGTTTCTTGCTGTCGAGTCCTCACCGTTGTCTCACCTCTGTGATTCTTTGATTTTTGTGTTCACGGAGATGTTGCACTGATGAGTTAGGAGGCCTTCATGCGGACTGAACAAATTATTTGTCTAAATCGCGACAGAAGTAAGGGCGAGGATTGTGGCCACGTAAAATCGATTTAAGCCCCCCAGTGGAAATCTTCCACTGACCGTTCCAAGGCGGCTCTTCTGTGGCGATTTATTTATGTTGTTGTTTGTTGCTTACTGTGTGTATCACTTGTCTTTTAATTTTGGATGGCCATATGGCCATTTTGTGGGAAAGTAACTGTCCTTATGGCCTTCCTTTGTTTAGGTTTCAATTATGGTCTGGTCGCTTAATGTTTGTATTTCTTTCCCTTTGGTGTCTTTTATGGGTGGAGTAAGTTAATTGTATCAATTCCTGATCTTTGTTTTACTTCTACTTTAGTTTTCAATTTTTAGTACCCCTCCTGGTCCTTAGTTTTGCTTGAGATCTGTCCATTATTGCTTTGGACATCATTACAGCAACTCGATCTGAAAATGGAAATGTGCACTTTTTCATTGTTGGAGTTGATTATTGGCGCTATAGAGGCCAATGGAACTAGTGGCATTCCTTTGAGGGATGTGAAAGTATATTTACTTGGTAACATTACAAGGCGGGTAAAACCAGCTCCCTTGGTAATGTTGGACTCAGGGATGGAGGAACTGGTTCGACTGAACCAGTCAAAATATCAGTTACAAAATTTTCCTATTGGAGACGGTACGATCTCAGTGGAGAGGGCAGATATTTTAATTTCAAAGGTACTAGGATAATCTAAAATGCTGACTGTTAATATCATTTTTTCTTCTTCTAAATTCTCACACTTACTGCAAATTGAAGTCTTTACATAATGCTTTCTGCAACGAATTTGATCTTTACATTCCTTATAAGGTTTACCCTATATTTTTACTTTTGTGCCTTATTTATGAAAAGACCATATCTTTAAAAGTTCTTGACATAGGACTTTCATATTTGAGAACCCAATCTTTTTCTTCTTACAGATATTGTCCTCGTTGATGGCGACCATTGGTAGACGAAGTGTGCCGTTCGACACGATTACTATCAGGCTAAAGAAAGGGAAATATGGGACACCGACAGGTTATATTATGGGACTGACGGACTGGGGCAGGTAGTGAGACTCATCTCGTGTCATTTTTCTTGCATGAGATGGTTCATGCTCTAGTAAAGGAACACAGCAATGGAGGTCATACCCAAAACTGGTTTGAAACGACCGCCCATTTAATGGCCATCACTGAATCCTTGGCCAGGCTTCAGATCCAGGACAAAGATTCGTATGGGTTTTGTGCATATGGTCCAAACATAAAAAAATACAAGAGGACCCAGAGGGCCCTGATTCGTTCACCTGAGTGTCACTGTCTCTAGTACATTCTATTTTGTGTTCAGATGGCCTTCCTGTTTGTCAAAGCGGAACGATTTTAGCTATTTTGGAGTCACGCCAGGCTTCCTGTGAAGTTTAAATCAAATTGGCCAAAGGCTTTAGGAGGAGTTCGCATTTTAATCAAATTATTGACGACGCACGACAGACGACAAGATGGTGAGGGGGGTTAGCTATTTTGGTAGGGAGCCACCAAGGCAACATTCCTGTGAAGTTTGAATCAAATTGACCCAAGGGCTTAGGATGAATTCGGATTTTAATCAAATTGTTGACGACGGACGACGGGAGGATTAGGGGGTGCCCTGAAACATGACACCGCCTTCACGTTGGCTCAGGTCGTGAGTAGCTTGTCTTTCTATTTTGATGATGATGATGATTTCGTTTTTAACGACGCGTCAACCCTCTTGGTGGGTCATAAGCGTCAGTCGGTTAATGGTTAAACGGCATGAATAATTATGATGATATTAAAAGTAACAAGTCAGAATGATAATGTATAAAAATCTGAAACAGTTAAATCTTATGAAAAAGACCAATTTCTTTTAAGAATAAAATAATGTTATCAACAGGTACATCTCGAAACAGTTGTTGCAAAGTGTCAGCTTTGAAATATAAAATACGTGAGGGTGAAAAGTCAACACAGTCAATTAAGATATGTTTCACAGTGAATGGCTGATCACAACCTACACAAGAAGGCTGATCATCACCATTTGAAATATAAGAATGAGTAACTCTAGTATGGCCGATGCGCAGCCGTGTTAATACTACGTCCTCTTTTCTTGAAAACTGTGGAGGAGAGCATTTTGTACTAACGACAGGTTTAATGGCATAGAGTTTGTTATTTATTGCACGGTCCCATTCGCCTTGCCATTCCGACAAGATGTATCTATTGATAAATGGTTTAAAATTATTAAAAGGAATTTTAAAAAGAGATGGATCAAGATTGGGCGATTCCTTTGCTTTCTTGTCAGCATATTCATTGCCGACAATGCCAATATGGCTCGGAAGCCAACAAAACAAGATTTGGTGTGTTTTAGAAATTTCATGATGTTTTTCGATCAATTTTTGAATTTGAGGATTTTTAGATGATGAATGGTCTAAAGCCTTAAGCACAGAAAGTGAATCAGAAAATATAATTGCTTTTTGAATTGTTGAAGAACTGATAAAATCTAAAGCTAGGTCTATTGCTTTGGCTTCAGCTGTAAAAATAGATGAACCATCTGGAAGGCGCATGGTTTTGTGCGTATCTTTAGAAACATACGCACAACCAACTTTATCTCCTTCTTTGGAACCATCAGTATAGACTTGCTGGTAATCATCGTAACGTGATTGCAGTACCTGAAAGTTTTGTTTGAGAAGTATCGGATTTGATTCGGATTTTTTGCCATCATGTAAGTCGAACAGAATAGAAGGTTGTTTAATACACCAAGATGGAACTTCGGCGGTTTCATGTTTTTGAATATTTTTAAGGTCGATACCTGAATTTTCCAGCAGTGGTAAAATACGTAATCCAAAAGGTTTAATTGCTGTGGGTTTAGTTTCATACCTATCTACAAATTGAGGTCGAAATGAAATTTTGGATGCCGGGTTAGATGGATTTGCAGCAAGTCTAATAGCATACTGAAGAGAAAGTTTCTCTCTGCGCGAGGTTAAAGATGGTTCACCTGCTTCTACATAAAGGCTTAATACGGGAGAAGTACGGAAGGCTCCCATGGCCAGACGAAGGCCTTGGTGATGGATAGTATCCAAGGATTTTAAATAGGACTTTCTGGCAGAACCATAAACAGCAGACCCATAATCTAAGTAAAAAAGACCGGTAAAGATGTAATAAAGTATACCGATCTGCTCCCCAACTTGTATGAGCTAAAACTTTCAAAAGATTCAAAGCTTTTAAGCATTTCGCTTTAAGATATTTAATATGGGGAATAAAAGATAACTTTTGATCAAATATGACCCCAAGAAATTTGGCTTCTTCAACAACAGGAATTTGTGATCCGTATAAAAACAGGGAAGGATGTTCGTGTTTCTTCCGTAGTTTACAAAAATGAACACACTGCATTTTCGACTTGGAGAACTTGAAACCATTTTTATCAGTCCATTCTTCTATTCTTTTTAAATTTTGTTGTAACTTTCGTTCAATTGTTTTCATATTTTTTGAACGGTAAAATATACAAAAATCATCAACATACAATGAACAATCAGTTTTGTCGTCCAAACATTGTACAATATTGTTTATTTTGATGTTAAATAGCGTAGTTGAAAGAATACTACCCTGTGGGACACCCTGTTCTTGATCATAGAAATCTGACACGGTAGACCCCACACGCACCTGAAACATGCGCTCCCCTAAAAAGCTTTCAATAAAACTGGGAAGTTTTCCTCTTAAGCCAATGTTATGTAGATTTTTCAATATTCCATAACGCCATGTTGTATCACATGCTTTCTCCAAGTCGAAAAAGACAGCTACTACGTGTTCTTTGTTAATAAAAGCATCTCGTATAAATGTTTCTAGTCTTATTAAATTGTCATTGGTACTACGTTCCGAACGAAAGCTAGATTGATATTCTGAAATGAGGTTGTTGGACTCTAAGTACCAGACTAATCTCTTGTTTATCATTCTCTCCAATGTTTTACACAAACAACTTGTCAAAGCTATCGGACGATAATTTGTAGGTTCTGCATGATCTTTCCCTGGTTTCGGAATTGGTACAACTGTAGCTACACGCCAGCTCTCAGGACAGACCCCCGTTTCCCAAATATTATTAAAGATATCTAAAAGTGTTGTAAGAGAACTTTTTGGCAGATGCTTAAGCATCTGATAATGAATTTCATCGGGGCCGGTTGCCGTATCATGTGATTTTTCAATGGCTTCAACGAGTTCGGATAAGTTAAAAGGTTTGTTGTATTCTTCGTGATTAAGTGATTTAAAGTTTAGATTTCTTTTCTCTTGGTCCTTTTTGAAATTTCTAAAAGTGTCAGAATAATTACGCGATGATGAATTTCTCAAGAATGTGTGCCCAAGAGTATCTGAAATATCTTTTTTTGTTGAAGCTATTGTGTCAAATTCAGTATTTAAATGTGTAAAACTAGAAGACTTTGTTTTTCCTGAAATTTTTCGTACCATATCCCAAACCTTTTTAATGGGGGTTTTATAGTTTAATTTGAAGACATATTCTCTCCATGACTTTCGTTTGGAAGCTCGGATTGTTCGCCGAGCTTTAGCTCTAAAAACTTTTACGTCGTTGAGCTTTTCTGAAGTGGGATTTTTGCAGAACTTATTTAGAGCCTGTTTACGCTTTTTAATAGCTTCTTTACAGTCATTATTAAACCAAGGCTTGCTTTTCTTAGTATTTGTGGAGGTCTTTGGAATGCATTGTTCTGATATGTTAATAAGTGTATCTGTGAAATCAGAAACAATGGCGGATGATTCATTAAAATGATCAAATGATAACTCTTCTTCACATAAATTATGGAATAATTCCCAGTCGGCTTTATTCATTTTCCATTTCTGGTTACAGTCCTCATCTGGTTCGTTTACACTCTCAATTATAACAGGGAAGTGATCACTTCCGCACTGATCATCATGAACAGACCAGTCATAGTCCAAGAAGAGAGATGGGTAACACAAAGAGAGATCCAAAGAAGACAAATGACCTGTCGCTGGGTGAAGGTAAGTATAAGATTTATCATTCATCAAGCAAAGATCGCTCTTTGCAATAAAATCTTCAACAAGTGCTCCTCTGTTATTGATATCTTTACAGCCCCATAGAATATTGTGACCATTGAAGTCGCCAACTAAAAGATATGGCGATGGAAGTTGACTCAGCAATGAGTCAAGATGCTCGGGCTTTAAAGAAAACGAGGGTGGAATATATAAAGAGCCAATTGTAGTTTCTTTATCCAGAGAAACCGATACTGCTACAGCTTGTAGGTCTGTTTTTAATTTGATCTCTCTTTGTGGTAAACATGATTTAACAAGAATTGAACTGCCACCAGATGGTTTGCTACCATCAGAATAGATATAGTTGTATGTATTGAAACCCCTGACATCAATGTTGTCATCAGTTTTTAAAAAAGTTTCTTGTAAACAAAAAACCGATGGGTTTAATAACGAAATAAGTAATAAGAGTTCATTATAATTTGGTTTAAGACCTCGACAATTCCATTGTATTATTTTGTGTTTTAAATCCATTTTATGAAGAGATTAAGACTAGAAACTATATTGGAGCTGCAATTGGTGATATAGATCTGCTACCACCAGCTCGTGGTGTTGCTGACCTCGATCTGTTATTGCCATTTGGTGATGATGGAGTTTCAAACTCCATATCACTGTCACTCAAAGATCCGAATCTGTTCTGGAATCTTATATTGTCTCTTTCCATTTTACGTTGTCTGTCTGTTTTTGAGACAATTGTTTTTTTTCGGATCTTCCGATCCTTTATTAGTTCGACCGGAGTCAAGTTTCTCTTTTGCATGTGGCGCTGGCTTCGGTACGGTCGCTGTCGACCGATCCGAAGCAACCTGGATTGCGCCATTTGATAATTTGGTTGAACTTTGTGGTGCTGGAGTGGATTTACTCCATGCACCAGATTTTTTCAGTTCAGCTATGCATGATTCAACAGTCTGCATTGCGGAGGTAGAAACTTGTACACCAGCATCCTTTGTGATGCTGGCGTAACTGGTCGTTGGTGTTGTGTATCGCTCGTCAACAATTTTCCGTGCTTCTGGGAATGTTAACCTCCTTTGGTATTTGACAGTAAGTATTTCTTTTTCTTTTTTCCATGCCGGACAATCGCGAGAGAAAACAGCATGCTTGCCACCACAATTGACGCATTTGGCCTCATTCTTACAGTTTTGATGGTTATCGACATGCTTTTCTTCATCACAATTTGGACAGAGTTGCTTCTTCTGACATCTGCTTTCGTGGTGGCCAAAAACCTGACACGAGTACAATCTGAGAGGGTTTGGTATATACACCTCTACGTTAACTGAAAGGTAAGCTACTTTGATTTTCTTGGGCAGAACTGGTGTATTGAAAGTCAACACGTAAGTACCTGTTGGCTTCAATACACCACCTCTACGAACTTGGATGTTACGTACGCCAATGACGCCCTCAGATCTCAAGTTGTCAATGATCTCTGCATCAGTACAAGGACGCAGCTCTGGGCTGCGGATGACACCTTTACATGAATTTAGTGTGTTGTGCAGAGAAACCTTGACCTTGAGATCGAAGAGCTTTGTGGTACCAAGCAGGATTTTCACCTGCTGCTCTCTCTCGACTTCTAATAAAAGGTCACCTGACTTAAGCTTTTTTATGCTTTTGGGATGTCCGGCAATGGACACTATGCTTTTTTCTATCACGAATGGTGATAAACTGGACACAGTGCGTGCATCGTCACAGGAGGTCATTACCAAGAAACGTGGAAAATTGGTTGACTTTGGTGCTGCAGACTGCTGACTAGACTGTTGACTAGAATGCTGAGACTGCTGACTTGGCTGTTGACTGGGTTCATCCGTTTCGGATGAATCCTCGTCTTTTTTACGTTTAGCTGCGTTGCGGTTATGTTTTTTTCCATGACCCATAAGGAAAAAATTCTAGTTTCGTCCCAAGTGCTCTCCGCCCTCCGTGGAGCCCTACAAGGGAACACCCTAATGGAGTGGTTATCCAACTCGCAGGTGTTAGAGATACACGCAAGATATACTCGTATAAACAAAATGCCTACACGATTGCTCCGTTTAGCCACCGCCTTCTAGAGATAAAAAGACAGAAAAGGGTAAGGTAAATGGGCATATGGTTGGTATCAGGAAAGATACAAAAAGAGTTGAAGAGAAAGCAAAGCGGTATCTCTAGGGCTCGGCGCGACCAGCCGATTGACCGTGCCGGACCGCACGGCCACCCGTCTACACCGAAAAGCCAGGCCAAAGAGGCGTGTTGGGTACCTGAAGCACCGCCACCTCAGGTAACCCTCAACCTCCAGGATCCCTTCTTCCGGCTTACAGGACGCCACCCACGGCAAACGGGTGGTACTTCCTTTAGCTCTTCCCAGTGGGCACAGAGACCACAGCGGCAATGTGCCCAGTGGGAATTGAGCCCCCAGGGCCACGGCAAGGCAGGAAGTCTAATACCTGGGGGCTTTCTATTTTGATTAGAGTCACATCTGTGATCCTGCTCAAAAGCGAAAGGATAGCAAAACTAAACGAGTCATACATTTGATGAATATTGCAGCTAAATAAATTAATAACTGTTCTGTTCTCAGTCTTCAGATTGACTTATACAGTATTGACGGGGACGTTAAACAAACATGCACAGTCCGAATTTTATATCGATAATCTCTCTCGGCTCATCATAAAAATCACCGATTTTGTCTGCTAGGAATTGTATAAATTTAACGGCGTTCATAAAAACTCTTAGACGGGTGCTGCTACAGAAAGCTCCCCTAGAAAGTATCACATTTAGGGATTAGGCTTTTGTTTTCAATTTTTAGTACCCCTCCTGATCCTTAGTTTTGCTTGAGATCTGTCCATTCTTCCTTTGGACATCATTACAGCAACTCGATCTGAAAATGAAAATGTGCAACTTTTCATTGTAGGAGTTGCTTATTGGCGCTATAGAGGCCAATTGAACTAGTGGCATTCCTTTGAGGGATGTGAAAGTATATTTACTTGGTAACATTACAAGGCGGGTAAAACCAGCTCCCTTGGTAATGTTGGACTCAGGGATGGAGGAACTGGTTCGACTGAACCAGTCAAAATATAAGTTACAAAATTTTCCTATTGGAGACAGTACGATCTCAGTGGAGAGGGCAGATATTTTAATTTCAAAGGTACTTGGATATTCTAGGTACTTGGATAATCTAAAATGCTGACTGTTAGTATCATTTTTTCTTCTAAATTATCACACTTACTGCAAATTGAAGTTTAAGATTTTAACGGTCTTTACATAAGGCTTTCTGCAACAAATTTGATCTTTACATTCCTTATAAGGTTTAACCTATTTTTTTTTTCACTTTTGTGCCTAATTTAAGAATTGCCCATATCTTTTAAAGTTCTTGACATAGGACTTTCATATTTGAGAACCCAATCTTTTTCTTCTTACAGATATTGTCCTCGTTGATGGCGACCATTGGTAGACGAAGTGTGCCGTTCGACATGATTACTATCAGGCTAAAGAAAGGGAAATATGGGACACCGACAGGTTATATTATGGGACTGACGGACTGGGGCAGGTAGTGAGACTCATCTCGTGTCATTTTTCTTGCATGAGATGGGTCATGCTGTAGTAAAGGAACACAGCAATGGAGGTCATACCCAAAACTGGTTTGAAACGACGCCCATTTAATGGCCATCACTGAATCCTTGGCCGGGCTTCAGATCCAGGACAAAGATTCGTATGGGTTTTGTGCGAGACAATATGTTCCAAACATAAAAAATATACAAGAGGACCCTGATTCGTTCACCCGAGTGTGACTGTCTCTAGTACATTCTATTTTATGTTCAGATGGCCTTCCTGTTTGTCAAAGCGGAACAATTTTAGCTATTTTGGAGTCACGCCAGGCTTCCTGTGAAGTTTGAATCAAATTGGCCAAAGGGTTTAGGAGGAGTTCGCATTTTAATCAAATTATTGACGACGCACGACAGACGACGGGATGGTGAGGGGGTTAGCTATTTTGGTAGGGAGTCACCCATAGCTGTGAAGTTTGAAACGAATTGACCCAAGGGTTAAGGATGAATTCGCATTTAAATCAAATTGTTGACAACGGACGACGGGAGGGTTAGGGGGTGCCCTCAAACATGACACCGCCTTCACGTTTGCACAGGGTGTGAGTAGCTTGTCTTTCTATTTTGATTAGTATCCCATGTGTGATCCTGATCAAGATCGAAAGGATAGCGAAACTAAGCTTGTCATACATTTGATGAATATTGCAACTAAATAAATTACTAACTGTTCTGTTCTCAGTTTTCAGATTGACTTATACAGTATTGACGGGGACGTTAAACAAACATGCACAGTCCGAATTTTATATCGATAATCTCTCTCGGCTCATCATAAAAATCACCGATTTTGTCGGCTAGGCATTGTTTAAATTTAAAGCGTTCATAAAAGCTCTTAGACGGGTGCTGCTACAGAAAGCTCCCCTTGAGAGTATAACATTTAGGGATTAGGCTTTAGTTTTCAATTTTTAGTACCCTTCCTGATCCTTAGTTTTGCTTGAGATCTGTCCATTTTTGCTTTGGACATCATTACAGCAACTCGATCTGAAAATGGAAATGTGCACTTTTTCATTGTTGGAGTTGATTATTGGCGCTATAGAGGCCAATGGAACTAGTGGCATTCCTTTAAGGGATGTGAAAGTATATTTACTTGGTAATATTACAAGCGGGTAAAACCAGCTCCCTTGGTAATGTTGGACTCAGGGATGGAGGAACTGGTTCGACTGAACCAGTCAAAATATCAGTTACAAAATTTTCCTATTGGAGACAGTACGATCTCAGTGGAGAGGGCAGATATTTTAATTTCAAAGGTACTTGGATAATCTAAAATGCTGACTGTTAATATCATTTTTTCTTCTTCTAAATTCTCACACTTACTGCAAATTGAAGTTTAAGTTTTTAACGGTCTTTACATAATGCTTTCTGCAACGAATTTGATCTTTACATTCCTTACAAGGTTTACCCTATATTTTACTTTTGTGCCTTATTTATGAAAAGACCATATCTTTTAAAGTTCTTGACATAGGACTTTCATATTTGAGAACCCAATCTTTTTCTTCTTACAGATATTGTCCTCGTTGATGGCGACCATTGGTAGACGAAGTGTGCCATTACTATCCGGCTAAAGAAAGGGAAACATGAGACACCGACAGGTTATACAGGGTGTCCAAAAAGTAAGTTAACAGTTTTAACCCGTCATAACTTTTTTAATTTTAAAGCTATTTTGATGAACAATATTCCAAATTAACGCACATATCCTAAAGTTTTTATACGACATAATTAAAACGCGCCAAAATAATTGACGTTGTCGCAAAATGACGTCATTTAAAATCTTGTTTTTTCCAAGATGGCGCGTTTGACGTTAGCCCAGCGTATTTTCATTGTAAAGAACTTTTACGAAACTAAAAGCGCTACAGATGTTCAAAGAAAATTTAAATATTCATTTAATGGTGATACTGTAAGTCGACTAAATATCTACAAGACTATCAGAAAATTTGAAGAAACGGGATCGGTGAAAGACGCGCAAAAGTCGGGACGGCCGAAGACCAGTAGAAGTGATGAAAATGTGAGCACGCTTCAAGAACTTATGAAAGACAGTCCTGAAAACTCAATTCGGCGTACATCCTCGGAGACAGGTATCCCCAAATCATCCGTTCATAACATAATAAGAAAAGATTTAGAACTTTATCCATATAAAATACAAATTATGCAGAGCTTAAATATAACGGATCAAGTGGAAAGGCTATCATTTTGTAACTGGGCATCAGACGTTATTGACACTTACGCCGATGCTTTTAATGATGTGTGGTTTAGCGATGAGTCACATTTCCTTTTATCAGGACATGTTTGCAAACAGAACATGAGATTTTGGGCAAATGAACAGCCCCACCAAATAGCAGAAAGGCCACTCCATAGCGATAAAATTACAGTTTGGTGTGCTATGTCATCCAGGGGAATCATTGGACCGTATGTGTTTAGTGATACTGTTAATTCAGACCGCTACATGTCGCTATTAAACAACAAGTTTTTACCGGAATTGCGGAAACGATCAACTGACATTAACAGTGAATGGTTTATGCAAGATGGAGCAACACCACATACGGCTAACAAAGTGTTAGATATGTTACATGACACATTTGATGAGCGGGTAATTTCCAGACGATATCCCGAAGTGAAACAATGCGGCGTAACTTGGCCTGCGCACAGTCCAGACCTGAACCCCTGTGATTTCTTTCTTTGGGGTTATCTTAAATCGGTTGTTTACAAGCCCAGACCCACAGATACTGCTATGTTATTAAAACAAATACGCAGGGAAGTCAAGAAGATAAGTGTTGGCAATTGTGCTAGAGTAATTGAAAATTTCAAGCAGCGAGTACGGGAAGGAAAACGTCGAAAGGGGCGGCATCTGGAAAACGTCATAAATTACTAAATTGACGTCACTGGACAAATTTGGTATTTTTTGTTTATTGTTTGTTATTTTTTTATGCTTTAATGGATTTGTATGAAATTTTATAAGAAAAAACTTAAGGATATATGCTATGTCTGTGAGAAATTTTATACCGCTTTCACAACGTTATGATGTATTAAAATCTCGTCAAAACTGTTAACTTACTTTTTGGACACCCTGTATTATGGGACTGACGGACTGGGGCAGGTAGTGAGACTCATCTCGTGTCATTTTTCTTGCATGAGATGGGTCATGCTCTAGTAAAGTGGAGGTCATACCTAAAACTGGTTTGAAACGACCACCCATTTAATGGCCATCACTGAATCCTTGGCCGGGCTTCAGATCCAGGACAAAGATTCATATGGGTTTTGTGCGAGACAATATGTTCCAAATATAAAAAATATACTAGAGGACCCAGAGGGCCCTGATTCGTTCACCTGAGAGTCACTGTCTCTAGTACATTCTATTTTATGTTCAGATGGCCTTCCTGTTTGTCAAAGCGGAACGATTTTAGCTATTTTGGAGTCACGCCAGGCTTCCTGTGAAGTTTGAATCAAATTGGCCAAAGGGTTTAGGAGGAGTTCGCATTTTAATCAAATTATTGACGACGCACGACAGACGACGGGATAGTGAGGGGTTAGCTATTTTGGTAGGGAGCCACCCAGGCAACATTCCTGTGAAGTTTGAATCAAATTGACCCACGGGCTTAGGATGAATTCGCATTTTAATCAAATTGTTGACGACGCACGACGGACGGGTTAGGGGGTGCCCTGAAACATGACACCGCCTTCACGTTGGCTCAGGGTGTGAGTAGCTTGTCTTTCTATTTTGATTAGTGTCACATGTGTGGTCCTGATCAAAAGCGAAAGGATAGCGAAACTAAGCATGTCTTACATTTGATGAATATTGCAACTAAATAAATTACTAACTGTTCTGTTCTCAGTCTTCAGAATGACTTATACAGTATTGACGGGGACGTTAAACAAACATTCAGTCCGAATTTTATATCGATAATCTCTCTCGGCTCATCATAAAAATCACCGATTTTGTCGGCTAGGCATTGTATAAATTTAACGGCGTTCATAAAATCTCTTAGACGGGTGCTGATACAGAAAGCTCCCCTTGCGAGTATAACATTTAAGGATTAGGCTTTTGTTTTCAATTTTTAGTACCCCTCCTGATCCTTAGTTGTGCTTGAGATCTGCCCATTCTTGCTTTGGACATCATTACAGCAACTCGATCTGAAAATGGAAATGTGCAACTTTTCATTGTTGGAGTTGATTATTGGCGCTATAGAGGCCAATGGAACTAGTGGCATTCCTTTGAGGGATGTGAAAGTATATTTACTTGGTAACATTACAAGGCGGGTAAAACCAGCTCCCTTGGTAATGTTTGACTCAGGGATGGAGGAACTGGTTCGAATGAACCAGTCAAAATATCAGTTACAAAACTTTCCTATTCGAGACAGTACGATCTCAGTGGAGAGGGCAGATATTTTAATTTCAAAGGTACTTGGATAATCCAAAATGCTGACTGTTAATATCATTTTTTTCTTCTTAATTCTCACACTTACTGCAAATTGAAGTTTAAGTTTTTAACGGTCTTTACATAATGCTTTCTGCAACAAATTTGATCTTTACATTTCTTATAAGGTTTACCCTATATTTTTACTTTTGTGCCTAATTTAAGAATTGACCATATCTTTTAAAGTTCTTGACATAGGACTTTCATATTTGAGAACCCAATCATTTTCTTCTTACAGATATTGTCCTCGTTGATGGCGACCATTGGTAGACGAAGTGTGCCGTTCGACACGATTACTATCAGGCTAAAGAAAGGGAAACATGGGACACCGACAGGTTATATTATGGGACTGACAGACTGGGGCAGGTAGTGAGACTCATCTCGTGTCATTTTTCTTGCATGAGATGGGTCATGCTTTAGTAAAGGAACACAGCAATGGAGGTCATAACCAAAAACTGGTTTGAAACGAACGCCCATTTAATGGCCATCACTGAATCCTTGGCCGGGCTTCAGATCCAGGACAGATTCGTATGGGTTTTGTGCGAGACAATATGGTCCAAACATAGAACATATACAAAAGGACCCTGATTCGTTCACCTGAGTTTCACTGTCTCTAGTACATTCTATTTTATGTTCAGATGGCCTTCCTGTTTGTCAAAGCGGAACGATTTTAGCTATTTTGGAGTCACCCCAGGCTGCCTGTGAAGTTTGAATCAAATTGGCCAAAGGGTTTAGGAGTTCGCATTTTATTCAAATTAATGACGACGCACGACAGACGACAGGATGGTTTGGGGGGGGGGGGGGGTAGCTATTTTGGTAGGGAGCCACCCAGGCAACATTCCTGTGAAGTTTGAAACGAACTGACCCAAGGGCTTAGCATGAATTCGCATTTTAATCAAATTGCTGACGACGCACGACGGGAGGGTTAGGGGGTGCCCTCAAACATGACACCGCCTTCATGTTGGCTCAGGGTGTGAGTAGCTAGTCTTTCTATTAGTTTATACTAATTTATTTTAGTTCGATTGCGATGAAAGCTTTAAGCTTATTGAATCGCTCTCGAACACTCATTCCGGGTGTTTTCACGCGCGCGCGAGAGAGAGGCAGGGGCTTTTACACCACTGCTACCCATTTACACCTGGGTAGAGTGGGGCAGTGTCATTACTTGACTTGCCCAAGGACACACCTCGATACCGGTGGCGGATTCGAACGCACGACCTCTCGATCATGAATCGAACGCGCTAACCACTGCGCTATCGAGGCTGACTAGTCTTTCTATTTTGATTAGTGTCACATGTGTGATCCTGATCAAAAGCGAAAGGATAGCGAAACTAAGCTTGTCATACATTTGATGAATATTGCAACTAAATAAATTACTAACTGTTCTGTTCTCAGTCTTCAGATTGACTTATACAGTATTGACGGGGACGTTAAACAAACATGCACAGTCCGAATTTTATATCGATAATCTCTCTCGGCTCATTATAAAATTCACCGATTTTGTCGTCTAGGCATTGTATTAATGAAACGGCGTTCATAAAAACTCTTAGACGGGTGCTGCTACAGAAAGCTCCCCTTGAGAGTATAACATTTAGGGATTAGGCTTTTGTTTTCAATTTTTAGTACCCCTCCTGATCCTTAGTTTTGCTTGAGATCTGTCCAATCTAGCTTTGGACATCATTACAACAACTCGATCTGAAAATGGAAATGTGCAACGTTTCATTGTTGGAGTTGATTATTGGCGCAAATTTGTTTTTTGTTGTTGTTGTTGTTTTTTTTTTTCTCAACTAAGCGCTTTCGGCTTTACACTTTCATCAGAGTTTTCACACACACACACACACATAGATAAACAAAAATGTTTTTGAAGGTGAAAATTTAACAAATTTACATTAAAAGTGGTCAGAAAATCCCTTATCGGGCGCATAAACTGAACTTTTTGCGAACGACAAGATGGCGTCGCTGTGTATGGCGTGTGTGTGAGTGCGATTCAAAAACACACCGCTACAAAATCGAACTCAAACAAAGGTTGGGTGAATGGACTTTTTGTTTCAGCCATGAAAGCCCCACTCGACCCATTAAGTTTCCCACCTCATTTTGACCCAAAAAATATATTCTCTTTTTGGAAAAATTAAGCCTCCCAACCCAAATATCAATATTTTCCATTTGGCAAATTAAGGTTCCTCAATACAGTTACTTAGCTATATTTGAGGTACTAAAAAATAATATTTGCAAATAATTACCCAAAAAGATTTTTCATCAGATGGTAGTCCATGTAAATGTAAGAATATGGAAGCCAAAGATTTTTATTCGAAAGTCACCATTTTTGTAATTTATTGCATTTTTCCTTGGTTTTGCAAAAAATAATATCTCAATCCGCAGAACCACAATGTGTAAAATACTATCATAGAAATGTGGCTCAAGGTTGCCTTTAGGTACTGCAACAGAGGAATTTCAAGTAAAATACCTAAATAGTACTGAAAATTAATGATTCCCAAAAATTAAAAAAATGTAATTATCTCACCTGGTACTATTTTAGATTCAGTGTATGGTAGCCAAAAATGATCAGTTCTACCAATTTGGCAACACTCTCATTGATTGGGTTGAGGTGTTGAAATCTCTTGCATTTAGCTTCTAAAATGATTGCCCTTCTTTGGTGCTTTCAGTTATTCATTTTATATATTTCAGTCATGTAATTATAACAATTAATGCAATCACTGCACCAAAGTTTCCCTGTGTTACTGATTGTGTTTACAGGATGGGTGATTTGATACTTGATAAATCAAAAACAAAAAAAAATGAAATTAAGAGAAGCCAACCGTCTATCCCCATATTTGAACTGAAGGACTGAAAGCAGCCTGTTCAGCACCAGAAACTTTGTGCAACTGCCAATAACTGCAATGGTATGGAAATGATTTTTACCCATTGGTTTGTTTCATCGGTTCACATGAGCCACCATAAACAAATCAGTGATTTTTTGACAGGTGAACTTCTGGACAACACAAAGGTTATATTTATCTAATCTATTAAATGATCTGTTGTGTCACCTACTCACCAATGTGTAGGCTGGTTAAAACTCACAGAAGCCCAATGCATGTAATATGTTTTGATGAAAAAAGCTTGAAATTTTTTTTTTCAATGTGTTTACTTGCAGCTGGACCGAACAACACAATCAGGACGATGTTACACCAAAAAATAGTTCGCAAAATGAATGCATGTTTTTCATAAAGTAACAAACAAATTATGTTAGAAAGTATCTGAAATTTGTTGCAAGACAGTTTCAAATTTGAATATTACGTTTTAAAGTAAAAACAATGGTGTACCATTGTTATTTTTGGGAAATTAGTTCCAAGGCGTATGAATACAATTTTAGTTGGCAAGATGGATAATTCCTCAATTTGACAGCTACAATAATTTATCAGTGATGACAGGCTTCCAAGATAGGCGATGTCATAATGCTGTATGCAGGGAGAAGGCTACATAGCTGAATTTTCAAGGTATATTCATTGATGATGGGCAAAATTAAATGTGGAATGCATAAATGATGAGCATTCTGAGAGGAAGCCTCCGTGGTTTAGTGGTTACGCTACTCGCCTTGTAAACCAGGGAACGCAGGATCGATCCCGGGCTTCTCCAGACTTTCGGACGAGTCTTTAAACCGAGGTCCCGTCTCCGTATGACCTTAGCTGTTGGTGGGACATAAAACTCAAACACTCACTCACTCATGAGCATTCTGAGTATTCAAATTTACCGCAAAAAAGAAGATGGCGGCGCCCATGAAGAAAAACATGTCAAAGTTTTTTTTCTGGTTTTCAATTTAGGTAGGCTTTTTAATAGAAAGCTTGGTCCGAGTCACTAGTATTTGATGTGAACTATTGATCTGCAGCTGTTTTAGTAACTTGTAAAAAGGCTAGAAAGCAGTTTCATTTTTTTCCTGGTAAAAGTGAAAATACAGAATTGCATTTATTTTCAAAGGCACAGAGATGTAGCTAATGCAAGAAAGTACTTGCTGTAATAATCGTTGGTATCTCCAGACCTTTTTCTTCTAGGACAGGCACTTTAAAAGGAAATCAGGGTCATATTTTGGGAAAAAATAACATGCAAATCTCACACCTATATTTTTCTTGAGCAAATGTATTGAGGAACCTTAAGCCTCCCAACCCTCAAAAAAAAAATCCACCCCAACTGGCTGCGACATACCAAGGGCACTCGGCGAGTGCCTCGTATAAGCAACACCCCAGAGCCCCCAGGGGTCGGCCCACAACCCTGGCCGGCCTTAGGGATCAGGTCCGGGATAAGGAAGTAACCTATGTAGACAAGTAGTTGCAAAAGACAAACAGGTAAATTAGGCCGGGCGACAGGGCATTAGGCCGGGCGACAGGGCTTGAGATGTCATTTCATCGGGTAAAAGTCCCATAAAATGGAAGCAACGTCTCAAAGATTACCTTTACAGTGTAGATGGGATGTTAAACCTCAAATCAAACAAACAAAAGTCTAAAAAAGAAGTATAAATACGTACCTTCATCTGTATGTATGTATTTATTATCCAAAAACATCCTGACACTTCCACATTAAAATTATAAATGAAAATTGACTTTAGATAAAATCGATACACCGACTGGCCTATAAAAATGACCAGGTGGAAAGATGTCGACCAACGACAAGGACAACCCACGACAAAGCTCACTGCTTCCAGTTTGTTCGGTTAAAAGAAGAAGTCTGAAGTCTATTTATTTGTTGGCAAATTTCAAGATTTCGACACCATGAAAATTCATTTGCTCTCAATTGAGTGTGGCGGTGTATCAGCAAAGAGAACTAGCAATCCCTGAAATGGGAGGAATCGGACCAATAGATTCCTCCACTACCCGCACACCTCCAATGCAGTACGCAACAGCAAATCTTGCCTGTTACATTTCTCCCCTGCTTTTAAAAATTGTGTCCTCATCAATTTCCATGTAAAATAATTTTTACTTTTTAACAGGACTCTTGGTGAAGTTTCCCAACATATTAATTATCTAAACTGTTCTAAGCTTTAAATTACAGAAAAATCAGCCTTACACATTTTAACAAATTAAAAACATTGCGTGCTGTGACTGCCAGGATCCCAACTCCTGATCCCATGCGGAGATTGGAATGGCCACGTAGGCCGTGCAGGCACTGGATACAAGGAAGTGCATGGTGGGATCGGGTATGGTAGACCTGAACCAGATGTTGAGGGTGAGAGGATTCTAGAGTATGCCCTGGCATTTGACCTGCTTCTTGGAAACACATGTTTCAAGAAACGTGACAGTCATCTTATCACGTACAAGTCAGGAAGCGCAGCGACGCAGATAGATTTCATCCTTTACCGCAGGACAATGCGCAAATTTGTCACAGATGTGAAAGTGATCCCTGGCGAAGAAGTAGCCCTGCAACATCAGCTACTCATATGCGACATGAGGATTGATGTGCCACCAAAACCCAAGCGCAAGTTCGCCCCCAGACTAAAAGTTTGGAAGCTGAAAGAATCTCAGACAAGAAATCATTTCCGGGAGGTTTTCAGCCAGCATGTGAGTACTTCAGCAGGTGTAGCAGATGCTACCACTGAGGATATATGTAACAGCATCAAGACCGGCCTGCTCAAGACAACTGAAGAGGTGTGTGGCACAACTCGGCCCCACCGCTGGCGTCGGAAAACCTGGTGGTGGAATGAGGATGTTAATAAGTTCATTGCAGCCAAGCGACAAAGTAGAAGTAAAACAAAGATCAGGAATTGATACAATTAACTTACTCCATCCATAAAAGACACCAAAGGGAAAGAAATACAAACATTAAGCGACCAGACCATAATGGAAACCTAAACAAAGGAAGGCCATATGGACAGTTACTTTCCCACAAAATGGCCATATGGCCATCCAAAATTAAAAGACACAAGTGATAAACACAGTAAGTAACAAACAACAACATAAATAAATCGCCACAGAAGAGCCGCCTTGGAACGGTCAGTGGAAGATTTCCACTGGGGGGCTTAAATCGATTTTACGTGGCCACAATCCTCGCCCTTACTTCCGTCGCGATTTAGACAAATAATTTGTTCAGTCCGCATGAAGGCCTCCTAACTCATCAGTGCAACATCTCCGTGAACACAGAAATCAAAGAACCACAGAGGTGAGACAACGGTGAGGACTCGACAGCAAGAAACCACTGAAATGCTGGAGCAAAAGAAAACCAACAGTTAGACTCCGATGAGCCCGACCAGAGACAGAGCATCAGGCACCAACCAACATTATCTCTTTAATTTTCAATAAGCCTTTACGTTGGAGCCGTCATAGAATCTGAGGCCTGACCCACCGGCGTGCAATTAAAGAGGGAAGCAAAGTTGCCAACCGTGATTGGGTTAACTACCATGCATGCAGTCTGTCGTATAATATCCATGTTGTACCCAATCTTTTTATATCGAAGAATGATTTTACGAAATTGGGTGCTGAAGTCATTGCGGTTATATATTTTTCTGAATTTATATACTAAGTCACCATAAAATTCGGGCTCCGATAGACCTTGTTGCAGAAGAGATTTAAGTCCAATATTGAATTTTGAAATTAAATCAGAATGGCGTCTATAAAATTTTGAAAAGGCTTTGCGTAGTTTATGGTACCGATAACCCTGATTAAGGAGTTTAGCCGTTAATAATTTATTAAGCCTTTAAAGCATGGAAAGTAGAGTAAAACAAAGATCAGGAATCGATACAATTAACTTACTCCACCCATCAAAGACACCAAAGGGAAAGAAATACAAACATTTAGCGACCAGACCATAATGGAAACCTAAACAAAGGAAGGCCATAAGGACAGTTACTTTCCCACAAAATGGCCATATGGCCATCCAAAATAAAAAGACACAAGTGATACACACAGTAAGTAACAAACAACAACATAAATAAACCGCCACAGAAGAACCGCCTTGGAACGGTCAGTGGAAAGATTTCCACTCGGGGGCTTAAATCGATTTTGGCCACAATCCTCGCCCTTACTTCCGTCGCGATATAGACAAATAATTTGTTCAGTCCGCATGAAGGCCTCCTAACTCATCAGTGCAACATCTCCGTGAACACAAATAATCAAAGAACCACAGAGGTGAGACAACGGTGAGGACTCGACAGCAAGAAACCACTGAAATGCTGGAGCAAAAGAAAACCAACAGTTAGACTCCGATGGGCCCGACCTGAGACAGACCATCAGGCACCAACCAACATTACCTTGAATTAGATCTCTCTAATTCTCAATAATCCTTTACGTTGGGCCGTCATAGAATCTGAGGCCTGACCCACCGGCTTGCAATTAAAGAGGGAAGCAAAGTTGCCAACCGTGATTGGGTTAACTACCATGCATGCAGTCTGTCGTATAACATCCATGTTGGACCCAATCTTTTTATATCGAAGAATGATTTTACGAAATTGGGTGCTGAAGTCATTGCGGTAATATATTTTTCTCAATTTATATACTAAGTCACCATAAAATTTGGGTTCCGATAGGCCTTACTGCAGAAGAGATTTAAAAAGTAGAAGTAAAACAAAGCTCAGGAATCGATACAATTAACTTACTCCACCCATCAAAGACACCAAAGGGAAAGAAACACAAACATTAAGCGACCAGACCATAATGGAAACCTAAACAAAGGAAGGCCATAAGGACAGTTACTTTCCCACAAAATGGCCATCCAAAAATAAAAAGACACAAGTGATGCACACAGTAAGTAACAAACAACAACATAAATAAATCCCACAGAAGAACCGCCTTGGAACGGTCATTGGAAAGATTTCCACTCGGGAAAATTAAATCAGAATGGCGTCTATAAAATTTTGAAAAGGCTTTGCGTAGTTTATGGTACCGATAACCCTGATTAAGAAGTTTAGCCGTTAATAATTTATTACGAGTGTTGAAGTCAGTAACCTGACTACACACTCTAGCAAATCGAATTAATTGCGAACTATAAACGCCATAGGATTGCGCACGAGGAACATCACCATCCAAAAAAGGAAAATGTACAATCTCAAAATCAAAATCATCGGGTTTATCATATATTTTGCGCGAAACAAATCCATCTACAATAGATAGATGTAAATACAAAAACGGGGCCTCGGTATCAGAAGAATTTGCTTCATTTAACTGAAGTTCTGGGAGGTAAATCTGACTGATCAAACCATCGAAATAGGTATTATCAATATTTAATAAATCATCTAAATACCTAGAAGTGGAGCTAAAAGCTTCAATAATTTCAGATTGGTTATCAATGGAAAGCGACAACATGAAGTCTCATAAAAATACAAAAATAGATCAGCCACGAGAGGTGCGCAATTCGTACCCATCGGAATGCCTACAATTTGTCTAAATAACTTAGTACCGAATCTAATATAAATATTGTCAAGTAGAAAGGTGAGGGCATCACACACTTTCTGACATGACCAAAGTGTATAATTCTTATGCTGTTTAGAAGTGAAAAAAAGCATTTCTGACATTACATGCAAGATAGAGAGAATCTTCTCTGTGAAAAGCCCATTCAATTAAATCAATAAGCTTTTCTTTTATAAGATTATGAGGAAGTGTAGTGTAAAGAGTGGAAAAATCTTAAGTAGACAGACTTGAAGCACGAAAATGTCTGGATTTCAATTTATTTAAAACCTCATTCGAATTTTTTATAGACCAAAACAGATTTCGTCCTGATCTTTCAAAGACTTTATCACACTATTTAATCACATGCGTTTTAATAGCAGTGAGACAGGAAGTTAATAATTTAGAAAGTTGAGTGGTAGTGCAAGAGCTAGAATTTGCAATAAACCGTGCTTTGTAAGGTCTTTTATGATGTTTTGGAAACCAGTATAGCATAGGAAGCTTGTCTTGGCCTTCGGTAACACACACAGCAAACCTGGCGGCTGAATGACAAATATGTTTATCTACTATAACTCTCTCTTCAGCCAAAGGCTGACGTTCATAGGCCTCAGTACCACCAAGCTCTTGCTTAAGCGTGTTAACAAAGTGGAGCCGTCACACAACGACGACGTTGTTAGCGGCCTTGTCTGCAGGGGCCAAAACAAACTTCCTATGAAATTCTAAAATACCTAGTTTAAGATGACGTAAAGACGTCTTAGGCTTAGGAGGTAATAAGTTAGTATTTTGAGAATAGAAAGAAATGCGTTTTTTCACTAGTTTTAAAATGCTAAGTTTCCAGTCCTTAAAGGCATTTATTCTGTAACAGTAGAACACACCATGTGTCCATAATTGTTTTATTGCCCCCTGTGATATACTGACTATAGCAGATCAAAGGCGGCCCTTAATAGGGTGATTAGTAGCTCTTGTTGAATCCCCTGACTGAGACACTTAAGGGGAAATCAATAATGTACACCAGTCAACAGTAAGTAATTTATTGATTTTCCCCAAGGCGGCCCCTTACCTGTTGAAGACAGAGGACTTCTCTTCAGTGAGCACTGAGGGCTACATAATATTAGGTAATGAAGTGATAGTCCTCAATAATCAAGAATAAATGCCTTTAAGGGCTTTATGCTCAACATACTCTCGCTTACAACATCGATTACCGAATTCATCCAAGGAAGCAGCGATTTCATCTCAACATTTACTGAAATCAATCTTAGAAGGAAGCCGATATTTCGGTCCTTTAGAAATTATATTCCTTATCCTAGAATCAGGAATAATTTTCAAATTGCCAGTAATTACATGACCAGCAGCAGGATAGCAATACACTGGGTTTTTCACTTCTAAAGAGCATAAGAATTATACACATGTCAGAAAGTGTGTGATGCCCTCACCTTTCTACTTGACAATATTTGTATTAGATTCGGTACTAAGTTATTTAGACAAATTGTGGGTATTCCGATGGGTACTAATTGCGCACCTCTTGTGGCTGATCTTTTCTTGTATTGTTATGAAAGAGACTTCATTTTGTCGCTTTCCATTGATAACCAATCGGAAATTATTGAAGCTTTTAGCTCCACTTCTAGATATTTTGATGATTTATTAAATATTGATAATGCCTATTTTGATGGTTTGATCAGTCAGATTTACCCCCCCCCCCCCAGAACTTCAGTTAAATAAAGCAAATTCTTCTGATACCGAGGCCCCATTTTTGGATTTACATCTATCTATTGTAGATGGATTTGTTTCGTGCAAAATTTATGATAAACGCGATAACTTTGATTTTGAGATTGTAAAGTTTCCTTTTTTGGATGGTGATGTTCCTCGTGCGCCATCCTATGGCGTTTATATTTCGCAATTAATTCAATTTGCTAGAGTGTGTAGTCATGTAACTGACTTCAACACTCGTAATAAATTATAAACGGCTAAACTCCTTAATCAGGGTTATCGGTACTTTAAACTACGCAAAGCATTTTCAAAATTTTATAGACGCCATTCTGATTTAATTTCAAAATTCAATATTGGACTTAAATCTCTTCTGCAACAAGGTCTATCGGAACCCGAATTTTATGGTGACTTAGTATATAAATTCAGAAAAATATATAACCGCAATGACTTCAGCACCCAATTTCGTAAAATCATTCTTCGATATAAAAAGATTGGGTACAACATGGATATTATACGACAGACTGCATGCATGGTAGTTAACCCAATCACGGTTGGCAACTTTGCTTCCCTCTTTAATTGCACGCCGGTGGGTCAGGCCTCAAATTCTATGACGGCTCCAACGTAAAGGCTTATTGAGAATTAGAGAGATCTGATTCAAGGTAATGTTGGTTGGTGCCTGATGCTCTGTCTCTGGTCGGGCCCATCGGAGTCTAACTGTTGGTTTTCTTTTGCTCCAGCATTTCAGTGGTTTCTTGCTGTCGAGTCCTCACCGTTGTCTCACCTCTGTGGTTCTTTGATTTTTGTGTTCACGGAGATGTTGCACTGATGAGTTAGGAGGCCTTCATGCGGACTGAACAGATTATTTGTCTAAATCGCGACGGAAGTAAGGGCGAGGATTGTGGCCACGTAAAGTCGATTTAAGCCCCCCAGTGGAAATCTTCCACTGACCGTTCCAAGGCGGCTCGTCTGTGGCGATTTATTTATGTTGTTGTTTGTTACTTACTGTGTGTGTCACTTTTGTCTTTTTGTTTTGGATGGCCATATGGCCATTTTGTGGGAAAGTAACTGTCCTTATGGCCTTCCTTTGTTTAGGTTTCCATTATGGTCTTGTCGCTTAATGTTTGTATTTCTTTCCCTTTGGTGTCTTTTATGGGTGGAGTAAGTTAATTGTATCAATTCCTGATCTTTGTTTTACTTCTACTTTATACAATCACATTAATCAGGAGTATTAGTATCATTATCAAGATCTGAAACAAGTTTATTGAATTTAAAAATGATAGATCTAACAGGTTTGTTATATTTATAGCAAATTATAGGTGTTTCAGTATTTTTAAAATAAGCAGGAATGGAAGAAAGCACCAAGGTCTCACGGAAGATACTGGGCAAATCTAAAAAATCCATACCCTTATTAATGAAGGATATTTTGAAGAAATGGCGTTTATGATTAATTTCAGAATCAATGTAAGGACGGAGAGTATGCTGAGTATAGCCTCTAGTTAAGAGAGCCGCATCATATAACTGATTAGAACTATCGTAGAATTTATTCGCCTCGGTGTCTAGAAGACGTAAAACAGAAACGGGTAATGAACTTAAAAATGAAAGCATAGAGTGGCGTCCATGATTTAATAATGTAATTGACAGTCACTTCAGTCTAGTATTGTTTCGTTTAAACGCACATACTTTACGTTTAAAGTTACCATTTTTCCTGGTGCCGTGAGAGCTAGTTCTGCGTTTTCGACATTCCAGGAGCGAGAAAATATCAAAGTCTGGCATTCCGGAAATATTACCCTCATGATAAATGTTGTCATTAAATCCCAGTGGAAAAGGGGTCTGTAAAGATTTTATCCATTTCAGTTCAGCCTCATGTCTTTTGATAATTTTGAATCCAGATGTAGAAAATGCATCGTAATAAACTTTTTCCACTGGTTGTATAACAATGTTATTTACAGAATGGCTTAGGCTTAGGAGGTAATAAGTTAGTATTTTGAGAATAGAAAGTAATGCGTTTATTCACTAGTTTTAAAATGCTAAGTTTCCAGTCCTTAAGGGCTTAATGCTCAACATTCTCTCGCTTACACCATCGATTACCGAATTCATTCAAGGAAGCAGCGATTTCATCTCTACATTTACTGAAATCAATTTTAGAAGGAAACTGTATAAGACTGGTAAGGGCACCCGTGAATCATATCTTGCGGCCAAACGCATAGTCAGACGAGCGTTGCACCATGCTCGCCAAGAAGCTGAGGAGATCTACAAGAATATTGACCCTAAGTCCTCAGAAGTATACCGCCTTGCTAGCCAGATGAGAAGAGAGAATGCCGATGTTGTAGGTGACAAACCAGTAGAGAATGATGCAGGGGAGATGTCAATGAGTGAAGACTCAAAGCAGAGGGCCTGGTTAGAACACTACCAAAGGCTACTCAATGTTGAGTTCGACTGGGACCCAAACCACCTGTCTGATGAACCACCAGTGGAAGGGCCACCCATCCCAATCACTATTGATATGGTTAAGAAGGCTATCTCTCAGATGAAGACTGGCAAAGCACCGGGTCCCCCTGACATAGTGGTGGAGATAATAAGAGCTGCAGGTGATGCGGGTGCCTCGATGATCCGCGACCTTGCAGCTGCAATCATCCGTGATGGGAAGGTACCCTCTGACTGGGAACAGAGTTTCATTGTCTGTCTCTACAAGGGCAAGGGCGATGCAATGGAACGGGGCAACTACCGTGGTCTCAAGCTGACAGAACAGGTCATGAAAGTCCTGGAGAGGATTGTGGATGGCCTCATTAGGCAGTTGGTGTCCAATGACGATTCCCAGTTTGGCTTCGTCCCAGGAGGCGGCACAACAGACGCAATTTTTGTTGTACGGCAGCTGTAAGAGAAGTACCTGGCGGCCAACAGGAGGCTCTACATGGCTTTTGTAGACCTGGAGAAGGCATTTGACCGAGTGCCTCGGAAAGTCATCTGGTGGGCACTAAGAAAACTTGGAGTGGACGAGTGGATTGTGAAACTGGTCCAAGGGATGTATGCTAATGCTCGGAGCCGTGTCCGCGTTGGTGATGGTTACAGTGAAGAATTCGAGGTGAAGGTGGGTGTTCATCAAGGCTCTGTGCTCAGCCCACTGCTTTTCATCATTGTGTTTGAAGCCTTGTCATGCGAGTTCCGCTCTGGAGTCCCGTGGGAGGACCTGTATGCTGATGACCTTGTCATCATAGCTGAATCCCTGGAGGAATGTGTCAGAAGGCTCTTAACTCGGAAAGACGCAATGGAGGCGAAAGGGCTGAGAGTGAATGCAGGAAAGACAAAGATCATGATCTGTGGTACAGGTCTGGACCTCTTGCAGAGTACAGGCCAGTTCCCATGTGTTGTATGTCGCACTGGAGTGGGCAGCAACAATATCTTTTGTAATGGCTGCAAGTTCTGGGTGCACAAGAAATGCAGTGGGCTCAAACGCTTGATAGAGGACCCTGATTACAGGTGTACACGGTGCCAAGGAACTGCGTGCCCCTTAGATGGCAGACCACAGAGGGAAGTCCAAGTCAGGTCCGACAAGCTGGAGGTTGTAGCTTCCTTTTGCTACCTAGGTGATATGCTCTCTGCGGCGGGTGGTTGCGACCTTTCAACTACATCACGTGTGAAAACAGCCTGGAAGAAATTCAAGGAGTTGCTACCAGTTCTCTCTTCCCGCCATCTCTCGTTCAAGACACGTGGCCGTGTGTATAGCTCTTGTGTGCGGAGCGCAATGCTCCATGCCAGTGAGACATGGCCAATGACAAAGCCAAACCTCCGTCTACAGCGAAATAACAGGGCAATGATCCGACAGATCTGCAATGTCAAGCAACAGGACACTGTCACCATCAGGTCCAGTGAGTTACTTGAGCGTCTTGGCATTGAGGACCTGGACCTCATCCTGAAAGTGAGAAGGCTTCCCTGGTATGGACATGTGGAACGCTCCAACGGTGCAGTCAAGACGGCCTGTGACGTACAGGTAGGTGGAAAGCGGGGGCCAGGAAGGCCCAAGATGACCTGGAAGTAGCTAACAGAAAGAGATTGCAGAGAATGGAAGCTCTCTGCTATCGATCCTCATGATAGAAAAGCCTGGGGATCTGGTGTAAGATCTGCCAGGCGTGCAGCAAGCCAGCTACCTGGAAGGGGGCCACTTATGTGGACGTTGCCCCTGTACCTACACGTTAAAAAAATCCGTTGATGATGATGATGATTGACATGCAAAACTACAATACATATAACATTTTCACAACCAAGACCATCTGTTGTCCACTACATCCATTTGTTGAATATGTCAATCACAACAAGCTGTTTTCAACATCCAGAGGGGCCCGTGCATCCATGGTGAATAATCACTACAGCATATTGCTATGCCAGTTCATCCATATCAAACAGTCAAACTTTTTCTTAGGTAAAGGAATGTCTGATTCAGGTCTCATCAAATTATGGTAAGAGATGTAGACCCCTTAACTGTTTGAAGCTTATATTATATCACCATAGTGAAAACCTTGTTCATTATAAGGAAATCCGAACACTCCATCAATGGTTCTCAGACGTTGAATCATACATTATTAAAACAAGAACTGGAAACAGTGCAACAATGCCCATTTCCCCCTTGTGCACATGACGGGGACAGTCCCCACCTATGAATACAAGGGAAAATGTACATTGTTTACATTTTTCTTTCGCTAATTTCGGACAGTATACTGAAGCTACGAGAGGCAACTATTGCCCTTGAAAATCCGCCTGACCTAATGTTTCCCCCAACTTCGCGACATCATTACTGCATTCCTCAAAATTTTGCTTTTTAGCAGACTCCCGAGTGTTAGCCACCTGACTCTGAGATGAAGTTTCTGATTTAAGCACTGACTTTTGGCAATTTGAAAGGATTAGTGTGTTTACCCTTCTTAGTCCTACTTGACCTATTGGTGCCATCGTTTCTTCCCCGTCTGCATCATTTTCACTGAGTTCTGGAATTTTATCTGTGAACTTTTTCCGAACTTTTTCCGAACCTTACCTTTCTTTGATAGGCAATCTGCTACATCCTCTCCTGCTTTTTCCGAAGCACCAGCTGAGGAATCACCTGGACCAAGTTCAACATCTGAGATACCTGAAGCTGCCATTGGACATCTAGAAGATTCATCTATTTTCATGGGTAAACTTGAAGTTTCAGAACCTACCTTCAGACACGTTCCACTATTTAGTTGTTCTTCATCTGAACTATACTATGCACTATGTGTAGAAAACTCTGAATCTAAAACTGTACTTACATGTGGGTTATTTACCCTTCCATTGTACTCAGCATGTGTATCAACCTCATCGTTAGATCTATCTACAGATAATAATTCAGTTTGAGTTGCAGTTCTTTGGTTCCCCACCCCATCGACCAACTGTATACACATTGTATTGTATGTGATGGGTGACCAACAGTCCTGAATCTTATTTCTTCCTGGTGGATGCGATTTAAGGAGTACATTGGTGCCGTTTTCTATTGGAGCTTCTTTAGCCAATTGATTGTATCTATCTCTCCTTCGTTCAGCATTCTTTTGAAGGTTTGCATTGGCGATATTCATTGCTTCTTCAAGGCGCTTCTTGTGGTAAGCAAGCCAATCTTCTTGTTCAGTTGAACACGGATTCCCTAAAATCTGGTCTAGAGGAAGTGTAGGTTCCCGGCCAAACAGCATGGAATAAGGGGTTATTCCAGTCGAAGCATGTGGAGTGCAGTTGTAAACGTAAACCAATTGTGGTAAGTGCTCAGGCCACTTCCTTTTCTGTTCAGGAGGAAATGTTCTCAACAAATTGTGCATAGTCCTATTAAATCTCTCTACTTGCCCGTTTCCAGCGGGGTGATAGGGCGTTGTTCGCCATTTCTTTATTCCATACATCGAACAGAGCTCTCTTATGATGGGTCTTTCGAAATTTTGGCCCTGATCACTGTGAAGTCACTTAGGAATACCAAATTTGTGCCACTGTTTTTGCTTTCTGATCTCTCGTGGGAACTGCAATGGTGAATTTACTGAATACATCCGTAACAACCAAAACGTTCTCCCTACCTTCAGATGCTTTCTCCAACTGAGTGAAGTCCATTGCTACAATGTCCAAAGGTCTCTCCGCTAACAAGTTTGTAATAGGAGGCTTTACTGTTGGTACTGGGGCTTTTGCAAATACACTACGTTCACAAGTTTCAATCCACTGTTTAACATCGGCTTGCATTCCTAACGAGAAACAACTCTCCTTCAACAGAGCATGTGTTCGTTCTACACCCTGATGTCCCAACTGGTCATGAACCGCACTAAGAACTGCAGCCTTCATACATACTGGAGTAATAAACCTAAAGTTTTTCTCTGAGTTTTTGTCTTCTGACACATAATACAAAACACCATGTTCCTGAATTTTATCCCATATGTGCAGTATTTTTCTGGCAGCGACTGACTCCTTACCTATTTGTCTCTTTGTGGGCCTATCGTAGTCTAACTGTTGGTTTTCTTTTGCTCCAGCATTTCAGTGGTTTCTTGCTGTCGAGTCCTCACCGTTGTCTCACCTCTGTGGTTCTTTGATTTTTTGTGTTCACGGAGATGTTTCACTGATGAGTTAGGAGGCCTTGACTGAACAAATTATTTAGCTAAATCGCGACGGAAGTAAGGGCGAGGATTGTGGCCACGTAAAATCGATTTAAGCCCCCAAGTGGAAATCATTCCACTGACCGTTCCAAGGCGGTTCTTCTGTGGCGGTTTATTTATGGTGTTGTTTGTTACTTACTGTGTGTATCACTTGTGTCTTTTTATTTTGGATGGCCATATGGCCATTTTGTGGGAAAGTAACTGTCCTTATGGCATTCCTTTGTTTAGGTTTCCATTATGGTCTGGTCCCTTAATGTTTGTGTTTCTTTCCCTTTGGTGTCTTTGATGGGTGGAGTAAGTTAATTGTATCGATTCCTGATCTTTGTTTTACTTCTACTTTACATCTACTTTTGTTTCACCAATGCCACAATCGTGCTATTAACTCATCATTTTCTTGCTTGGTCCTTAGTTCGGCCTTGTTGTACTCTGGGAATGTCACCGTGCAAGATATTTCTGATAAATTGACCTTCAAGACACTGGTTTGTTCGGCCATAAGATCTCTATCGACTATCATAGTTGACTTTGTTACCTGATCAAGAATGGTAGGCATATCATGTGTACCTGAATCTATCCTACTAAGTGCATCAGCATTGACGTTGGATTTGGCGGACCTGAAAGCAACTTGAAGGTTGAATTGAGCCAACGGTGCTATCCACCTCATCTCTGTCGCTCCTAATTTAGCAGTTTGAAGGTAGCTGAGAGGGTTATTATCAGTGTAGACAACAAAACACCCACCCAACAAATAATCTCTAAATTTCTCTGTACCCCCAGGTATTAGACTTCCTGCCTTGCCGTGGCCCTGGGGGCTCAATTCCCACTGGGCACATTGCCGCTGTAGTCTTTGTGCCCACTGGGAAGAGCTAAAGGAAGTACCACGTGGGTGGCGTCCTGTAAGCCAGAAGAAGGGATCCTGGAGGTTGAGGGTTACCTGAGGTGGCGGTGCTTCAGGTACCCAACACGCCTCTTTGGCCTGGCTTTTCGGTGTAGACAGGTGGCCGTGCGGTCCGGCACGGTCAATCGGCTGGTCGCGCCGAGCCCTAGAGATACCGCTTTGCTTTCTCTTCAACTCTTTTTGTATCTTTCCTGATACCAACCATATGCCCATTTACCTTACCCTTTTCTGTCTTTTTATCTCTAGAAGGCGGTGGCTAAACGGATCAATCGTGTAGGCATTTTGTTTATGCGAGTATATCACACGTGTATCTCTAACACCTGCGAGTTGGATAACCACTCCATTATGGTGTTCCCTTGTAGGGCTCCACGGAGGGCGGAGAGCACTTGGGACGAAACTAGAATTTTTTCCTTATGCCTCATGGAAAAAAACATAACCGCAACGCAGCTAAACGTAAAAAAGACGAGGATTCATCCGAAACGGATGAACCCAGTCAGAAGTCAAGTCAGCAGTCAAGTCAGCAGTCAAGTCAGCAAGTTGAAACTCCAAAGCTCAACACTTTTGCACGCTTCTTGGTGATGACATCACGCGATGATACACGTACGGTGTCCGATTTATCACCCTTTGTTATCGAAAAGAGTTTAGTGTCCATTGCCGGACATCCAAAAAGTATAAAAAAACTGAAGTCAGGTGATCTCCTCTTGGAAGTCGAGAGAGAGCAGCAGGTCAAAAACCTGCTTGGTACCACAAAGCTCTTTGATCTCAACGTCAAAGTATCGTTGCACAAAACACTCAATTCATGTAAAGGTGTCATCCGCAGACCAGAGCTACGTCCGTGCAACGATGCCGAGATTGTTGAGAATTTAAGAGATGAAGGCGTCATTGGTGTACGTAACATCCAAGTTCGTAGAAGTGGTGTATTAAAGCCAACAAGTAACTACGTGTTGACATTTAATACACCAGTTCTGCCCAAGAAAATAAAAGTTGCATATCTATCTGTTAACGTAGAGGTGTATATACCAAACCCTCTCAGACGTAATCATTGTCAGGTTTTTGGTCACCACGAAAGCAGATGTCAGAAGAAACAACTCTGTCCAAACTGTGGTGAGGAAAAACATGTCGATAACCATCAAAACTGCAAAAATGAACCCAAATGCGTCAATTGTGGTGGCAAGCATGCTGTTTTCTCTCGAGATTGTCCGGCATGGAAAAAAGAAAACGAAATACTCACTGTCAAATACCAAAGGGGGATAACATTCCCAGAAGCGCGGAAAATTGTTGATGAGCGATACACAACACCAACCACCAGTTACGCCAGCATCACAAAGGGTGCTGGTGTAAAAGTTTCCAGCTCCGAAACACAGACTGCTGAATCATACATAGCTGAACTGAAAAAATCTGGTGCGTGGAGTAAATCCACTCCAGCACCACAGAGTTCAACCAGTTTATCAAATGGCGCAATCCAGGTTGCTTCGGATCGGTCGACAGCGACCGTACCGAAGCCAGCGCCGCATGCAAAAGAGAAACTCGACTTAGGTCGAACTAATAAGGGATCAGAAGATCCGAAGAAACAACACTTGTCTCAAAAACAAACAGACAGTCAACGTAAAATGGAAAGAGACAATATAAAATTCCAGAACAGATTCGGATCTTTGAGTGACAGTGATATGGAGTTTATATTTTACTTTTGGTCCTTTGAGATCAGCGTTAATATTCTGAGAAATCGGAAATAAATAATTGGTTTAGACTCATATTCTAGACAGGTTTTTAATTATTTGGACCCCATTTTGATTTATATCAGTCTTTGAATCGACTGCAAACTCGAAATTCGCAAAATTGCAGTATGTTTCCTCTGCCTTTCTTTGCCGGATCATTACAGGGTCACTGATGAGGCTTTATTAGCCGAAACTACGTAGTATGACCCATCTTCTTTCTTATGAATGTTTTCATTGCTCTTAAAGGAACCCATTTTTGATTTTTATTTGAAACTCCATCATCACCAAGCGGCAATAATAGATCGAGGTCAGCAACACCACGAGCTGGTGGTAGCAGATCTATATCACCAATTGCAGCTCCAATATAGTTTCTAGTCTTAATCTCTTCATAAAATGGATTTAAAACACAAAATAATACAATGGAATTGTCGAGGTCTTAAATCAAATTATAATGAACTCTTATTACTTATTTCGTTATTAAACCCATCGGGTTTTTGTTTGCAAGAAACCTTTTTAAAAACTGATGACAACATTGATCTCAGGGGTTTCAATACATACAACTATATCTATTCTGATGGTAACAAACCATCTGGTGGCAGTTCAATTCTTGTTAAATCATGTTTACCACAAAGAGAGATCAAATTAAAAACAGACCTACAAGCTGTAGCAGTATCGGTTTCTCTGGATAAAGAAACTACAATATGCTCTTTATATATTCCACCCTCATTTTCTTTAAAGCCCGAACATCTTGACTCATTGCTGAGTCAGCTTCCATCCCCATAACTTTTAGTTTAGTTCGGGGTCTAACTGTTGGTTTTCTTTTGCTCCAGCATTTCAGTGGTTTCTTGCTGTCGAGTCCTCACCGTTGTCTCACCTCTGTGGTTCTTTGATTTTTGTGTTCACGGAGATGTTGCACTGATGAGTTAGGAGGCCTTCATGTGGACTGAACAATTTATTTGTCTAAATCGCGACGGAAGTAAGGGCGAGGATTGTGGCCACGTAAAATCGATTTAAGCCCCCCAGTGGAAATCTTCCACTGACCGTTCCAAGGCGGCTCTTCTGTGGCGATTTATTTATGTTATTGTTTGTTACTTATTGTGTGTATCACTTGTGTCTTTTAATTTTGGATGGCCATATGGCCATTTTGTGGGAAAGTAACTGTCCTTATGGCCTTCCTTTGTTTAGGTTTCCATTATTGTCTGGTCGCTTAATGTTTGTATTTCTTTCCCTTTGGTGTCTTTTGTGGGTGGAGTAAGTTAATTGTATCAATTCCTGATCTTTGTTTTACTTCTACTTTTCAATGGTCACAATATTCTATGGGGCTGTAAAGATATCAATAACAGAGGAGCACTTGTTGAAGATTTTATTGCAAAGAGCGATCTTTGCTTGATGAATGATAAATCTTATACTTACCTTCACCCAGCGACAGGTCATTTGTCTTCTTTAGATCTCTCTTTGTGTCACCCATCTCTCTTCTTGGACTATGACTGGTCTGTTCATGATGATCAGTGCGGAAGTGATCACTTCCCTGTTATAATTGAGAGCGTAAACGAACCAGATGAGGACTGTAACCAGAAATGGAAAATGAATAAAGCCGACTGGGAATTATTCCATAATTTATGTGAAGAAGAGTTATCAATTGATCATTTTAATGAATCATCCGACATTGTTTCTGATTTCACAGATACACTTATTAACATATCAGAACAATGCATTCCAAAGACCTCCACAAATACTAAGAAAAGCAAGCCTTGGTTTAATAATGACTGTAAAGAAGCTATTAAAAAGCGTAAACAGGCTCTAAATAAGTTCTGCAAAAATCCCACTTCAGAAAAGCTCAACGACGTAAAAGTTTTTAGAGCTAAAGCTCGGCGAACAATCCGAGCTTCCAAACGAAAGTCATGGAGAGAATATGTCTCCAAATTGAACTATAAAACCCCCGTTAAAAAGGTTTGGGATATGGTACGAAAAATTTCAGGAAAAACAAAGTCTTCTAGTTTTACACATTTAAATACTGAATTTGACACAATAGCTTCAACAAAAAAAGATATTTCAGATACTCTTGGGCACACATTCTTGAGAAATTCATCATCGCGTAATTATTCTGACACTTTTAGAAATTTCAAAAAGGACCAAGAGAAAAGAAATCTAATTTTTAAATCACTTAATCACGAAGAATACAACAAACCTTTTAACTTATCCGAACTCGTTGAAGCCATTGAAAAATCACATGATACGGCAACCGGCCCCGATGAAATTCATTATCAGATGCTTAAGCATCTGCCAAAAAGTTCTCTTACAACACTTTTAGATATCTTTAATAATATTTGGGAAACGGGGGTATGTCCTGAGAGCTGGCGTGTAGCTACAGTTGACCAATTCCGAAACCAGGGAAAGATCATGCAGGACCTACAAATTATCGTCCGATAGCTTTGACAAGTTGTTTGTGTAAAACATTGGAGAGAATGATAAACAAGAGATTAGTCTGGTACTTGAGTCCAACAACCTCATTTCAGAATATCAATCGGGCTTTCGTTCGGAACGTAGTACCAATGACAATTTAATAAGACTAGAAACATTTATACGAGATGCTTTTATTAACAAAGAACACGTAGTAGCTGTCTTTTTCGACTTGGAGAAAGCATATGATACAACATGGCGTTATGGAATATTGAAAGATCTACATAACATTGGCTTAAGAGGAAAACTTCCCAGTTTTATTGAAAGCTTTTTAGGGGAGCGCATGTTTCAGGTGCGTGTGGGGTCTACCGTGTCAGATTTCTATGATCAAGAACAGGGTGTCCCACAGGGTAGTATTCTTTCAACTACGCTATTTAACATCAAAATAAACAATATTGTACAATGTTTGGACGACAAAACTGATTGTTCATTGTATGTTGATGATTTTTGTATATTTTACCGTTCAAAAAATATGAAAACAATTGAACGAAAGTTACAACAAAATTTAAAAAGAATAGAAGAATGGACTGATAAAAATGGTTTCAAGTTCTCCAAGTCGAAAACGCAGTGTGTTCATTTTTGTAAACTACGGAAGAAACACGAACATCCTTCCCTGTTTTTATACGGATCACAAATTCCTGTTGTTGAAGAAGCCAAATTTCTTGGGGTCATATTTGATCAAAAGTTATCTTTTATTCCCCATATTAAATATCTTAAAGCGAAATGCTTAAAAGCTTTGAATCTTTTGAAAGTTTTAGCTCATACAAGTTGGGGAGCAGATCGGTATACTTTATTACATCTTTACCGGTCTTTAATAAGATCTAAATTAGATTATGGGTCTGTTGTTTATGGTTCTGCCAGAAAGTCCTATTTAAAATCCTTGGATACTATCCATCACCAAGGCCTTCGTCTGGCCATGGGAGCCTTCCGTACTTCTCCCGTAGTAAGCCTTTATGTAGAAGCAGGTGAACCATCTTTAACTTCGCGCAGAGAGAAACTTTCTCTTCAGTATGCTATTAGACTTGCTGCAAATCCATCTAACCCGGCATCCAAAATTTCATTTCGACCTCAATTTGTAGATAGGTATGAAACTAAACCCACAGCAATTAAACCTTTTGGATTACGTATTTTACCACTGCTGGAAAATTCAGGTATCGACCTTAAAAATATTCAAAAACATGAAACCGCCGAAGTTCCATCTTGGTGTATTAAACAACCTTCTATTCTGTTCGACTTACATGATGGCAAAAAATCCGAATCAAATCCGATACTTCTCAAACAAAACTTTCAGGTACTGCAATCACGTTACGATGATTACCAGCAAGTCTATACTGATGGTTCCAAAGAAGGAGATAAAGTTGGTTGTGCGTATGTTTCTAAAGATACGCACAAGACCATGCGCCTTCCAGATGGTTCATCTATTTTTACAGCTGAAGCCAAAGCAATAGACCAAGCTTTAGATTTTATCAGTTCTTCAACAATTCAAAAAGCAATTATATTTTCTGATTCACTTTCTGTGCTTAAGGCTTTAGACCATTCATCATCTAAAAATCCTCAAATTCAAAAATTGATCGAAAAACATGAAATTTCTAAAACACACCAAATCTTGTTTTGTTGGCTTCCGAGCCATATTGGCATTGTCGGCAATGAATATGCTGACAAGAAAGCAAAGGAATCGCTCAATCTTGATCCATCTGTTTTTAAAATTCCTTTTAATAATTTTAAACCATTTATCAATAGATACATCTTGTCGGAATGGCAAGGCGAATGGGACCGTGCAATAAATAACAAACTCCATGCCATTAAACCTGTCGTTAGTACAAAATGCTCTCCTCCACAGTTTTCCAGAAAAGAGGACGTAGTATTAACACGACTGCGCATCGGCCATACTAGAGTTACTCATTCTTATATTTTTAATGGTGATGATCAGCCTTCTTGTGTAGGTTGTGATCAGCCATTCACTGTGAAACATATCTTAATTGACTGTGTTGACTTTTCACCCTCACGTATTTTATATTTCAAAGCTGACACTTTGCAACAACTGTTTCGAGATGTACCTGTTGATAACATTATTTTATTCTTAAAAGAAATTGGTCTTTTTCATAGGATTTGACTGTTTCAGATTTTTATACATTATCATTCTGACTTGTTACTTTTGATATCATCATAATTATTCATGCCGTTTAACCGTTAACCGACTGACGCTTATGACCCACCAAGAGGGTTGACGCGTCGTTAAACACGAAATCATCATCATCATCAATTTCTCTGTAACCCCCATTTCAGGGCCATCAGCTCCAGCTTCATGGAACTGTAGTTATCCTATTTCTCTCCTGGGGTCTCAGGCTCCTTGAAGCAAATGCTATGACCACTCTACCCTGACACTGGTCTTGAGATAAAACAGCACCTACCCCACTGAAGCTTGCGTCCGTCTCTACTACGAATGGTAAACGAAAATCTGGATAACCTAGAACAGGCGAGGAAGTTAGACAGGCTTTTAGCTTTTCAAAAGCCTGAGTACATTCGTCTGTCCACCTTGATGACAGACTGGTATTGAAAAACGTATTTGATAAAGGTTTCTTACCTCTCTTTTTCCTGTTCTGCTTAGTCAGTAAACTGTGTAGTGGGGCAGCTATTTGCGAGAAACATTTTACAAACCGGCGGTAGTAACCCGCCAGACCCACTGTTTCTCCGTTTATGGAGGCTGCCAATCTTCAAGTATTCTAAGGGTCAGTAGAAATACCTTTTTCCGAGTCAACATGCCCAATAAACTTTGTTTCAAGTATTCTAAGGGTCAGTAGAAATACCTTTTTCCGAGTCAACATGCCCAATAAACTTGGTTTCTGACTTAAATAATGGCATTTCAATGGCTTCATTTTCAAGCCATGTTCCTTCAGTCGTTGGAAAACGAATTACAACCTCTTAGTATGCTCTTCCACTGACGGCGAGAAAAGCAGTATGTCATCAAGATAAATCAGTAGAATGTCAAAGTTTACCTCCCCTAAGCACGCCTCCATGAGTCCATGGAAAGTACTTGGGCTATTGCAAAGGCCAAATGGCATGCGCAAATTTTCAAAGAGGCCCCCAGTACAAGTCGTAAACTTCCATCGTTTTTCTGACTAGGACCACCCGGGCCGCATAGGGCTTGTGCTATGACGGATTATCTTTTGTTTAAGAAGTTTACTGATATGCTGTCTTACCTCATCCATTTGATGTGGGGGAATTCTTCTGTGTGGTAACTTTATAGGCATATTACTGACTGTTGGAATAGTGTGTTTGATAAACTCTGTGTACCCTAAATCGTCATCATCTAAACAGAAACTATCCTTATACCTGTGAAATAGTTTTGTTACCTTCTTCCTTTCTGTTGTTGACATCTCAACATCCCCTATATCCACTTTGAAAGGTAAAGTAGAAGTAAAACAAAGATCAGGAATTGATACAATTAACTTACTCCATCCATAAAAGACACCAAAGTCTGATAACTCCAATGTGTCCTCACCTGTACTTGTATTACAAGTATTAACCTCAATCTTGTTTATACTGACAAATATTTCAGTCTGTGTTACTTGTGCAGTCCTGCACCACATCTAATTTTTGAGAAACCCCAATTCTCATTTTTGGTCTTAACCAGACATCCTCATAACCTAAATTTGCAATCCGGACAGGAACTCTCTTATTCGTAATTGATGCAAATGTGTCAATTACCGTAATGTTTCTGGGCACTGAGCCCTTATGGGTATGAAGTGGCCTGATAGCAATATCACTTCCCTCGCTTAAACGACTCGCATCTATTACCCCTTGTACCACAATGACTGAATTTGCAGGAACTTTCACTGTATCTTTGTCACCAACGGTCACTATAGTTACCTCTTTATCAGACAATACATTCAATGAGGTTTCATATATAGACAATATTTGTTCAATGTGGCTATTATTAGAATCTACACTTTCCGTACCTTTCTGATGTTTCACAATGAAAAGGTATTGCTCCCAAGAATACCAGGCACTTGTAATTTCATCTGTAGGATCTTTGACAACTAAGAAACCTACGTCAGGAATAGCCTCCCCGTCTATTTCAACAGTTACCTGTATGTAACATACAACTGGAACATCCAAATGATTTGCTCCACTCACCCTTAGCCATTTTGTCACATCATGTAGTGCTGGTTTTGGCTGCAGTAAATCATGGAAAAACGATTCAGATATAGTACTTAACTCCGATCCCGTATCTATCAGACAACGGCATGAACACCCTTCAAGTTTAACAATCTTTAATGGGCACTTACCAACTGCTTTCTGCAATATCTCTTGGGTAGGTTGATTTGAGCATTTTAGTACACATATCACCCACTGTCTGACTCTTGACAGTGGGTGCTTTATATTTAAATTCGCATTCTTGGGCATCTGGTACCTTCGGTTTGGGACACTCTCTAGTTATGTGACCTATCATATGACAATTGTAGCACTCAAAAGGTCCACCTCTTCTTCTACCCCTAAATGAACCTCTGCCTCTATACCTATGTGCATAACCACCACCACTTTGTCCTCTGCCTCCTGCAAATGGGGCTGCTGAACTGACATCTCTGTTTCACTAGCTCACTTAACATATTTAACTGTTTCTGTTGGTCCTCTTACATTTTGTTTTGTGCAGCTAAGATTTTCATAATATCATTGTCATTCTGTTTTTGTTGATTTACTTGCACTTCTTCACTGTGAATTGTTGTCTCAGTTTTGTGAGCTTCCGTCCATCTGAAAGTTTCTTTCCTGAAATCCTGAAATGGTATTTCAGGGTGTTCTATTGAAAACCTTCTCATTTCCCTTCGTAACTTGTGATCAAGTACACCATCAATAAATCTCTCTTTTAGCATCAACTCTTTATCTCCCATTACTGTTCTATTTTTCTGCAGCATTCTGTCCACTAGTTTCAGTAAAACTAAGGAGTACTGTTGCAATGACTCATTTTTCCTCTGTTCTCTTTGAAAGAACTGTTGCTGTATTTGAGCAATCGTATCAACATCTTGGAAAAGCTGTTGCAAGACTTCCTGGATTATTCCTGTCTACCTCTTTTAGAGTCCGCACTTCATCTCTAGCTTGACCTTGTAAGTGATCATATAAAAATTCTACCTGTGCGTCATTACCCGATATATTCCTGAGGTGGTACTTCACATCTTCTATCCACTCTTCAACATTTGGATCTGAGTCCTTCTGAGGTCTTCCTGAAAATTTAGCAAGCTTCCTGTCCTTTGAAATAAAGAAGGTTTTAGATTCTACCTTTGAAGAAGAAGCACTCATCTTTTTCATGGCATCTTCTAACAGCTTTACCTGTTCTTCTAAGTTCTAACTCTCTTATTTTTTCATCTCCTATTTTGCCAATATATTTATCCAACAATAATAGCTACTCAGATCAATGTGAAATATAGAAACTGGACGGACAGAACAAATCCTTACCAATACCAAATCCAGTATTATATCTCCCTGCCACAGCGCTATATATTTTCCAGAATTGTACTTAACTTTCAATACTGTCATTTCGACAATTCTTTTTAGCCAAGCCTCGGCAAGTAATGGACCAGGGTGAATGCCGTCCAGATACTGGCGGAAGGTTATGCCTTTCCTTACCTCTTTTCCAGCGTTTTTCCTGTCATTTAACAGGTCTAGCCTGAAAACAGGGGACCGAACCCCGCGACGGTCATTGTATTGCGTGATAAAGTCATTTATCAAAGCTACACGATGATAAAGAACAAAATCATCACTTTTTGTTTGGTCTGTTATAGGTAGATCTCTACTTGTATCCCAACGAACAATTGAGTATGGAGGAACTGTTAAAAATACCACACTCAGTTGGGGATACCAGGCCAGAAAATATAAATATCTTTCAATCTGCCGCCTTATATAATCATAGCATCCCTCATCTGTTAAGTCTTAGAGCAATAGCTTTGCATCTTTTGCACGTTAAGTCACATGTACCCAGCCATATTGCTAGAACCATGGACGTTTCAGATCTCCTTAAAAACCCTCTATTTTCCTGCAACCAATTTAAACCATATACTAATCGTCTGCCTGGTTGACAGTCATACAGTATTTTAACACCTGCAGTTTTTTCAATGTTTTCAGTGTGTTTAAGTAGATATTTGCCTTTCCTGTCTGCGAGAAGAAATAATTTTTTTCTCGCAGAACCAGATTTGAAAGGCCTATCACTGTACTTTTGAAGCTTTGAATCAGACATATAGCTATGTGCATCAAAATAATTATAATAAACTGACAAATACCCAGCGGCGAAAAACCCACCACATAAAGTAGAAGTAAAACAAAGATCAGGAATTGATACAATTAACTTACTCCACCCATAAAAGACACCAAAGGGAAAGAAATACAAACATTAAGCGACCAGACCATAATGGAAACCTAAACAAAGGAAGGCCATAAGGACAGTTACTTTCACACAAAATGGCCATATGGCCATCCAAAACCAAAAGACACGAGTGATACACACAGTAAGTAACAAACAACAACATAAATAAATCGCCACAGAAGAGCCGCCTTGGAACGGTCAGTGGAAGATTTCCACTGGGGGGCTTAAATCGATTTTACGTGGCCACAATCCTCGCCCTTACTTCCGTCGCGATTTAGACAAATAATTTGTTCAGTCCGCATGAAGGCCTCCTAACTCATCAGTGCAACATCTCCTTGAACACAAAAATCAAAGAACCACAGAGGTGAGACAACGGTGAGGACTCGACAGCAAGAAACCACTGAAATGCTGGAGCAAAAGAAAACCAACAGTTAGACTCCGATGAGCCCGACCAGAGACAGAGCATCAGGCACCAACCAACATTATCTCTCTAATTTTCAATAAGCCTTTACGTTGGAGCCGTCATAGAATCTGAGGCCCGACCCACCGGCGTGCAATTAAAGAGGGAAGCAAAGTTGCCAACCGTGATTGGGTTAACTACCATGCATGCAGTCTGTCGTATAATATTAATGTTGAAAATACATAGCAAGTTAACACTGCCTATGATTTCACAATATGAATAACCAAATTTATATACCATACAATGGCGCTCTATAACTCCATAAAGTAATTCTGGGTTTCATAACAAGACTGTCATATCATCCATCAGCACCAGAAATAGATTGGTTTGAATAAAGTCTAGGCTTTACGTCAGAGTTCACCAGTAGTTTTGTACAATCACAAAGGCACAATCTTACAGATGTAGATAAGCTGTAATAGGGGTTTGGTTCTTGTAGCCCCGGGTATTAGACGTCCTGCCTTGCCGTGGCCCTGGGGGCTCAATTCCCACTGGGCACGCTGCTGCTGTGGTCAATGTGCCCACTGGGAAGAGCTAAAGGAAGTGCCACCCGTTTGCCGTGGGTGGCGTCCCGTAATCCGGATGAAGGGGTCCTGGAGGTTGAAGGTCATCTGGAGTTGAGTGCTTTAGATGCCCAACACACCTCTTTGGCCTGGATTTCGGTTAGACGGGCGGTCGTGCGGTCCGGCACGGTCAATCGGCTGGTCGTGCCAAGCCCTAGAAATAACCTTTTACTTTCTCTTCCTTGTCTTTTGTATCAAACTGAATACACACCGTTTGCTCATAAAGTCTTTTCACAACCTTTCCATTTCTAGAAGGCGGCGGCTAAACGGACCAATCGTGCAGCGTTTTGCTCGTACGAGTATATCTTCTGTGTATCTCTCACACTTGTGAGGTTGGAAACCCACTCACTGAAAGTGTTCCCTTGTAGGGCTCCACGGTGGGCGGAGAACACAGAAGATGAAACAAGACAAACTTTAAGCATGGCTTCCAAACGGAAAAAACCTAACGAAGACACACATGGCAACGATTTACCGGATGATGACAAAGAAAACAGCGGAACGAACGACAACACGACTCAACAAATTTCCGCGCTTTCTGATAATAGAAAGTACAGAAGAAAATAGAAGCATTTCGGCACTCTCACCTTTCATTATTCAAAAAGTAATTTGTGGATTAGCTGGCGAACCAAAAACAATAAAAAAAAAGTTGTACAGATCAAACCAGTTACTCATTGAGGTCACCAAAAAAGCACATGCTGAGAATCTCCTTCGCACAACAACTTTTCATGACATGAAAGTGCGAGTATTTCCACATACCTCGCTGAATACCTCAAAAGGGGTAATCCGTGGCCCTGATTTGCAGCGAGGAGGAGATTCTCGATGACACTAGATCTCAAGGAGTAACTGCAATTAAACGATTCAAAACTAAACTTAACGGTCAGTTAAAAGATACGAACACCTTTGTCTTTACCTTTAACACGCCAGTTTTACCAAAAACCATCAAAGAAGCATACTTTAGAGTTAACGTTGAGATTTATATACCGAATCCGCTGCGATGCCACAATTGCCAGAAATATGGTCACCACGAAAATCGGTGCACAAAAGACCCTCTCTGCGCAACATGTGGCAAACCAGCAAATCACACAGAACAAAACTGTCGAAATGACCTACACTGTGTGAATTGTGGAGAAAATCACAGCGCTTACTCTAAAGTATGTCAAATTTGGCATCAAGAAAAAGAAATCCTTAAAGTTAAATTCACTAGAAACGTCTCCTTTCCAGAAGCGCGAAAAATTGTTGAGTCACCTACCCAGATTCCCGGAGTAAGTTACGCTAGCATCGCACAGGCACCTGTTAAAAAGGTACCTGTTGCTGATGCTGTCACTCAAACTGATCCGATTCCTGGGCTTGAACCTTTACAGAAATCAAAAACTAACAGCAAGACTGAAGATCAAACCAACAGTTACAAAATTCAGACAGTATCACCTTCACCACAGCCAATACAAGAAAAAAAAATCAGACAAAATTTTGAAAAACACTACTTTGGCAATGATGAAAAATGATTAAAAAAACAACAACAAAAACAACAATCTCAAAAACGACAATCACAAAAACACATTACATCGTACAGACAACGCAAATGCTCAAGAAACAACTTAAAAAACATAACAGATTCGCATGTTTGAGTGACAGTGATATGGGGTTTTCTGAATCTCCAACACAACGAAATGGTAATAACAGATCAAGGTCACCAACACCATCGGTCTTTTGTTTACATGAAACGTTTTTAAAAGCTGATGACAAAATCGATCTTAGAGGTTTGAATATATAAATATATCTATTCTGATGGAAACAGACCATCTGGTGGCAGTTCAATTCTTGTAAAATCTTGTTTACCACAAAGAGAGATCAAATTAAAAACAGATCTGCAAGCTGTAGCAGTATCGGTTTCTCTTGATAAAAAAACTACAATTAGGTACACTAAGGTGTGGTAGGGAATCATGCAGCCCATCTAGTTCTTCAAGTCCCGATGGGCGGGATAGATTTAGGTAGGCAGGTAAGTGGGTGTCATTGCGGGAAGGCAAGTAGGTGTTTGTTTGTTTGTTTGTTTGACTTGAGGTTTAAAGTCCCCGTCAACACTGTGAAAGTCATTTCGGAGACATTGCGAACAAGTTTTTGGACTTTTACCCGACATTGAGCTGAAATGACTTCTCAAGTCCTACCGCCTTATGAAACCAATAGGGTACTTAAGTAAGTAGGTAGGTAGACAGGTAGAAATAAGTAAATGTATGTCTGACCATCCGTTCCCATACGGAGATAAGTCTCTGTGGCGTAGTGGTTATGTTACTGGCCTCATAGACCTGGGGTCACATATTCGACCCCGGGTTTTCACAGACTTTTGGATGAGTCTTTCAACCGAGGTCCCATCTCCGTAGGTAGGGCGTAAAACTGAGTGACAAACACTTGCTGTCGAGTCCTTACCGTGGTTTGATTTTTGTGTTCACAGAGATGTTGCACTGATGTGTTAGGAGGCCTTCATGCAGACTGAACAAATTATTTGTCTGAATCGCGACGGAACTAAGGGCGAGGACTGAAATAAGAAGTTCGAAATTAGAAATTAATGTTTGTCTGTCTGTTTGTCCGTCCGACCGTCAGTCCAGACCTACCCACCTATCTATCTATACTTAGCCACTCTACCATTCTACCTACCAGCCCAGCTAGCTACCTACCTACTTAGCTACATTCCTACCTACCTATCTTATACACCTATCTCCTATCGATATAAGTACGTATATACCCACTTACCTACCTACCAAAACATATATAACTACGATCCTACCTACGACCGTCCGGCCTACTTACCTACCTACCTACCTACACCCAGGTATTAGACTTCCTGCCTTGCCGTGGCCCTTGGGGCTCAATTCCCACTGGGCACAATGCCGTTGTGGTCTTTGTGCCCACTGGGAAGAGCTAAAGGAAGTACCACCCGTTTGCCGTGGGTGGCGTCCTGTAAGCCGGAAGTAGGGATCCTGGAGGTTGAGGGTTACCTGAGGTGGCGGTGCTTCAGGTACCCAACACGCCTCTTTGGCCTGGCTTTTCGGTGTAGACGGGTGGCCGTGCGGTCCGGCACGGTCAATCGGCTGGTCACGCCGAGCCCTAGAGATACCGCTTTGCTTTCTCTTCAACTCTTTTTGTATCTTTCCTGATACCAACCATATGCCCATTTACCTTACCCTTTTCTGTCTTTTTATCTCTAGAAGGCGGTGGCTTAACGGATCAATCGTGTAGGCATTTTGTTTATACGAGTATATCTCACGTGTATCTCTAACACCTGCGAGTAGGATAACCACTCCATTATGGTGTTCCCTTGTAGGGCTCCACGGAGGGCGGAGAGCACTTGGGACGAAACTAGGATTTTTTTCTTATGGCTCCTAAAAACAAACATAACCGCAACCACGCACCTAACCGCAACCACGCACCTAACCGCAACGCACCTAAACGTAAAAAAGACGAGGATTCATCCGAATCGGATGAACGCAGTCAAAAATCCAGTCAGCAGTCAAGTCAACAATCGAGTCAGCAGTCTGCTGAACCAAACTTTGACAATGTTCCGCGTTTCTTGGTCGTCACGTCGCTTGACGATACACGAACTGTGTCATGCCTTTCTCCCTTTGTTATCGAGAAAAGTATTGTCGCCATAGCCGGACACCCAAAGAGTATTAAATCACTCAAATCAGGTGACCTTCTCTTGGAACTCGAGAGAAAACAGCAAGTTGTAAGTCTGCTCGCCACCAAAAAGCTCTTTGATCTTTCAGTAAAAATATCTCTTCACAATACACTTAACTCACCTAAAGGAGTGATTCGCAGTCCAGAACTGCGTCCTTGTTCAGACGAAGAGATCATTGATAACCTGAAGGATCAAGGAGTAATTGGTGTTCGTAACATCAAAGTCCGTAGAACCAACAGCAACTTATGTGTTGACTTTTAATACACCAATTCTACCCAAGAAAATCAAAGTAGCATATCTTTCCATTAACGTAGAGGTATACATCCCAAACCCTCTTAGATGTTACTCTTGTCAGGCGTTTGGCCATCACGAAAGCAGATGTCAGAGAAAAAAAACTCTGTCCTAATTGTGGTGAAGAAAAGTTGATAATCATCTCAACTGCAAAAATGAACCCAAATGCGTAAATTGTGATGGCAAACATGCTGTTTTCTCCCGAGACTGTCCGGCGTGGAAAAAAAGAAAAAGAAATACTCACCGTCAAATACCAAAGGGGGATAACATTCCCAGAAGCGCGGAAAATTTTCGAAGAGCGATACATAACACCAACCACCAGTTTCGCCAGCATCACAAATGGTGCTGGTGTAAAATGTACCAGCTCCGCAACACAGACTGCTGAATCATACATAGCTGAACTGAAAAAATCTGGTGCATGGAGTAAACCCACTCCAGCACCACAAAGTTCAATCACTTTATCAAATGGCGCAATCCAGGTTGCTTCGGATCGGTCGACAGCGACCGTACCGAAGCCAGCGCCGAATGTAAAAGAGAAACCCGACTCAGGTCGAACTAATAAGGGATCGGAAGATCCGATCAAAAAACATCACTTGTCTCAAAGACAAACAGACAGACAACGGAAAATGGAAAGAGACAATATAAAATTTCAGAACAGATTCGGATCTTTGAGTGACAGTGATATGGAGTTCGCTGAAACTCCATCATCACCAAGTGGCAATAACAGATCGAGGTAAGCCACACCACGAGCTGGTGGTAGCTGATCTATATCACCAATTGAACCTCCATAATAGTTTCTAGTCTTTTGAATATCTCTCCATAAAATGGATTTAAAACACAAAATAATACAATGGAATTGTCGAGGTCTTAAATCGAATTATAATGAACTCTTATTACTTATTTCGCTACTAACCCCATCGGTGTTTTGTTTGCAAGAAACTTTTTTAAAAACTGATGACAACATAGATGTCAGGGGTTTCAATACATACAACTATATCTATTCTGATGGTAACAAACCATCTGGTGGCAGCTCAATTTTTGTTAAATCATGTTTACCACAAAGAGAGATCAAATTAAAAACAGACCTACAAGCTGTAGCAGTATCGGTTTCTCTGGATAAAGAAACTACAATTTGCTCTCTATATATCCCACCCTCATTTTCTTTAAAGCCGGAACATCTTGACTCATTGCTGAGTCAACTTCCATCGCCATATCTTTTAGTTGGCGACTTCAATGGTCACAATATTCTATGGGGCTGTAAAGATATCAATAACAGAGGAGCACTTGTCGAAGATTTTATTGCAAAGAGCGATCTTTGCTTGATGAATGATAAATCTTATACTTACCTTCACCCTGCGACAGGTCATTTGTCTTCTTTAGATCTCTCTTTGTGTCACCCATCTCACTTCTTGGACTATGACTGGTCTGTTCATGATGATCAGTGCGGAAGTGATCACTTCCCTGTTATAATTGAGAGCGTAAACGAACCAGATGAAGACTGTAACCAGAAGTGGAAAATGAATAAAGCCGACTGGGAATTATTCCATAATTTATGTGAAGAAGAGTTATCAATTGATCATTTTAATGAATCATCCGACATTGTTTCTGATTTCACAGATACACTTATTAACATATCAGAACAATGCATTCCAAAGACCTCCACAAATACTAAGAAAAGCAAGCCTTGGTTTAATAATGACTGTAAAGAAGCTATTAAAAAGCGTAAACAGGCTCTAAATAAGGTCTGCAAAAGTCCCACTTCAGAAAAGCTAAACGACGTAAAAGTTTTTAGAGCTAAAGCTCGGCGAACAATCCGAGCTTCAAAACGAAAGTCATGGAGAGAATATGTCTCCAAATTGAACTACAAAACCCCCATTAAAAAGGTTTGGGATATGGTACGAAAAATTTCAGGAAAAACAAAGTCCTCTAGTTTTACACATTTAAATACTGAATTTGACACAATAGCTTCAACAAAAAAAGATATTTCAGATACTCTTGGGAGCACATTCTTGAATAATTCATCATCGCGTAATTATTCTGACACTTTTAGAAATTTCAAAAAGGACCAGGAGAAAAGAAAACTTAACTTCAAATCCCTTAATCACGAAGAATACAACACACCTTTTAACTTATCCGAACTAGTTGAAGCCATTGAAAAATCACATGATACGGCAACCGGCCCCGATGAAATTCATTATCAGATGCTTAAGCATCTGCCAAAAAGTTCTCTTACAACACTTTTAGATATCTTTAATAATATTTGGGAAACGGGGGGTCTTCTGAGAGCTGGCGTGTAGCTACAGTTGTACCAATTCCGAAACCAGGGAAAGATCATGCAGAACCTACAAATTATCGTCCGATAGCTTTGACAAGTTGTTTGTGTAAAACATTGGAGAGAATGATAAACAAGAGATTAGTCTGGTACTTAGAGTCCAACAACCTCATTTCAGAATATCAATCGGGTTTTCGTTCGGAACGCAGTACCAATGACAATTTAATAAGACTAGAAACATTTATACGAGATGCTTTTATTAACAAAGAACACGTAGTAGCTGTCTTTTTCGACTTGGAGAAAGCATATGATACAACATGGCGATATGGTATATTGAAAGATGTCCATAACATTGGCTTAAGAGGAAAACTTCCCAGTTTTATTGAAAGCTTTTTAGGGGAGCGCATGTTTCAGGTGCGTGTGGGGTCTACCCTGTCAGATTTCTATGATCAAGAACAGGGTGTCCCACAGGGTAGTATGCTTTCAATTACGCTATTTAACATCAAAATAAACAATATTGTACAATGTTTGGACGACAAAACTGATTGTTCCTTGTATGTTGACGATTTCTGTATATGTTACCGTTCAAGAAATATGAAAACAATTGAACGAAAGTTGCAACAAAATTTAAAACGAATAGAAGAATGGACTGATAAAAATGGTTTCAAATTGTCCAAGTCGAAAACGCAGGGTGTTCATTTTTGTAAACTACGGAAGAAACACGAACATCCTTCCTTGTTTTTATACGGATCATAAATTCCTGTTGTTGAAGAAGCCAAATTTCTTGGGGTCATATTTGATCAAAAGTTATCTTTTATTCCCCATATTAAATATCTTGAAGCGAAATGCTTAAAAGCTTTGAATCTTTTGAAAGTTTTAGCCCATACAAGTTGGGGAGCAGATCGGTATACTTTATTACATCTTTACCGGTCTTTAATAAGATCTAAATTAGATTATGGGTCTGTTGTTTATGGTTCTGCCAGAAAGTCCTATTTAAAATCATTGGATACTATCCATCACCAAGGCCTTCGTCTGGCTATGGGAGCCTTTCGTACTTCTCCCGTATTAAGCCTTTATGTAGAAGCAGGTGAATCATCTTTAACTTCGCGCAGAGAGAAACTTTCTCTTCAGTATGCTATTAGAATTGCTGCTAATCCATCTAACCCGGCATCCAAAATTTCATTTCCACCTCAATTTATAGATAAGTATGAAACTAAACCCACAGCAATCAAACCTTTTGGATTACGAATTTTACCACTGCTAGAAAATTCAGGCATCGACCTTAAAAATATTCAAAAACATGAAACCGCCGAAGTTCCATCTTGGTGTATTAAACAACCTTCTATTCTATTCGACTTGCATGATGGCAAAAAATCGGAATCAAATCCGATACTTCTCAAACAAAACTTCCAGGTACTGCAGTCACGTTACAATGAATACCAGCAAGTCTATACTGATGGTTCCAAAGAAGGAGATAAAGTTGGTTGTGCGTTTGTTTCTAAAGATACACACAAAACCATGCGCCTTCCAGATGGTTCATCTATTTTTACAGCTGAAGCCAAAGCAATAGACCTAGCTTTAGATTTTATCAGTTCTTCAATAATTCAAAAAGCAATTATATTTTCTGATTCACTTTCTGTGCTTAAGGCTTTAGACCATTCATCATCTAAAAATCCTCAAATTCAAAAATTGATCGAAAAACATCATGAAATTTCTAAAACACACCAAATCTTGTTTTGTTGGCTTCCGAGCCATATTGGCATTGTCGGCAATGAATATGCTGACACGAAAGCAAAGGAATCGCTCAATCTTGATCCATCTGTTTTTAAAATTCCCTTTAATAATTTTAAACCATTTATCAACAGATACATCTTGTCGGAATGGCAAGGCGAATGGGACCGTGCAATAAATAACAAACTCCATGCCATTAAACCTGTCGTTAGTACAAAATGCTCTCCTCCACAGTTTTCCAGAAAAGAGGACGTAGTATTAACACGACTGCGCATCGGCCATACTAGAGTTACTCATTCTTATATTTTTAATGGTGATGATCAGCCTTCTTGTGTCGGTTGTGATCAGCCATTCACTGTGAAACATATCTTAATTGACTGTGTTGACTTTTCACCCTCACGTATTTTATGTTTCAAAGCTGACACTTTGCAACAACTGTTTCGAGATGTACCTGTTGATAATATTATTTTATTCTTAAAAGAAGTTGGACTTTTTCATCAGATTTAACTGTTTCAGATTTTTATACGTCGTCATTCTGACTTTTTACTTTTAATATCATCATAATTGTTCATGCCGTTTAACCATTAACCGTTTGACGCTTATGACCCACAAAGATGGTTGACGCGTCATTAAACACGAAATCATCATCATCAACCTACCTACCTACATCATCACCCTCCCACACCTACCTACCTACATACATTATAACCATCTGGCCCCCGCCCATAGGGGCTTGAAGAAATATATGGGCTGCATGATGCTTCCAGGCAGAGCTGAATCCGGCCCGCACACTAGTACTGGTAAACCGCTTAGAGGATCTAAGCCTTTCCAGGAACCGCGGTGCGAGGCGGACCGTCCATGCTAATAAACCCTATTGGTTTCATTGGGCGACAGGGCTTGAGATGTCATTTCATGTCGATGTCGGCTAAAATTCCCACAAAATTGGAAGCAACGTCTCCAAAATGACCTTTACAGTGTTGACGGGGACGTTAAACCTCAAATCAAACAAACAAACTGTTTGTTGCTGGTCTTTGTTTTTGGATTTTTCCGTTTTAGCAGCCTCTTTATTTGTTTGTGTTTCTTTTGTTGCAGACCGGCTTCGACAGCTCAGTTGGTAGAGTGTCCGCTCCGGGGAACGGGAGGTCACGGGTTCGACCCTCGGCCACGACATACCAAAGTCGTTAAAAATGGTACTAGCTGCTCCTCGCTTGGCACTAAGATTTACGGGGTAGAGCTAAGACTGGTCGACCCAGTGTCAGGATAATGTGACTGGGTGTGGTATCATGTAATGTGTCTGGGACATGATACTTCAGTGAGGCAGCACTATAAAAGTGAGCATTGAGCTCCCTGTCGCAACCAGACACGGTCGTTATATGACTGAAAAATTGTTGAAAGCGACGTTAAACCCGAATTCACACACACACACACACACACACAGTTCTTTTGTTGCAGGAACCTTGGGATGTTCTTGCCCTTTATCCAGCTGGGCTTCTTTTGTGCAGCTCTCCACATCTACATCTGACTCCCCCTCCATGACTTTCGTGGGAGGCTCAAAGGTTACGCCGGGAAACTGTTGACGGGGACGTTAAACCTCAAATCAACCAACCAACCAACATTATAACCATCCCACACCTACATACATACCTACCTACTTACCAAAACGTACATACTAACGATCGATCCCGGGCTTCTCCAGACTTTCGGATGAGTCTTTAAACCGAGGTCCCGTCGTCTTTCGCTCCCGCCCATAGGGGCTTGAAGGTATATATGGGCTGCATGATGCTTCTACGCAGAGCTGAATCCGGCCCGCACACTAGTACTGGTAAACCGCTTCGAGGATCTAAGCCTGTCCAGGAACCGCGGTGCGAGGCGGGACCGTCCATGCTAATAAACTCTATTGGTTTCATACGGCGACAGGGCTTGAGATGTCATTTCATCTCAATATCGGGTAAAAGTCCCACAAAATTGGAAGCAACGTCACCAAAATGACCTTTACAGTGTTGACGGTGACGTAAAACCTCAAATCAAATCAAATCAAATCCGTATGACCTTAGCTTGGTGGGACGTAAAACTCGAACACTCACTCACTTACATACCTACCTACGACCCTAGCTACCTACGATCCTACCTACCTGCCTTCCTACCACATTACCATCCCGCATCTACCTACCTACCTACCCACCAACCTTCCTCACCACCAACCCAAACATGTCATTCCTACCTATAACTACCTGCCTTCCTACCTACCCACTTTCCTCGCCCGTCCGTACATACCTATCTACCTACCCACCGACGGCCCCCGCCCACGGCCCCCGCCCATAGGGGCTTGAAGAAATATATCGTCCACTGAGCGCAATACTATGGTAACTCCGTTTTGACAAACTTTACAGGAGAAGGAAAAAACTGTACCAATTTATTTTGACAAGGATGATGATGATGATGATTTCGTGTTTAACGACGCGTCAACCCTCCTGGTGGGTCATAAGCGTCAGTCGGTTAACGGTTAAACGGCATGAATAATTATGATGATATTAAAAGTAACAAGTCAGAATGATAATGTATAAAAATCTGAAACAGTTAAATCTTATGAAAAAGACCAATTTCTTTTAAGAATAAAATAATGTTATCAACAGGTACATCTCGAAACAGTTGTGGCAAAGTGTCAGCTTTGAAATATAAAATACGTGAGGGTGAAAAGTCAACACAGTCAATTAAGATATGTTTCCCAGTGAATGGCTGATCACAACCTACACAAGAAGGCTGATCATCACCATTAAAAATATAAGAATGAGTAACTCTAGTATGGCCGATGCGCAGTCGTGTTAATACTACGTCCTCTTTTCTGGAAAACTGTGGAGGAGAGCATTTTGTACTAACGACAGGTTTAATGGCATGGAGTTTGTTATTTATTGCACGGTCCCATTCGCCTTGCCATTCCGACAAGATGTATCTATTGATAAATGGTTTAAAATTATTAAAAGGAATTTTAAAAACAGATGGATCAAGATTGAGCGATTCCTTTGCTTTCTTGTCAGCATATTCATTGCCGACAATGCCAATATGGCTCGGAAGCCAACAAAACAAGATTTGGTGTGTTTTAGAAATTTCATGATGTTTTTCGATCAATTTTTGAATTTGAGGATTTTTAGATGATGAATGGTCTAAAGCCTTAAGCACAGAAAGTGAATCAGAAAATATAATTGCTTTTTGAATTGTTGAAGAACTGATAAAATCTAAAGCTAGGTCTATTGCTTTGGCTTCAGCTGTAAAAATAGATGAACCATCTGGAAGGCGCATGGTTTTGTGCGTATCTTTAGAAACATACGCACAACCAACTTTATCTCCTTCTTTGGAACCATCAGTATAGACTTGCTGGTAATCATCGTAACGTGATTGCAGTACCTGAAAGTTTTGTTTGAGAAGTATCGGATTTGATTCGGATTTTTTGCCATCATGTAAGTCGAACAGAATAGAAGGTTGTTTAATACACCAAGATGGAACTTCGGCGGTTTCATGTTTTTGAATATTTTTAAGGTCGATACCTGAATTTTCCAGCAGTGGTAAAATACGTAATCCAAAAGGTTTAATTGCTGTGGGTTTAGTTTCATACCTATCTACAAATTGAGGTCGAAATGAAATTTTGGATGCCGGGTTAGATGGATTTGCAGCAAGTCTAATAGCATACTGAAGAGAAAGTTTCTCTCTGCGCGAGGTTAAAGATGGTTCACCTGCTTCTACATAAAGGCTTAATACGGGAGAAGTACGGAAGGCTCCCATGGCCAGACGAAGGCCTTGGTGATGGATAGTATCCAAGGATTTTAAATAGGACTTTCTGGCAGAACCATAAACAACAGACCCATAATCTAATTTAGATCTTATTAAAGACCGGTAAAGATGTAATAAAGTATACCGATCTGCTCCCCAACTTGTATGAGCTAAAACTTTCAAAAGATTCAAAGCTTTTAAGCATTTCGCTTTAAGATATTTAATATGGGGAATAAAAGATAACTTTTGATCAAATATGACCCCAAGAAATTTGGCTTCTTCAACAACAGGAATTTGTGATCCGTATAAAAACAGGGAAGGATGTTCGTGTTTCTTCCGTAGTTTACAAAAATGAACACACTGCGTTTTCGACTTGGAGAACTTGAAACCATTTTTATCAGTCCATTCTTCTATTCTTTTTAAATTTTGTTGTAACTTTCGTTCAATTGTTTTCATATTTTTTGAACGGTAACATATACAAAAATCATCAACATACAATGAACAATCAGTTTTGTCGTCCAAACATTGTACAATATTGTTTATTTTGATGTTAAATAGCGTAGTTGAAAGAATACTACCCTGTGGGACACCCTGTTCTTGATCATAGAAATCTGACACGGTAGACCCCACACGCACCTGAAACATGCGCTCCCCTAAAAAGCTTTCAATAAAACTGGGAAGTTTTCCTCTTAAGCCAATGTTATGTAGATCTTTCAATATTCCATAACGCCATGTTGTATCATATGCTTTCTCCAAGTCGAAAAAGACAGCTACTACGTGTTCTTTGTTAATAAAAGCATCTCGTATAAATGTTTCTAGTCTTATTAAATTGTCATTGGTACTACGTTCCGAACGAAAGCCCGATTGATATTCTGAAATGAGGTTGTTGGACTCTAAGTACCAGACTAATCTCTTGTTTATCATTCTCTCCAATGTTTTACACAAACAACTTGTCAAAGCTATCGGACGATAATTTGTAGGTTCTGCATGATCTTTCCCTGGTTTCGGAATTGGTACAACTGTAGCTACACGCCAGCTCTCAGGACAGACCCCCGTTTCCCAAATATTATTAAAGATATCTAAAAGTGTTGTAAGAGAACTTTTTGGCAGATGCTTAAGCATCTGATAATGAATTTCATCGGTGCCGGTTGCCGTATCATGTGATTTTTCAATGGCTTCAACGAGTTCGGATAAGTTAAAAGGTTTGTTGTATTCTTCGTGATTAAGTGATTTAAAGTTTAGATTTCTTTTCTCTTGGTCCTTTTTGAAATTTCTAAAAGTGTCAGAATAATTACGCGCTGATGAATTTCTCAAGAATGTGTGCCCAAGAGTATCTGAAATATCTTTTTTTGTTGAAGCTATTGTGTCAAATTCAGTATTTAAATGTGTAAAACTAGAAGACTTTGTTTTTCCTGAAATTTTTCGTACCATATCCCAAACCTTTTTAATGGGGGTTTTATAGTTCAATTTGGAGACATATTCTCAACATGACTTTCGTTTGGAAGCTCGGATTGTTCGCCGAGCTTTAGCTCTAAAAACTTTTACGTCGTTGAGCTTTTCTGAAGTGGGATTTTTGCAGAACTTATTTAGAGCCTGTTTACGCTTTTTAATAGCTTCTTTACAGTCATTATTAAACCAAGGCTTGCTTTTCTTAGTATTTGTGGAGGTCTTTGGAATGCATTGTTCTGATATGTTAATAAGTGTATCTGTGAAATTAGAAACAATGTCGGATGATTCATTAAAATGATCAATTGATAACACTTCTTCACATAAATTATGGAATAATTCCCAGTCGGCTTTATTCATTTTCCATTTCTGGTTACAGTCCTCATCTGGTTCGTTTACACTCTCAATTATAACAGGGAAGTGATCACTTCCGCACTGATCATCATGAACAGACCAGTCATAGTCCAAGAAGAGAGATGGGTGACACAAAGAGAGGTCCAAAGAAGACAAATGACCTGTCGCTGGGTGAAGGTAAGTATAAGATTTATCATTCATCAAGCAAAGATCGCTCTTTGCAATAAAATCTTCAACAAGTGCTCCTCTGTTATTGATATCTTTACAGCCCCATAGAATATTGTGACCATTGAAGTCGCCAACTAAAAGATATGGCGATGGAAGTTGACTCAGCAATGAGTCAAGATGTTCGGGCTTTAACGAAAATGAGGGTGGAATATATAAAGAGCAAATTGTAGTTTCTTTATCCAGAGAAACCGATACTGCTACAGCTTGTAGGTCTGTTTTTAATTTGATCTCTCTTTGTGGTAAACATGATTTAACAAGAATTGAACTGCCACCAGATGGTTTGCTACCATCAGAATAGATATAGTTGTATGTATTGAAACCCCTGACATCAATGTTGTCATTAATTTTTAAAAAAGTTTCTTGCAAACAAAACACCGATGGGGTTAGTAGCGAAATAAGTAATAAGAGTTCATTATAATTCGATTTAAGACCTCGACAATTCCATTGTATTATTTTGTGTTTTAAATCCATTTTAAGGAGAGATATTTAAAGACTAGAAACTATTATGGAGGTGCAATTGGTGATATAGATCTGCTACCACCAGCTCGTGGTGTGGCAGACCTCGATCTGTTATTGCCACTTGGTGATGATGGAGTTTCAGTCAACTCCATATCACTGTCACTCAAAGATCCGAATCTGTTCTGAAATTTTATATTGTCTCTTTCCATTTTACGTTGTCTGCCTGTTTGTCTTTGAGACAATTGATGTTTTTTGATCGGATCTTGCGACCCCTTATTAGTTCGACCGGAGTCGGGTTTCTCTTTTACATTCGGCGCTGGCTTCGGTACGGTCGCTGTCGACCGATCCTAAGCAACCTGGATTGCGCCTTTTGATAAATTGGTTGAACTTTGTGGTGCTGGAGTGGATTTACTCCATGCACCAGACTTTTTCAGTTCAGCAATGTATGATTCAGCAGTCTGTGTTGCGGAGCTGGTACATTTTACACCAGCACCCTTTGTGATGCTGGCGAAACTGGTGGTTGGTGTTTTGTAGCGCTCTTCGACAATCTTCCGCGCTTCTGGGAATGTTATCCCCCTTTGGTATTTGACGGTAAGTATTTCTTTTTCTTTTTTCCACGCCGGACAGTCTCGGGAGAAAACAGCATGTTTGCCATCACAATTTACGCATTTGGGTTCATTTTTGCAGTTGAGGTGATTATCAACATGCTTTTCTTCACCACAATTAGGACAGAGTTGCTTTCTCTGACATCTGCTTTCGTGATGGCCAAAAGCCTGACAAGAGTAACATCTAAGAGGGTTTGGGATGTATACCTCTACGTTAATGGAAAGATATGCTACTTTGATTTTCTTGGGTAGAATTGGTGTATTAAAAGTCAACACATAAGTTGCTGTTGGTTTTAGTACACCATTTCTACGGACTTTGATGTTACGAACACCAATAACTCCTTGATCTTTCAGGTTATCAATGATCTCTTCGTCTGAACAAGGACGCAGTTCTGGACTGCCAATCACTCCTTTAGATGAGTTTAGTGTGTTGTGAAGAGATATTTTTACCGAAAGATCAAAGAGTTTTTTGGTGGCGAGCAGGCTTACAACTTGCGGTTTTCTCTCGAGTTCCAAGAGAAGGTCACCTGATTTGAGTGATTTAATACTCTTTGGGTGTCCGGCTATGGCGACAATACTTTTCTCGATAACAAAGGGAGAAAGGCTTGACACAGTTCGTGTATCGTCAAGCGACGTGACGACCAAGAAACGCGGAACATTGTCAAAGTTTGGTTCAGCAGACTGCTGACTTGATTGTTGACTTGACTGCTGACTAGAATTTTGACTGTTTTCATCCGATTCGGATGAATCCTCGTCTTTTTTACGTTTAGGTGCGTTGCGGTTAGGTGCGTGGGTGCGGTTGTGTTTTTTTCCATGAGCCATGAGAAAATATTCCTAGTTTCGTCCCAAGTGCTCTCCGCCCTCCGTGGAGCCCTACAAGGGAACACCATAATTGAGTGGTTATCCAACTCGCAGGTGTTAGAGATACACGTGAGATATACTCGCATAAACAAAATGCCTACACGATTGATCCGTTTTGCCACCGCCTTCTAGAGATAAAAAGACAGAAAAGGGTAAGGTAAATGGGCATATGGTTGGTATCAGGAAAGATACAAAAAGAGTTGAAGAGAAAGCAAAGTGGTATCTCTAGGGCTCGGCGTGACCAGCCGATTGACCGTGCCGGACCGCACGGCCACCCGTCTACACCGAAAAGCCAGGCCAAAGAGGCGTGTTGGGAACCTGAAGCACCGCCACCTCAGGTTACCCTCAACCTCCAGGATCCCTTCTTCCGGCTTACAGGACGCCACCCACGGCAAACGGGTGGTACTTCCTTTAGCTCTTCCCAGTGGGCACAAAGACCACAGCGGCAATGTGCCCAGTGGGAATTGAGCCCCCAGGGCCACGGCAAGACAGGAAGGGTAATACCTGGGGGTATTTTGACAAGGAAAAATATAACACCAGTCATGTGGGTTGAAGCTCTTGGGGTTTATAAAGACCATCAATGAAGTATTTTAAAACAGTTTATGCTGAAAGAAGAAATATTTGGGAAAATGTGTACTTACAACAATATTGCGTTGAAACAACTGAGCGCAATACTATGGTAACTGCACTTACCATAGTATTGCGCTGACACATATGACAGGTTATATAAGAGCAACATGAGTGCAATACTATGGTAAGTGCACTTACCATAGTATTGCGCTACAGAAACAAGTCTTTTATGGTATTTCACTGAGTGCAAGACTATGGTAACTTAATTAATTACGCAGCTTTTACCATTAAAATGTCGTGTAGATTAATGTATTAAGACAGTAGCTTTCCTTGATATGTTATTTTACTAATTTAGACGAAATATATACAGATGCTTTACACTTTCAGTTCATACACACGCATGGCAGCTTCTTTATATTCCAAGATGTGAAGGCCAAATTATTCAGTGTGTTTACATTACTTGTATAATAGTACATGAACATTTATTGCTCTAACCACAGACATAGCAGATTTGAAAATGTACTTGACTGGTCCTAAGTTTTGGTACTACACCCCAACCCCTTTATAACACTATTGTTGGTGTCCAATGCAGAAACCGTGTTAGTGAAATAACCATGTTATGTCAACACAAAAATTTTCTATATAATCTATACATTTTTGGGATCTATCTGGAAACCATATTATATCCAAAACCGTGTTATAATGAACTGTGTTATAACGAGGTTGTGGTGTACTTTTAACTCTGCTCATAACTTTCAGGTCAGCACATTGTTTTAAAGTTAACCATCTCGTTATAGAGCTCATTCCTGGAATAGTTTTGTTTTACCCACATAAAACATGTATGTCACAAGACAACATAGCTAATCTGCTTTGCCCTATACCAGGGATACAACTAGAGAGAATAGTGAGAGATTTTCATAAATAATAAAATCTCCTTATATGCTCAAACTTCTTTTCAACTGAGGAAGACATCAAAACACAATATCATTGAACATTATAGGAAAACAAACTCCAACCCTTAACTGCTCTTTAATAAATTTGAAAGTACATTATTGTCTCTCTAAATTACTAGGCCAATTATCCCTGTTATAATTTATGTTTAAAATCAGAGATCTCAACCACTTTTGCATGGTTGGGAATAAGCTAATTGCTAAATAAATCTTAAGTTACACTATTGGACCTCTGTGGCTTAGCAGATAACTGGTAAGAAGTCCAGTAATACAGTACCAACATATAACGACAAAACTCCATATAACAAAAATTTCGATTGAATGCATTCTAAGCACAAAATCATCATTGGTTGTGATCGGCATTGGCTTACTTAGTGTTGGAAAAGCCAACATAGGATCGATACATGTACAATTACTTGTAATCTAATACTCCATGAAAACAAATGTTACAGATATTTGTTGCTTGGAGTAATGAAGGGGAAAGGCCAATTTGTTACCTAGCTGGAATTCATTGTACCAGTAACAGCATTTTCTTTATAACAGCACAATATTAGAGAACAAACAAGGGCCTTCTGTATGATATTTATTGTTTTATAATTGAAACAAAATTTACCTGTGATGTATGGACCCTTGGGTATGGACATGTATCAACAACTTCAAACTAAAGCTGTAGGTTCATTATGAGTGTAATGAATTTTTGGGTTACACTGAAACTTTATGGCCTCTGATTGGTTATAAGAAGTTGCAGGATTGATCCCCACTGGGTTTAGCAACATTCATAGAGATTGATTATGGAATCTTTTTAGCTCACCTGACCGAAGGTCATGGTGAGCTTTTGTGACCGTAAGATGTCCGGCGTCGTCGTGCGTCGTCCGTCGTCCGTCGTCCGTCGTGCGTAAACTTTTTCTTGTGAACAAACTAGAGGCCACAGTTTTGGTCCAATCATCATCAAACTTGCTCAGAATGGTCATCATGACAATATCTCGGTCAAGTTCGAATATGGGTCATGTCGGGTGAAAAAGTAGGTCAGTAGGTCAAATCATAGAAAAACCTTGTGAACACTCGAGAGGCCACAATTTTGGTCCAATCATCATCAAACTTGCTCAGAATGATCATTGTGACAATATTTTAGTGAAGTTTGAATATGGATCATGTCGGCTTAAAAAGTAGGTCAGCGGGTCAAATCATAGAAAAACCTTGTGAACACCCTAGAGGCCACAATTTTGGTCCAATCATAATCAAACTTGCTCAGAATGATCATCATGACAATATCTTGGTCAAGTTCGAATATGGGTCATGTCCGGTCAAAAAGTAGGTCAGTAGGTCAAATCATAGAAAAACCTTGTGAACACTCTGAAGGCCACTGTTTTGGTCCAATTATCATGAAACTTGCTCAGAATGACCATTGTGACAATATTTCAGTCCAGTTCGAATATGGGTCATATCGGGTTAAAAAGTAGGTCAGCGGGTCAAATCATATAAAAACCTTGTGAACACCCTAGGGGCCACAATTTTGGTCCAATCTTAATCAAACTTGCTCAGAATGATCATCATGACAATATCTCGGTCAAGTTTGAATATGGGTCAAATGGTTCCGGTCCGTTGCACATCTAGGTCACAGGAGCCAAAAACAGATTTTTTTCACCAAAAACTTAAAAAATCTTCTTCTCTGAAACCACAAGGCCCAGGTCTTTGTTATTTGGTATGAAGCTTCATCTAGTGGACCCCTACCAAGATTGTTCAAATTATAGTGCTGGGGCCAAAAATGCCCCCGCACGGGGGCCCTTTGGTTTTACATAGGCTTATATAGGGAAAATCTTTAAAAATCTTCTTCTCTGAAACCACAAGGCCCAGGACTTTGATATTTGGTATGAAGCTTCATCTAGTGGACCCCTACCAAGATTGTTCAAATTTGAGTGCTGGGACGAAAAATGCCCCCGCCACGGGGCCCTTTGGTTTTACATTGGCTTATATAGGGAAAATCTTTAAAAATCTTCTTCTCTGAAACCACAAGGCCCAGGTCTTTGATATTTGGTATGAAGCTTCATCTAGTGGACCCCTACCAAGATTGTTCAAATTATAGTGCTGGGGCCAAAAATGCCCCCGCCCCAGGGCCCTTTGGTTTTACATAGGCTTATATTGGGAAAATCTTCAAAAATCTTCTACTCTGAAACCACAAGGCCCAGGACTTTGATATTTGGTATGAAGCTTCATCTAGTGGACCCCTACCAAGATTGTTCAAATTATAGTGCTGGGACAAAAAATGCCCCCGCCACGGGGCCCTTTGGTTTTACATTGGCTTATATAGGGAAAATCTTTAAAAATCTTCTTCTCTGAAACCACAAGGCCCAGGTCTTTGATATTTGGTATGAAGCTTCATCTAGTTGACCCCTACCAAGATTGTTCAAATTACAGTGCTGGGGCCAAAAATGCCCCCGCCCCGGGGCCCTTTGGTTTTACATAGGCTTATATAGGGAAAATCTTAAAAAATCTTCTTCTCTGAAACCACAAGGCCCAGGTCTTTGATATTTGGTATGAAGCTTCATCTAGTGGACCCCTACCAAGATTGTTCAAATTTTAGTGCTGGGACAAAAAATGCCCCCGCCACGGGGCCCTTTGGTTTTACATGGGCTTATATAGGGAAAATCTTTAAAAATTTTCTTTTCTGAAACCACAAGGCCCAGGACTTTGATATTTGGTATGAAGCTTCATCTAGTGGACCCCTACCAAGATTGTTCAAATTTTAGTGCTGGGACAAAAATGCCCCCGCCACGGGGCCCTTTGCTTTTACATTGGCTTATATAGGGAAAATTTTTAAAAATCTTCTTCTCTGAAACCACAAGGCCCAGGTCTTATATATTTGGTATGAAGCTTCATCTAGTGGACCCCTACCAAGATTGTTCAAATTATAGTGCTGGGGCCAAAAATGCCCCCGCCACGGGGCCCTTTGGTTTTACATAGGCTTATATAGGGAAAATCTTTAAAAATTTTCTTCTCTAAAACCACAAGGCCCAGGACTTTGATATTTGGTATGAAGCTTCATCTAGTGGACCCCTACCAAGATTGTTCCAATTTTAGTGCTGGGGCCAAAAATGCCCCTGCCCCGGGGCCCTTTGGTTTTACATAGGCTTATATAGGGAAAATCTTTAAAAATCTTCTTCTCTGAAACCACAAGGCCCAGGACTTTGATATTTGGTATGAAGCTTCGTCTAGTGGACCCCTACCAAGATTGTTCAAATTATAGTGCTGGGACAAAAAATCCCCCCCTGCCACGGGGCCCTTTGGTTTTACATAGGCTTATATAGGGAAAATCTTTAAAAATCTTCTTCTCTGAAACCACAAGGCCCAGAACTTTGATATTTGGTATGAAGCTTCATCTAGTGGACCCCTACCAAGATTGTTCAAACTATAGTGCTGGGGCAAAAAATGCCCCTGTCCCGGGGCCCTTTGATTTTACATAGGCTTATATAGGCAAAATCTTTAAAAATCTTCTTCTCTGAAACCGCTAGGCCCAGGTCTTTGATATTTGATGTGTAGCTTCATCTAGTGGACCTTTGACAAGATTGTTCAAATTTTAGCCTTTGTTGATGTTTGGTATGAAGCTTCACCTTTAAGACCTCCCTCAACATTATGTACATTAAAGCCCTGGGGCCAATAATGGCCCTCTCTGGGGCCCACTTGTTACGCTATGGATCAGGTGAGCGATCCAGGGCCATCATGGCCCTCTTGTTTTCAATCATTCTATCCCCTCTAAGTATTCAAGAAGGGAAGCTGATTATCACTTATGTATGAGGAAACCCTGGAAAAGTTTGGTTAGGTAAACTGACCTTTTGGGCACCCATCAGGGCATGGAGATTGGGCTGTACATGGTGCTTTTACATGGCTGAACCTACCGCACATTAGTACTTGTGTACCGTTTAGGGGATCTAAGCCTGCCTAGGCAAAGTGGTTCAAGTCAGACATTTGATGCATATAAACACTATTGGTTTCATTGTGTGGGAGGGAGCGAGATGTCATTTCATCTCAGTGTCGGGTAAAAGTCCTACAAAATTGGAAGCACCATCTTTAAAAATGATCTATATAGTGTTGAGGGGGATGTTTAACCTCAACAAATAAATCAACTTGACTTATATTTAAATAGAAGTGACTTGGTCATTTTAATTCCACATGAAAGCTACATCTCATCTATGGTCCAACTGTCAGTCACTTTACAGGTTCTTCATTTCAAGATTTTGTTATGGCCAACTTCTTTGTGGATAAATATCATTTTACTGAAATTTGACTGTCACTATAATCATGTATGATTTGTAAACATTAGCAAAAATAAGTTCCATGCACGTTTCATGATTATGTTTTGATAATCATATGAAAGTTCTAAATTGTTCTCGAGAGGTTCGTGATTCAATATGATTTTGCAAATGCTACCAGTTATATCATGATACATGCTGCCATGGTTGGTGTGATTAATTTTATCAATTAACTAAAGTTACATAAACTTGTACAAGCAAAATTACATGACTATAACTGACCCTACATGCAGCTATTGTCTCTACGATATTAACATTGTGCCATGCTGTTATTGTTGTTGTGACATCAGAGGACTTTGTATAATGGAATAGTAGAAAACATAATAGACCCATACCAGATGCAGCAAAACATAATAGACCCAGATCATATGCAGCAGAATATGACATCTGATCAGGCCCTGAAATGTTTGCTTTAAGTACAAGAACTCAAGAGTTAGAATCAGTAAAAGTTCCTTCTATGGGCAATTTTCCATCTTAGACTTAGAGATAATCAGTACCATGAGTGCTTTGATTTTTGCGATCCAGAGAACTGCTCTTAGAAATGACTTTGCTGTTTATAAGGGTTTTTTGGTACAAACAACAATTTGTACTTGTCGTCAAATGGCAAGTTAAATTACCCAGAAAAAGAAAGTGTCATTAATTTCAAGGAAAGCCTTCAAATTCTCACATTTAAACATGGAATATTCTACCGATGAAAACAAAGTCACCCAACTTTTACCAAGATAAAGGACATTTGGTCTGCTTGCAAAAACATGTGAAAGGCACTGTATCAAATCTGCGTGTAGCTACAACTTAGCGCATCTGATATAATACTATATTGTTGACAACTGAACTGTCCTGTCTGCAACTACAGTAGGTATTATGCAAATAAAAATCAAAAATGAGTTCCTTTAAGAGCAATGAAAACATCCACAAGAAAGAAGTCGGGCCACACCAGGCAGCCTCGGCCAACAAAGCCCCACCAGTGACCCCGCAATGATCCGGCAAGTCAGACAAGTTCAGTGTTGTCTTTTTTGGTACATTTCAATTTCTTCTGTAAAGAGCAATGTGTGTGTTTGAATTTTACATCCCACCTACAGCTTAGGTCATACAGAGTCTGGATGTCTTGATTAAAAGGCACATACTTCAGTAAAGAGAAGACTGGGATCAAGCTCATGACTCCTGGTTTAAGAGGTGGAATAGCCACAACATCTGTGAAAATTTTTATTCTGAGTGCAATTTTCTGTGGTTCTGATAACTGGCCTTTTTCTTCTGCTTTACAAGGAAGGATGAGCTTACAGGGTCAGACACACAATATAGAATTTCTTGATTTGTCTGCTGCAGGCATTGGATAACACTCTAGACATACCTAGGTTGGTACCACAGTATTCACTGGCTAAGCAGTGTTAAAGTTTGCATTTTACCTTGGCCTTCTAGCTGAGGTGTTTAGCTAGAAAAGTTTTCCTGACTTGATTGTGCAATTCTAAATCATGTCATTCCACCTGTGTAATATGAACCATCTGCCTACATGTAAACTGTCACTTTATGAACACTAAAATGTTTCAAAGAATGGTAATATGGATAATTCCAAAAGACAGAGTTTGCCAAGTATAAAAGCACTTATTTTTCATGATAGGATTTATACTTAGCCATGTTAGGGGTATTTTGTTGAGAATATTTATTGTGGTGTGTCCCTGCTACTCATGCTTTGGTTTAGTAAGCTTTGTATACTAGTGGACCAGCCTAATAAGACTATAAGCTCTGCCATGACTATAGTCCAAAACGCATGAGGTAGCTAAACTGCTAAGCAGGTCTCAGTCTGTCCAGGCCAAGTGGTGCCTATCACATAAAACTCTAATAATTTGTCTGGGCCATAGAGCATGAGATGATGTTTCATCTTGATGATGGGCATAAGTCCCACAAAATCAAAAGCAATATCTCGAAATGACATGACACCTACAAGGTCCTTTTTAAGATCCTTTCCTATTTCTATAAATTACAAAGACCACATGTAGCTCAAAAACCACCTGAACATGAGTCTTCTCTGGACTTAAATCAAAACTCTGCACTGGACCCAACGTGGCTACTACTGTCAGGCCCTTTCTATATGGACTTATACAAATTAAATGATGGTCAATTAATTTAAAAATAGTTTTGTACCATAATGACCCTAAGTATTGGATTGGCCTAAGCAAACTGTGCGGACCCAGATCTAGATCAGACTGCTCTTGATCAGGATCTACACTGTTCTGCAACTTTGGGACTTCTTGCTGGGTCATGACACAAATTTGTTTACCTTTTCTGAGAATTCAGCAAGTCCTAAAGGTGTCCATTTTTTACCATACTTAATTTACCACAACTTGGTCATTGTGTTCCCAGACAGCCAGACTCTTAACTTGTTAAAGTGTGGAATGAATGTTTACAGTAACCCTTTGAAACCTGATCTTCAATTTTGATGTGCACCCTTGGTTTGCAAACTGGTTCATGTATTTAGCATGTGTCAACAAAACAGTTTAGCAGATAGTATAGATAATGATGAGACATCTCAGCTGAATCTACACTAGTTGCATGTTTTTTCATACTGAGTTTCGTGGTGCTTAATTTGTGTAAGGTGTTGGAGTTTTATGTTCCACCAACAGCTAAGATGATACAGCAGATGGGGCCTCATTTTAAGGACTCATCTGAAAGTTGTGGTAGCCTGGAATCCCTGGTTTATGAGGCTATTAAGCTTGCCCCTGATGCTGTTTTGTATTTGGTGTCCAGATTGGTGGGACAGAATCTGTATGTAACCACTTTTTTGTTGTTATTGTTTTAATTTGACCTTTAATACCAAACACTTTTGTTTTAGTAGTTGCATTAATGGAATCCATGGGTCAGAGACTCCCAAACTTGGTATGGGGCTTCCAGGCATGATCCTGAGTTTGTAAACAATGCATACATTCATTTATAAAGCAGATTGAGAAAAGACTGTTAATTTATTGATTTTAAAATTCAGGTGGAATTACCATAAAAAGCCAAAAAACTTGACACCTTGAGGACTCACTGTAATTCTATTTAATCGTCATGATCATTATCAGCAGATTTTGACTAATATTAATAATTCATGATTGATACTGACAAATTTCTTTCATAATCCTGCAAAGAGTACAAAAGGTGCAAACAGAATTGCAAACAGTGTAGACCCTGATCAGACTGCTTCTTCAGTCTGATCTGGGTCTGAATTTTTTTCAAAGACCTTTCTGTCCCACCATAAGGATAATTATGGTAATATAAAGATACTAATGGTACAGAGAATTAAGTACTTTTAAATTTTACTAAATTTCTTTTATAATAGAAATGCAGATGTGTTTTATGCAAAAGTTCCATAATGGTCATTTGCTGACAAAGTGTCTAGCTTTGAACCCCAAAAGGTTGGGTTGTTTGCTTAGAAAGGTTATGTTGGCTGACCACCCAGCTATATGCATTTTAACCCTTATCCTGCTGAATATTCAATATAGCCCTACCCTTTTCTGACCTTGAACCAGTCAGATTACTTCATGTTCCTTATTCCTACAAATTCACAAACTGAATGCCACAAACAGTGTAGATATTGATCAGATCTGGGTTTGCAATGGTAGGGGTTGTCATGAACAGCAGGATAAAGGTAAAAAGTCATGATTCATCCAATCACTTTGCTGCATTTACCTATACCTGACAACTTTTTGTTTGTTTAATTTGAAATAAAACATCCCCATCAACACTACAAAAGGCTATTTTGGAGACCTTGCTTTCAATTATGTGGGACTTTTTTTACCCAACATTGAGATGAAAGACATCTCAAGCCCTGTCACGTTATGATATTAATAGGGCTTATATGCATGGATTGTCCCACTTGCAGGCCATTTTCTGGATGGGCTTATACCTTCTAAGCAGTTTACCATTACTCACGTGTAGGCAGTATCAGCTCTGCGTGGAAGCACCATACAGCCCAGTCTATGTGTTCAAGCCCTAATAGGTGGACGCCTATAACTTTTGGATATGGGAACATGTTAAGAGCTTGAGATAAACTGACTCCGAAAGACCTTTAACGAATATACTATATACCGTGGAAATGGTTTGAATGTTGCATTTTAAAACTGAGAAATCATTCCTGGTATTATACTTCTAAAAAGGAGTAATTCAGGGTTTTTCTCCATGCTCATGTCAACTAGTCTTTGCAGAGACATCTTGTATCTAATGCTTACTGACTGGGAACAACATTTGTGCAACCTAAACCCCATAAAAAGTACAATAATAACTTAATAAAACGGAGTTACCGTAGTTTTGCGCTCAGTTACTTGACATTAAGCAGTGTGAACATGTGAGCGCAATACTGTTGTAAGTAGAGTTACCATAGTCTTGCACTCAGTTTCTCCACACTGCGCATTGTAAGTGAAGTGAGCGCAATACTGTGGTAAGTACAGTTACCATAGTATTGCGCTCAGCTATAAAAGTGCCAAAAAAGTTTTAATTCATTTATTTTCAAAAGTATGCAGCCTTCTGTTCTGATATTTTGTGTGGACAAGTATGAATGGTAGGCAAACACTTTAAGCCAAAAAAAAATTTTTTGACAAAAATGAAGTTACCATAGTATTGCGCTCGGGTGACGATATGGGCTGCATGATGCTTCCACGCAGAGCTGAATCCGGCCCGCACACTAGTACTGGTAAACCGCTTAGAGGATCTAAGCCTGTCCAGGCAAAGGGGTGCGAGGCGGACCGTCCATGCTTATAAACCCTATTGGTTTCATTGGGCGACAGGGCTTGAGATGTCATTTCATCTCAGTGTCGGGTAAAAGTACCACAAAATTGGAAGCAACGTCTCCAAAATGACCTTTACAGTGTTGACGGGGACGTTAAACCTCAAATCAAACAAACATAAACCTACCCACCGAGCCACCCCGGTGGGCGGGGCCGGACTGCATAGCTACCTACCTACCTACATACATACCGACTTAGTCGCCCCCGTCCATCGGGGCTTGGATAAATAGATGGACTACATGGTGCTTCCACGCAGGGCTGAAACTGACCTCACATGAGTACTGGTAAACCGCTAAGAAGGACAAGCTTGCCCAGGCAAAGTGGTATGAGTCAGTCCGTCCATAGCCTTTTGGTTTCATTGGGCTGCAGAGCTGGAGCTGTCATTTCATCTCATTGTCGGGTAAAGGTCCCTCAAAATTGGAAGCAATGATTCCAAAATGACCGAAATAGTGTTGACGGGGACATTAAAACCCCAATTCAAACAAAAACATACCTACTTAGTTACTTACTACCTATACGTCTACATACCTTCCTATCGGTATACGTCCCCCAGGTATTAGACTTCCTGCCTTGCCGTGGCCCTGGGGGCTCAATTCCCACTGGGCACATTGCCGCTGTGGTCGCTGTGCCCACTGGGAAGAGCTAAAGGAAGTACCACCCGTTTGCCGTGGGTGGCGTCCTGTAAGCCGGAAGAAGGGATTCTGGAGGTTGAGGGTTACCTGAGGTGGCGGTGCTTCAGGTACCCAACACGCCTCTCTGGCCTGGCTTTTCGGTGTAGACGGGTGGCCCTGCGGTCCGGCACGGTCAATCGGCTGGTCGCGCCGAGCCCTAGAGATACCGCTTTGCTTTCTCTTCAACTCTTTTTGTATCTTTCCTGATACCAACCATATGCCCATTTACCTTACCCTTTTCTGTCTTTATCTCTAGCAGGCGGTGGCTAAACGGATCAATCGTGTAGGCATTTTGTTTATACGAGTATATCTCACGTGTATCTCTAACACCTGCGAGTTGGATAACCACTCCATTATGGTGTTCCCTTGTAGGGCTCCACGGAGGGTGGAGAGCACTTGGGACGAAACTAGAATTTTTTCCTTATGCCCCATGGAAAAAAACATAATCGCAATGCAGCTAAACGTAAAAAAGACGAGGATTCATCCGAAACGGATGAACCCAGTCAACAGTCAAGTCAGCAGTCTAGTCAGCAGTCTGAAACTCAAAAGCTAAGCAATGTTCCACGCTTCTTGGTGATAACATCACGTGATGATACACGTACGGTGTCAGATTTATCACCTTTTGTGATCGAAAAGAGTATAGTGTCCATTGCCGGACATCCAAATGGTATCAAAAAAATGAAGTCAGGTGATCTCCTCTTGGAAGTCGAGAGAGAACAGCAGGTCAAAAACCTGCTTGGTACCACAAAGCTCTTCGATCTCAACGTCAAAGTATCGTTGCACAAAACCCTAAATTCACTGACCTCGATCTGTTTTTTTCCGTTTGGTGATGATGGAGTTTCAGTGAGCTCCATATCACTGTCACTCAGAGATCCGAATCTGTTCTGGAATCTTATATTGTCTCTTTCCATTTTACGTTGTCTGTCTGTTTGTTTAAGAGACATTTGTTTTTTCGGATCTTCTGATCCCTTATTAGTTCGACCTGAGTCGAGTTTCTCTTTTGCATGCGGCGCTGGCTTCGGTACGGTCGCTGTCGACCGATCCGAAGCAACCTGGATTGCGCCATTTGATAAACTGGTTGAACTTTGTGGTGCTGGAGTGGATTTACTCCATGCATCAGATGTTTTCAGTTCAGCTATGTATGATTCAGCAGTCTGTGTTGCGGAGCTGGAAACTTTTACACCAGCAACTTTTGTGATACTGGCGTAACTGGTGGTTGGTGCTGTGTATCGCTCATCAACAATTTTCCGCGCTTCTGGGAATGTTATCCCCCTTTGGTATTTGACAGTGAGTATTTCTTTTTCTTTTTACCATGCCGGACAATCTCGAGAGAAAACAGCATGCTTGTCACCACAATTGACGCATTTGGCCTCATTCTTGCAGTTTTGATGGTTATCGACATGTTTTTCCTCACCACAGTTTGGACAGAGTTGTTTCTTCTGACATCTGCTTTCGTGGTGACCAAAAACCTGACAATGATAACATCTGAGAGGATTTGGTATATACACCTCTACGTTAACAGATAGATATGCAACTTTTATTTTCTTGGGCAGAACTGGTGTAATAAATGTCAACACGTAGGTACTTGTTGGCTTTCATACACCACCTCTACGAACTTGGATGTTACGTACACCAATGACGCCTTCATCTCTCAAATTCTAAACAATCTCGGTATCGTTGCACGGGCGTAGCTCTGGGCTGCGGATTACACCTTTACATGAATTTAGGGTTTTGTGCAACGATACTTTGACGTTGAGATCGAAGAGCTTTGTGGTACCAAGCAGGTTTTTGACCTGCTGTTCTCTCTCGACTTCAAAGAGGAGATCACCTGACTTCAGTTTTTTTATTACTTTTTGGATGTCCGGCAATGGAAACTATACTCTTTTCGATCACAAAAGGTGATAAATCTGACACCGTGCGTGTATCATCACGTGATGTTATCACCAAGAAGCGTGGAACATTGCTTAGCTTTTGAGTTTCAGACTGCTGACTAGACTGCTGACTTGACTGTTGACTGGGTTCATCCGTTTCGGATGAATGCTCGTCTTTTTTATCAAGGAGTTAATTAGAGTTGGAGAAACTATGTACTCACACTCCAAATAGAATTGAATGCGTTATAGTACATGCATACTCAAATGGCTAAGTAAGGGAAGGCAGTGTGTGTGCGTGTGTGCATAAGGCATATTTACTTCAGTGTTGTACTTTGACAACCTGAAAATATTTTGCAATGTTACTCAGTACCTTGATTTTTCTCTTGACCCTTATCCTGCTGTTCACCACAAACAGTGTGAATCCATATCAGATGAAGAAGTCGTCCGATCAGGATCTACAGTGTTTGCCACTCAGTGAATCGAAGTTGAATATTATATAAATTAATCTGATAGCAACGGGCGTGGCTTATTTTAATGTTCAGCTGGATATGGGTTACCCCCAGGTATTAAACTTCCTGCCTTGCCGTGGCCCTGGGGGCTCAATTCCCACTGGGCACGTTGCTGCTGTGGTCTTCGTGCCCACTGGGAAGAGCTAAAGGAAGTACCACCCGTTTGCCGTGGGTGGCGTCCCGTAAGCCGGATGAAGGGGTCCTGGAGGTTGAGGGTTATCTGGAGTTCAGTGCTTCAGGTACTCAACACGCCTCTTTGGCCTGGATTTCGGTTAGACGGGTGGTCGTGCGGTCCGGCACGGTCAATCGGCTGGTCGCGCCATGCCCTAGGAATAACCTTTTACTTTCTCTTCCTTGTCTTTTGTATCATCCTGAATACACACCGTTTGCTCATAAAGTCTTTTCACAACCTTTCCATTTCTAGAAGGCGGCGGCTAAACGGACCAATCGTACAGCTTTTTGCTCGTACGAGTATATCTTCTGTGTATCTCTAACACTTGAGTTAGGAAATCCACTCGTTAAAAGTGTTCCCTTGTAGGGCTCCACGGTGGGCGGAGAGCACAGATGACGAATCGCGCAATCTTTTCATCATGGCTATTGATAAAAAGAGAAAAAAGCCTACCCAAGACGACACATCAGATGCTGATATAACGGACAACGGCGAGAACATTCCAACATCAAGCAACAACACGACTCAAAATTTCCCGCGCTTCCTCATCATAGAAAGTAGAGATGACAATCAACCTATTACCTCCCTTTCACCTTTTGTTATTCAGAAAGTCATCTCCGGTATTGCTGGTGAACCTAAAATATAAAGAAATTATACAGGTCCAAGCAGTTGCTCGTTGAGATCGGTAAAAAATCTCACGCAGAGAATCTCCTGAGGACGACTGATTTCCACAATTTGAAAGTGAGAGTAATTCCTCATACCTCGCTGAATTCCTCAAAGGGGGTAATCCGTTGCCCGGATTTGAGGAACTCCAGCGAGGAGGAGATTCTCGAGGGCACCCGATCGCAAGGAGTAACTGCTGTCAAACGCTTTAAAATCAAACGCAACGGGCAGTTAAAAGATACAAACACTTTCGTATTTACATTTAACACATCAGTATTACCTAAAAACATCGTAGTGGCATACTTTAGAGTTGACGTGGAAATATACATTCCAAATCCGTTACGCTGCCACAATTGCCAGAAGTATGGACATCACGAAAATCGATGTACAAAAGATCCTCTCTGTGCAAATTGTGGCGAGCCTGCAAATCACACGGAACAAGCGTGTAAAAACGAACCCCACTGTGTTAATTGTGGGGAAAAACACAGCGCCAACTCTAAAGAATGCCATGTTTGGCACAAAGAAAAAGAAATACTCACGGTCAAATTCACCCGAAACATCTCGTTTCCTGAAGCGCGGAAAATAGTTGAGTCCCCCACCCCTATTCCCGGTGTAAGTTATGCCAGCATCGCACAGTCACCTGCTAAAAAGGTACCTGTTGAAGATGCTGTCACTCAAACTGATCCGATTCCTGGTCTCGAACCTTTACAAAAATTAAAAACAAAAAACAAAACTGAAGATCAAGCCAACAATGCTAACATTCAAGCACCACCACCACAGCCAATTCCAGACAAAAAATCAGACAAAATATTGAAAAACGCTACTTTGGAAATAATGAAAACGATTTAAAAAAACAACAACAAAAACAACAAACATCTCTAAAACAACAAACATCTCTAAAACAACAAACATCTTTAAAACAACAAACATCTCAAAAGCAAACAGACAGACAACGTAAAATGGAAAGAGACAGTATAAAATATCAGAACAGATTCGGATCTTTCAGTGACAGCGATATGGAGCTCACTGAAACTCCATCACCACGAAGTGGTAATAACAGATCGAGGTCAACAACACCACGAAGTGGTAATAACAGAGCGATATCACCAATTGCACCTCCAAATTAGTTTCTAGTGTAATAAATATCTCTCCATAAAATGGATTTAATACACAAAATAATACAATGGAATTGTCGAGGTCTTAAATCAAATTATAATGAACTCTTATTACTTATTTCTTTATTAAACCCATCGGTTTTCTGTCTGCAAGAAACTTTTTTAAAAACTGATGACAACATTGATGTCAGGGGTTTCAATACATACAACTATATCTATTCTGATGGTAACAAACCATCTGGTGGCAGTTCAATTTTTGTTAAATCATGTTTACCACAAAGAGAGATCAAATTAAAAACAGACCTACAAGCTGTAGCAGTATCAGTTTCTCTGGATAAAGAAACTACAATTTGCTCTCTATATATCCCACCCTCATTTTCTTTAAAGCGCGAACATCTTGGATCATTGCTGGATCAACTTCCGTCACCATTTCTGTTAGTTGGTGACTTCAATGGTCACAACGTTCTATGGGGTTGTAAAGATAACAACAACAGAGGAGTACTTATTGAAGATTTTATTGCAACAAATGATCTTTGCTTGATGAATGATAAATCTTATACTTATCTTCACCCTGCAACAGGTCATTTATCTTCTTTAGATCTCTCTTTGTGTCACCCATCTCTCTTATTAGACTATGACTGGTATGTCTATGATGATCAATGTGGAAGTGATCACTTCCCTGTTATAATTGAGAGTGTAAATGAAACAGATGAGGACTGCAACCAGAAATGGAAAATGAATAAGGCCGACTGGGAAATATTCCATAATTTGTGTGAAGAAGAGTTATCAATTGATCACTTAAATGAATCATCTGACATTGTTTCTGATTTCACAGATACACTTATTAATATATCAGAACAATGCATTCCAAAGACCTCCACAAATACTAAGAAAAGCAAGCCTTGGTTTAATAATGACTGTAAAGAAGCAATTCAAAAACGCAAACAAGCTCTAAATAAGTTCTGCAAAAGTCCCACTTCAGAAAAGCTAAACGACGTAAAGGTTTTTAGAGCTAAAGCTCGGCGAACAATCCGAGCTTCCAAACGAAAGTCATGGAGAGAATATGTCTCCAAATTGAACTACAAAACCCCCATTAAAAAGGTTTGGGATATGGTACGAAAAATTTCAGGAAAAACAAAGTCCCCTAGTTTTACCCATTTAAATACTGGTTTTGAAACAAAAGCTTCAACTAAAAAAGATATTTCAGATACTCTTGGTAGCACATTCTTAAGTAATTCATCACCGCGAAATTATTCTGACACTTTTAGAAATTTCCAAAAGACCCAGGAGAAAAGAAATCTAAACTTCAAATCCCTCAACCATGAAGAATACAACAAACCTTTTAACTTATCCGAACTAGTTGAAGCCATTGAAAAATCACATGATACGGCAACCGGCCCCGATGAAATTCATTATCAGATGCTGAAGCATCTGCCAAAAAGTTCTCTTTCAATACTTTTAGATATCTATAACAATATTTGGGAAACGGGGGTCTGTCCTGAGAGCTGGCGTTTTGCTACTGTTGTACCCATTCCAAAACCAGGGAAAGATCATGCAGAACCTACGTATTACCGACCAATAGCTTTGACAAGTTGTTTGTGTAAAACATTGGAGAGAATGATAAACAAGAGATTAGTCTGGTACTTAGAGTCCAACAACCTCATTTCAGAATGTCAGTCAGGTTTTCGTTCGGAACGTAGTACCAACGACAATTTAATAAGGCTGGAGGCATTTATACGAAATGCTTTTATTAACAAAGAACACGTAGTAGCTGTCTTTTTCGGCTGGGGGGGGGGGGGGGGGGGCGTGTGGTGCCGCATGGCGTTGTGGCATATTGAGAGATCTCCATAACCTCGGCTTAAGGGGAAAACTTCCCAGTTTTATTCAAAGTTTTTTAGGTGAGCGTGTATTTCAAGTCCGCGTGGGATCTACCCTGTCCGATCTCTATGCGCAAGAGCAGGGTGTCCCACAAGGTAGTATCCTCTCAACTACGCTATTTAACATCAAAATAAATAATATTGTACAATGTTTGGACGACAAAACAGACTGTTCATTGTATGTTGATGATTTTTGTATCTGTTACCGTTCAAAAAACATGAAAACAATTGAACGAAAGTTACAACAAAATTTAAAAAGAATAGAAGAATGGACTGATAAAAATGGTTTCAAGTTCTCCAAGTCGAAAACGCAGTGTGTTCATTTTTTTAAACTACGGAAGAAACACGACCATCCTTCCCTGTTTTTATACGGATCACAAATTCCTGTCGTTGAAGAAGCCAAATTTATTGGGGTCATATTTGATCAAAAGTTATCTTTTATTCCCCATATTAAATATCTTAAAGCGAAATGCTTAAAAGCTTTGAATCTTTTGAAAGTTTTAGCTCATACAAGTTGGGGAGCAGATCGGTACACTTTATTACATCTCTACCGGTCTCTGATAAGATCTATATTAGGTTATGGGTCTGTTGTTTATGGTTCTGCCAGAAAGTCTTATTTAAAATCTTTGGATACCATTCATCACCAAGGCCTTCGTCTGGCTATGGGGGCCTTCCGTACTTCTCCAGTATTAAGCCTTTATGTGGAAGCAGGTGAACCATCTTTAACTTCGCGCAGAGAGAAACTTTCTCTTCAGTATGCTATCAGACTTGCTGCTAATCCATCTAACCCGGCATTCCAAATTTCATTTCCACCTGAATTTGTAGATAAGTATGAAACTAAACCCACAGCAATCAAACCTTTTGGATTACGTATTTTACCACTGCTAGAAAATTCAGGTATCGACCCTAAAAATATTCAAAAACATAAAACTGCGGAAGTTCCACCTTGGTGTATTAAAAAACCTAATATTCTGTTTGCTTTACATGATGGCAAAAAATCTGAATCAGATCCAATACTGCTCAAACAAAACTTTCAGGTACTACAGTCACGTTACAATGATTACCAGCAAGTCTATACTGATGGTTCCAAAGAAGGAGATAAAGTTGGTTGTGCGTATGTTTCTCAAGATACACACCAAACCTTGCGCCTTCCAGATGGTTCATCTATTTTTACAGCTGAAGCCAAAGCAATAGACCTAGCTTTAGATTTTATCAGTTCTTCAACATTTCAAAAAGCAATTATATTTTCTGATTCACTTTCTGTACTTAAGGCTTTAGACCATTCATCATCTAAAAATCCTCAAATACAAAAGTTGATTGAAAAACATCATGAAATTACTAAAACACACCAACTCTTGTTTTGTTGGCTTCCGAGCCATATCGGCATTGTCGGCAATGAATATGCTGACAAGAAAGCAAAGGAATCGCTCAATCTTGATCCATCTGTTTTTAAAATTCCTTTTAATAATTTTAAACCATTTATCAACAGATATATCTTGTCGGAATGGCAAGGCGAATGGGACCGTGCAATAAATAACAAACTCCATGCCATTAAACCTGTCGTTAGTACAAAATGCTCTGCTCCACAGTTTTCCAGAAAAGAGGACGTAGTATTAACACGACTGCGCATCGGCCATACTAGAGTTACTCATTCTTATATTTTTAATGGTGATGATCAGCCTTCTTGTGTAGGTTGTGATCAGCCATTCACTGTGAAACATATCTTAATTGACTGTGTTGACTTTTCACCCTCTCGTATTTTATATTTCAAAGCCGACACTTTGCAACAACTGTTTCGAGATGTATCTGTTGATAATATTATTTTATTCTTAAAAGAAATTGGACTTTTTCATAAGATTTAACTGTTTCAGATTTTTATACATTATCATTCTGACTTTTTACTTTTAATATCATCATAATTATTCATGCCGTTTAACCATCAACCGTTTGACGCTTATGACCCACAAAGATGGTTGACGCGTCGTTAAACACGAAATCATCATCATCATCATGGATATGGGTTAGGGGGTAGAAAGTAACAGCCATAGCCTCGTGCTTCCAAATTTCAAAGTGTAATGTAACTTTTTTTACCCTTCTCTCCGAGCCAAATACTTACCTGGCGCTCTACATGGGGTCCATGTCCATAAGAGGTGGGGGCTGTTGTCACGGCACAAGGCTATTGTTCGTAATTTTCTACTGTTTAGGATCGGGTGGCCTCGTGGCCATTTGTAAACATCGTCAGTTTTGTGCCAGCTTCACCGTTCATTTTTGATCATTATTGGCTATGTAAGTGCGGAATCCGGGTAGTATTGGCAATATTTCAATGCTATTCACCTGCCTCGGTACCTGTCCATCGCTAAAATAGTTCTTTATCGCTGTATTTAACGATTATTTTTGTCAGAATTCGCATTATCCCCATGATGACAGTTGATGGTGTCATGACCATCTACTGTGGTTATTCCTGCTAGTATCAAAGCACCTTCCCCCAATATTCAAAATAACCTCGCAGGTCTGAAGGTTTCTGAGGTAAGATTCCAAGTCCTTCTGAGACTCAGCTCTCCGGTCTGCCTCTGTGATAATTTGTTCGTTGGAGAACTGAGAGCTGGTCTCAGACAAGACAAGGTCCTGCTCCAGGGGGTTAGTACTATGGTTGTCTTCGGGATGGAAAATGGGTGTTGGAATGTAGGTCACTTGAGTTAGGTCTGTGGTCAGGCTGTGCTCATATGACAAGGTTTTGGTGTTTTTTTTTTTTTTTTTGTAGGTTTTTCTAATTCTACTGGATCTCCAAATACTTCTTTCTCTAATACCCTTGTTCGTTTTTTAGCTGCTTTTCTTTCTTTCTTTTCTAAATCGTCTCTCCTCCTCAGTTTCTGATGTTTCTGTAGGGGTGGTTTGTTCACTTACTTCCTGGGTTGACATCTCAAGAGTAGGACCAGCCTCAGTGACGGAATTATTATTAGCAACCTCTGTGGATAAAGTGTATGGATTGTCCATATTTTGCATAATTTTCTCTAGCACTTCGGCACTCTTCCGTATTTGGGTCCAGTTGGACATCAGAGGGAAGGCTATTGGAAGGCTCAGGATTAGTCTCGGAATGAGTCTCCGGTTCCATAGAATAAGAAGTGGAGCTCTCCGGCGCGTTGTTTTGAGGCTCAACATCCTTTCTTGAGTTGGCTTCGGTCCTCTCAACCACAGTCTTGGTTTTCGCTTTTAAGCTTTTGGGTAAGGTGGTTCAAAGATTGCACATAGGCATCATCACCTTCCGGCACCCTGGTAGGAGAAGCAAACAATACAGCAGGAAAGTCCACTTCAATCATGGGATCACTCCCCAGAGTCACTGACGGGGCTGGAGATGGTACGTGATCAGTAGTTCTTTTATTGTTATTTCTATCCCTTTTTCTGGCATGCGGTATTCTGGCAGGGTCGTTTCGTGTTGTCTGTACCAAAGATTTGATTGTATGCTCTGGTGTGCTCGGGGCCTCTACGTACTTCCAGAGGGAGTCCATCTTTTCATTAAGAAGGCCTGAAGAAAGCCCCTTGCTTCCTCGCCCTTCATACCAGACTCCGCATGGAGGTAGATGAAGTCCATTTCAGATGCTCCGCAACTGTGGGGGATGTTTCTTCTGGCGTATATCTGTTTACAGAGTCTGCACTGGAAGGTGATGCCAGAGTGCTGGTCTTGTATATGTCTCCCCACCTGCCACTTCCTCTTAAAGCAGTGGTCACCACATCTGAGGCATAATTAATGGAAAGTAGAAGTAAAACAAAGATCAGGAATTGATACAAGGACATAACGTCTAAGTTTGTCCTTATAGGTTACTCATAAGCGACTGTACTTGGATTATTGGTTGCAGTTTGCTTTCCTCATATTATAGACTTTATAGTTGCAACACAACTCTTTCTAAGCCAAACATGTAGGAATTTCATGAGACATCAAATCGATTGTTTTGACAAAGGCGAATTCAGCCCATTAATGGCCATTATCAGAGCTTAATAGGGCCAAAAGAGCTTATTCTGTATTGTAAATTAATTATTGTAACTCTTCTGGCAAGCCACCGTCTAAAGGCGATCTGACAACCATGTTCTCAATGTTACGACAGATTCTTGTACCTAGATAGTGGAGCAAATGAGAGTCAATAACTTGGCTAGAAATGTGAGTATGTGGTCTATGGAGGGAAACATTTGTTATTATATATCAAAATGTTCGTATGGGTCTGTAGTTTTCAAATCAAGTGTTTGCCACCATGTCAAAGCTGGCATAACCCTGTAATTCAAGAGGGCGTCCAACATGGCCGCCAAATTGACAATTTTTTTATAAAATTAGCCACAACGTGTCTTTTAAACATGATTAATGGCTCAAATTTATTGGAAATTATTAAAATACTTAAATATATGCCATAAATTCCTTATCACACTAATATTTGGATAAATATTGTATATTTTACTCTGGTAAAGTAGAAGTAAAACAAAGATCAGGAATCGATACAATTAACTTACTCCACCCATCAAAGACACCAAAGGGAAAGAAACACAAACATTAAGCGACCAGACCATAATGGAAACCTAAACAAAGGAAGGCCATAAGGACAGTTACTTTCCCACAAAATGGCCATATGGCCATCCAAAATAAAAAGACACAAGTGATACTCACAGTAAGTAACAAACAACACCATAAATAAACCGCCACAGAAGAACCGCCTTGGAACGGTCAGTGGAATGATTTCCACTGGGGGGGCTTAAATCGATTTTACGTGGCCACAATCCTCGCCCTTACTTCCGTCGCGATTTAGACAAATAATTTGTTCAATCCGCATGAAGGTCTCCTAACTCATCAGTGCAACATCTCCGTGAACACAAAAAATCAAAGAACCACAGAGGTGAGACAACGGTGAGGACTCGACAGCAAGAAACCACTAAAATGCTGGAGCAAAAGAAAACCAACAGTTAGACTCCGATCGGCCCGACCAGAGACAGAACATCAGGCACCAACCAACATTACCAAGAATTAGATCTGTCTAATTCTCAATAAGCCTTTACGTTGGAGCCGTCATAGAATCTGAGGCCTGACCCACCGGCGTGCAATTAAAGAGGGAAGCCATACTAAGTCACCATAAAATTCGGGTTCCGATAGACCTTGTTGCAGAAGAGATTTAAGTCCAATATTGAATTTTGAAATTCAATCAGAATGGCGTCTATAAAATTTTGAAAAGGCTTTGCGTAGTTTATGGTAACTATAACCCTGATTAAGGAGTTTAGCCGTTAATAATTTATTAGATAGATGTAAATCCAAAAACGGGGCCTCGGTGTCAGAAGAATTTGCTTTATTTAACTGAAGTTCTGGGGGGGGGGGGGTAAATCTGACTGATCAAACCATCGAAATAGGTATTATCAATATTTAAAATAACTTAGTACCGAATCTTATATAATTATTGTCAAGTAGAAAGGTGAGGGCATCACACACTTTCTGACATGACCAAAGTGTATAATTCTTATGCTCTTTAGAAGTGAAAAATGCATTTCTGACATTACATGCAAGATAGAGAGAATCTTCTCTGTGAAAAGCCCATTCAATTAAATCATTAAGCTTTTCTTTTATAAGATTATGAGGAAGTGTAGTGTAAAGAGTGGAAAAATCGTAAGTAGACAGACTTGAAGCACGAAAATGTCTAGATTTCAATTTATTTAAAACCTCATTCGAATTTTTTATAGACCAAAACAGATTTCTTCCTGATCTTTAAAAGACTTTATCACAATAATCAATCACATGCGTTTTAATAGCAGTAAGACAGGAAGTTAATAATTTAGAAAGTTCTTTGATTTTTGTGTTCACGGAGATGTTGCACTGATGAGTTAGGAGGCCTTCATGCGGACTGAACAAATTATTTGTCTAAATCGCGACGGAAGTAAGGGCGAGGATTGTGGCCACGTAAAATCAATTTAAGCCCCCCAGTGGAAATCTTCCACTGACCGTTCCAAGGCGGCTCTTCTGTGGCGATTTATTTATGTTGTTGTTTGTTACTTGCTGTGTGTATCACTTGTGTCTTTTGGTTTTGGATGGCATGGCCTTAATGTTTGTATTTCTTTCCCTTTGGTGTCTTTTATGGGTGGAGTAAGTTAATTGTATCAATTCCTGATCTTTGTTTTCCTTCTATTTTTCAGTGGTAGTGCAAGAGTTAGAATTTGCTATAAACCGTGCTTTGTAAGGTCTTTTATGAAATTTTGGTAACCAGTATAGCGTAGGAAGCTTGGCTTGGCCTTCGTTAACACACACAGCAAACTTGGTGGCTGAATGACAAACATGTGTATCTACTATAGCTCTCTCTTCAGCTAAAGGCTGAAGTTCATAGGCCTTAGTACCACCAAGCTCCTGCTTAAGCGTGTTAACATAGTGGAGCCGTCACACAACGACGACGTTGTTAGCGGCCTTGTCTGCAGGGACCAAAACAAACTTCTTATAACCCCAAAAGTAGCCCATTTTATTGCCTCGTATGAAAACAAAACACATTCGGTTTCAACATTTTTAACAATTTTACAAAGCTTTAACATACTTATCTAGTAAATTCTGTATTTAGTATGGCTGATGACAATCAGAGAAGATTACCACACCTTTTTAAGCTTTGCATATAACCAATAAAGCATGTACTTTAACACAACATCAAGTCGAGGATCAGGTGAAAATCACATGGAAAAACATTCATTGTAATTTGATCGACTTGTTTGTTTTAAACATATTGCAGACAGTTCAGTCTTTAATTTTCTGAGTCTGAACCACTATCATAACTCTGTGTAAACATGGCTGAAAGTATTGCATGGACATTTGTGCACATTGAAGCATCATCATCTTCATCTGTTGGGACTGCAGCTTTACATGAACACGCTATAGTTCAAGGCTGTCCGCTACAGGAGCATGTGCATGTTTCATCACAAACATCTTCACAATCACAGACAACATCATTCAGTAACTCGGGAGCAGCCACTGGCTGTGCCATCATAAGTGGCTGCCAACATTTTACTTCAGTATCATACTCAAAACCAAATTCGGAAGGTGAGTTAAGTTCATGAACAGGTTTCAGAGCAATCCTCCAGATAAACAGCTGATACACACATCGCAGACAGTGAAGGACAAAACTGTTTTCGGTGGGAGGTAAATTCTTGAGTTTCAATGACTTTGCTTTCTCTGCACGTAATGTGTTTATAGAGGTACAGTCCTTTTTCCCATAGAGTGAGCCAATGAAGCAACAACATGCTCTCTTTTGAGCATCTGTTAGTTCTAACTCATCACCTAGATTGTTCAGATCTGCATATTGTACTGAACTCTGCACTAAAAGTTTAAACGCTGTCTTTTTACCTTTACCATACAGAGCACTAGTTGTGTCGCATCCAGTCAAACAATATATTGCCAGGATGATCTTCAGTTCATTCTCTGACAGAGTATTTGATAATTCATGTACTGGGATAAACCTTGAAAGGTCAGTATGTTTGCCTGAATGACCGGTGAACAAGTGAAGCTGAGCACAATGTGAGTTTGCACGATGATGTGATAAGAGGACTAGAACATCTGTGTCAGGACTGTACACAACAACAGACTTTGCTCCGTTATCAGCTGCATAAGCAGCATGCAAAACCATTCTGGTATCAGCTTCTTCTTGATTCGATCTTAGTTCTTCCACTGTAACTACATTGTCTGTTGTTATTTTCAACACTCTTTCTTCATCTGTAACATAAAGCACTTCATCATCCTTTATGAACAAACTGGCATTTTCTTGAATGAAGCCAGAATAGTACCTCACCAGTCGGTCCTTGTTGGATCCATTGAATAGGAAACTTTTCCAAACTGAAGGAACACACTGCTCACCTACTATATGTACATTCCTAGCAGAGCCTTTGTCACCTCTTTTCATTCGTGTATGTTTCTTCAAATTGTCTTCTAGATAGCGATCAAACACTATATGAATGGATTTCACTGATTTAGAAACATTTCTAGCTTTGTGAATAACATGTTGAAAATAACATGTGGCCATATCTTTATAAGTTGTAGGAGATTTTGGCGCATCCAACATCTGTACTATAGCCATGCCATCGAATATAACACAGTCAGCTGAATCCAGTGATACGATCTTCTCATCCAGCAACCCTTCAAGTTTTGACATAAAGTCGCTTTTCTTTCAAGTCAGCATCTTTCCACTGTCATCAAAGAGACTGACTGGAACAGGAGTGTTTTCATACGAAAAAATCCTCTCTGCTGGTACTTTCTTTTATGAATTTATTGCCAGTAACCTCTGAAACATCACGTCTGCATCAATTTGGACCACTTTAGATCTTACTTGAGTACCTTTACTTCTATCAGTCATTGTTTTGATGTTACATTTTTGAAGCGTGTCGAAGAAACTCTTTTGCGTGTCACCATTTGCACCAATGATCAATCTTTCTTCAACAAACTTCTTCATCATTTCTTCCCCTTTGACCAAACAACCTATAAGACTGTTCAACTTCCAGTGAAGCTTCAACGCCTGTTGCAATATTTACCAAGCGATCAGGGTAGTGTTTTACATCGAAAGGATCTATAAACAGCCCACTGTCGAATTTCTTAGCAATTTTATTCACATTCTCATTATACCTGGCACACTGGGCTTCCTTTGTTTAGGTTTCCATTATGGTCTGGTCGCTTAATGTTTGTATTTCTGTCCCTTTGGTGTCTTTTATGGGTGGAGTAAGTTAATTGTATCAATTCCTGATCTTTGTTTTACTTCTACTTTAGAATCTGTATGGTGTGTTTTAAGTTTGCCTTGTTCACTCAGGTTTTCAGAATTCAAACATACATTTTCATGAAATTCCATGGAGTATTTTGCAGTTATTGGTCGTGATAAAAACCACCTTGCTAATGCATTGCCTTTCAGAGTCATACCTATTATACCTCCTGAACCTTTTAATGATTTGTTTTCAGTGGTTTCTAGCACATAATCCATCCATACAGAGTTGAAACAGCCTTCGGTTAATTTTGCTACGAATAAGCCATCATTGAACCCTCTTAGAACTTCATCTGGAAGTCGCTTCATTTGTAGCTGTTCAACTGTCATATACCTTGAATATATTGTTCTATTTGATGCAAACAAAAACGGCAACAAGCTTTGTTTAGCATACTGATGGGTGTCCCAATCCCCTATTCTGGATGACGACAAGTACAGTTTCAGTGGTACAGAGACTTTGTCTAGATAATCAATCCAGAATTTGAAAGTAGGTGAGTTACTTGAACCTTCTGTCTTAAACTCTTCCAAAAGTGATATAACATTCTCCTGTAGTGTGCCACATATCACTTTGACAAGTTAAGCGTTTTCTTTGCTACCTCCTCTGATTGTATCTCTAAGCTTCAACAAATCCTGCTTTAAGTTGTCATCAATGTCCTTATCATTCTCAATACACCATTCACTGAACTGTTTCAGAAGTCTGTCATGGAGCACTTCATCAACTAACCTAAATGCCATCAGAGCGCGGTCAAAATCTTTTCCAGATAGAATCATTTGTACCGTACCTGCTGCATACACATCAGATTCAGAAAGAAGCTGTTTCAACCCTGCATCCCCATAGATATGACCAATGACAGCAAACACAGACATGAGAAGATGCATTCCCCCCTCACACGGGATTACTTCAGATAATTCTTCCTTTCTTGCCCAAACAATTTCCAGTGCTTTGGACAAAAGCCCCATGTCGAAGAATACAGGCACATTTGACTGACCTGAAGCATTCATAGATTCTTTCATTCTCAGAAGAGTTGTATATATTGTACTATAATCTGATGGAGTTGCCATGAGAATGGGATTGAATGAAACATTACACACTGGCAAAGGACATTCCTGATTCAGCAGAGCATGAAATACACTCCATGGTGGAATAATACTTCGTGCTTTATCTGTCACATCTTCATAGAAGATGTCACACCTGCCAATATTGTATAGTAGCTCTTTCATTTTAGCGATTCTAGTATTGTCTGTCTCTGTCACTGCTATCTCATCAATGGTCACTGGCTTGGCAAAAACTGGCTCTGGTCGCTTTTGAGGCTTTCTGTATGGCACGACATAGGACAACCCACCACCTGTTTGTTAATACAAGCATAACAAGCAATGTTACCATCACCAAGCCCATTACCAAATCTAATACAATGAAAGATAGAGCAAGAAATAAATCATTTAGATATCTATACTACAGAGAGAACAGTTAATATAAATATACATAAGCAGTTGCGTCACATCTGGTTATGTACATTTATATTATGTGCTCACTCGAGTTCAAGAGTTCAAAAAGATAACAAGTACAGAATTTTTATTTAAATGAATATCTAAATGTTGTTTTGCACCCACTAGCTACAACATGCTTAGCACATAAACTAGATGAATATGGCATTAGTGAACAAGACAAGACATGCTAACATAAAGGTATGTGACATGATACACATTACTATCTATGAATGAAGCAGGATCATATATGACCTATGAAGCCACAGCTAACCTAACATCAATACATGCATACAAGACACTACAGTTGATTATATAAAGTTATGTTTTCATCTATTTTCAACAATAACATGCATAAATGGCATTAATAATTAATTTTGGATTAGTAAAGAAAGCTTTTTATACCTGGAATAGATGATACATCAAATGTTCTGTCTTGTTTTCTTGGTATTCGTGGAATTGATACATTCTCATCAGTCTTGGGAGATACCAGGATGGATTTCATTGCATGAGTCGTCCTTTTGTCATCAACTGTTCGCTCATTGTGGTCCCAGTTATCAGCAGCTCCCAATATCAGCTTACCACCTTGGTGGATAGGCAGGACCTCTGAGGAAACAAGTCCACCTGATGGTGTACTTGGCTGAGTGTTTGTGATATAACTAGCTGCTGATGTCAACAAACATCTCAGTTCAGAATATGAAATTGTATACCCCAGGTTAGACAGTTCTTCAATTAGACGTCTACTCCCATATTCATTGTGTAACTTCACTGCAAGGCCTAGATGTTTAGGGGATGATATGGATGTTATTAGCTTTGTCAGAGCACAAGCAATTGTCAAACACTTTACATCAGGTGGTTCAACTTATATATCAGATGCTTCAGCATACCTCTCATCACTAGCTAACCAACCTATAATCTTGTACAGCAATGGATCAACAAAGGCTTTTAAGGCAGATAAATTCATTTCATCTGAAGAGTAATACTGATCAGTTAGCTTTACTGTTTTTGTCCTAATATGGTTCTTCAATATCCCGACAGCTTTGTGTAGAACACTGTCCTCAGTTTGTATGTCGATTGGGTCCGAATCTAATTGTTCTTCTAATGATTGTTTGGTTTATTTAGAAAGCTTGTCAGCCATATGTAGTGCCTCCCCAACACTTAAATCTGCTGAGCACACTAAGTCAGTCATACCAGGCCGATAGATGAAAGATAATTCTGGCCACAAATTTGCAAGGAGATTCTTGATATAAGAAGTCTTGTAATACTCAGCCTCGTGTAATCCAGCTTCAGCTGCTAATTCTCTAAATCTGTCCCGTAACACTGATAGTTCTATAACATTTCTTTCATTCATTATCATGTCTTCATATTCATCTTGAGACCAATATTTGTGTATTTAAATGGCAAGGGACTTGTATTGGTTTGTTGATGTATTTTGCGCTCTGATGTATACTTTAAAAAGCAGTTCTTTTTGCGGTGATACCTGGCTTCTACTGCAACCAGGTCAGCATTTGGTAGCCCCCTTAATCTCGTTAAAACTTCAGTGTCTCCACGTTTCTCTGCTGCCTTGTTTACTCTTGAATACATTGACGGTTTCTTTGCGTCTATGGAACTTTCCACCATGGACCAGCTGCCACTTAGTTTAATGTCATTTCGAACAGGGTCACATACTTCTCCACATATAAAACAAAACTTCTTCCAGTCGAAGACTTTGACAGCTGATCTAGTGGTGGTAGATTGTGCCTCTTCGGTTTTTATAGCTATCTTCTCACTATCTGCTTGTTTTAAAGCCCTTTTTATATGGAGAGAACTCTGATAAGTAGCCTTGCAGTTTTTGTGAAAAAATATTTTGCACAACCCTTGTTTTATCTCTGAATTATTTGCAAGGAGCTTATTACCAATTGTGTCATTTCTTATTCTGCATGCGTCAAACAGTTTGCCTAGTTTAGAAATATCTGGACTACAAGGAGGATTACTGTCAGTAAATCTCTCAGAGCAAAACACACATTTATTAGAATCAAAAACACCTTCTGTCGGTGTCAATTCACCATGTTCAACAGTATCTGCCATGATTTGTACTTAAATGGTATATGTACACATGAAGTTATCTTTATGTCAAATTTTACAGTACAGGTTCATCACTAAATGTAAGTTCTGTTAACACATTAGGATGCCATGGACAGGAAACAGCCTGAAAAAGGGAAACACATATGATCAAAACAAAGCATATTTCAGCATATCATTAGCAGCATATAAATATCCATATTTAGGTCTTCTACATAAATGTGGAGGTTACAACCCCTCCATATAAAGCCCTGAACCGTTGTTATTGCAGAACAAATACCACGCAGGGTAAAATGCATTTCTTTTATACATGTAGACTAAAAAACCAACCCAATCTAAACAGCATGGATTAAAACAAACCAAAAACTAACTGCAAGTGACAAACTACATGTGCTAGCACATAATATGTTGATAGGAATCTTTCAACATGCAAGGGACATGCATTTGTATACAAGGGAGAATTCTTTCATAAATAGGCCAAAATCAGGTCTTACCTGTCTGTTAGAAGGTAAATGTATAAGATGATTACTTGTATTACCTTAAAGTCCATTGCTAATGGATAAATAGGGAAATGCACATTTCCTCTGCTGTCAGATTTGCAACTGCAGCAAGTTACCTCTTTACATACAAAGCCAACAACTATAACTGCAACTGCAATATTTGTGTAACCAAAAAACTGTAACTGCAAAATTTTTATCATAGATGGAAAATCTTAGCAGAAATGTAATTGCAACTTTGATCCATTGAGAAATAAAAAAAAACATACATGCCAGGGCTGTTTAATGATCATTTTTACCTGAGCTTCTCTAAAGTAGCATACAATTTTGAGTCCGTGTTAGTACTTGAGGCATGAAATGGGCAAAGAAATGTGTCTTACTCAACTACACAAAAGTTACATAATACGGATCAAGACGCTGGCTAGCTTAACTTATGACTCAATGGCTATTAAAGAATAGATTTATCCATATTGGTATCCAGAAGTGATATTGACTCTTCTAGAGGCCGTTTTGGCTGCATTTTAGTAAATTTTGTGATTATTTATTTAGCTATAACCCCTAAAACCTTCAGTTATTCAAAATTGTCATTTTTACAGCTTCTGAGAGTCACACTGGTCCATAAAACTTCCATATCAGAAAGATTTAACCCATACGTTTGCTTCAAAGTCAATTTTCGGTGTTTGGCGACCATCTTGGACGCCATCTTGAATACCAGAGTTATGCCAGGTTTGACAAGGTGTCAAACACTTGATTTGTAAACTAGAGACCCATAGGAACATTTTGAGGTATAATAAAAAATGTCACCCTCCGTAGACCACCTCCTTGAAAGATAGCTCTAGCTATTTGCTCCACTAAGATTCCTTCCTATAATTCATGAATTGAGTACAGTCCAACCTGTATTAAGCAATCACCTGAGGGATGATCAGAATGTGCTCGCCCAAGACAGGTGCTCGTTTAATACAGGTGAATTTCAATGCATTCTCCCCCTAGGGGAATCAAAGGAATGTTTGCCCAAGACAGGCCGCCTGCGTAATAGAGGTGGCCAGTATGACAGGTATGATTGATCATGCTAATATTTACATACAATTACATTACAGGTGGTCTGAACAAAGACGCCAAGAGCTGGTCACAAGACGGTTAAGTGGTATGCAGTCCAGGCTGTTCAAGGTAATAAGGTGCTTATTATAAATTTTTTTAGGACATCTATTATAGACTTCAACATGTCTGCCTGACATTTTCAATACAAGTTACATGCATAAATATTCATCATAAACAACAATATTCAACAATATACAGTAGAAAATATCAAGAAGAAAGAGTGTGAAAGTAGTGTATGAAAGAAATAAGTTGGCACAGGATTCATCTCAGCAAATTACACATGACTGGTGTGGTAAAAAGTTGAGCATAAAGAGCTCTGTTCTTAGATTGTGAACCAATCTGGTTTACTCTCTGACAAATATGGCCTTAGATAATCATGATGTGTAATTTCTGACTTGGCTTTTGGACCAGATTTTATCCTGAAAAGGACATCATTTATACATTCAACAATAACCATTGGCCCCTTCCACTTTCTATGAAGCTTAGGGTTGTATCCGACGTGTCGTCTTGGTTTGTAATACCAAACAGAGTCCCCTACTTGATATACGGTTTGTCTGTTTTTAATGTCATATCTGCGCTTCATGCTGTCGCTTGCTATATTTTAGTGTTTTCTTGCAAATTCATGTACTTCAAGTAATTTCTGTTCTAGTTGATAGGCATGATCTGTGGCACACACACTCTCCTCTCTTACAGGTCTGCCCAGAACCAGGTCTATTGGGAGAGTGAATTCTCGGCCAAACATCATCATAGCAGGGGTGACGCCGGTAGTCTCGTGAACTGACGACCTGTAGGCCATCATCAACAATGGTATGTGTTCATCCCAGTCATCTTGTTTATCAGATACATATGAGGCAATCATATTTTGAATGGTCTTATTTGCTCTTTCGACCATTCCGCCAGACTGGGGTCTTCTTTGGGTTGTCCGGGTTTTATCGATTCCGAGTAATCTACAGACCTCTTGAAATATTTTTGACTCAAAATTTGATGCCAAATCGGAGTGCAATTGCAGCGGGACTCCAAATATGGAAATAAATTTTATTTACCAGTTTAGAAGCAACGTTAATAGCCTCTTGATTCTTCAAGGGTATGGCATCCACCCATTTGGTGAAGTAACAAGAAACAACTAGTAAATATCTGTGTCCCTTCTTTGAGACAGGGCAGGGACCACTTATATCTATGGCTATCCTTTCCATAGGGTAGCCTACATTGTATTGTTGCATTGGTGCTTTCGCACGTCTCGGAGGCATTTTCTTTGCCCCTAATGTACTACAGGTTCGGCACCAGTAAGACACTTCAGAGCTCATATTGCTCAAATAAAATCTCTTTTTAATTTTCTCATATGTCTTGCGTCGTCCCAAGTGACCAGCAGTAATATTCTCATGTAGGTGCCGTAAAACCTCTCTTCTCAACACGGAGGGACAATATACAAAAAGTCAGCAATGTTTCCATTGTTTGTCATATATTTCTTGCAAAGAATGTTATCTTCGATTGCTAAGGTATCCCAGTTACACCAGTACACCTTCATTTCCTTGCCATAAGGAGCTATAGTAGACCAGTTGGGTTTTATCCCATCTGTCAGCCACTGCCTAAAGGGCTTTAAGGTATGGTCTTTTTCTTGTTCAATGATAATGTTTTCCCTGGAAATCTCAGGTGGAGTGTCACTCTTTCCACCTGTAGCATTTGTGCTCACTTGCCCTGAGCAATGTTTTGGGCTCCATTGCTCTGAGCCATCATCTGTGCTCACTTGCTGTAAGCAACATTTTGTGTTCATTTGCTATGGGCAACATTTTGTGTTAGTATGCTGTGAGCAGTGTTATGTGCTCAGATGCTGTGAGCAAGGTTGTTGCTCACACATTTCTATATCACAGCAGTTGTTGTGTGCTTCTGCTATACTGTCACCAGGGCTGGTTTGAAGAGAGTCTACAGGCTGTATGTTTGGAGTTTAAGTCTTTCAGGATACTTTCACCCAACAAGAACATTGGCCATTGCCCTTGTGAGTATTTCTCCTAGTTGATATCGTGCCCGCATGATCAATATTCTCGCACATACAAACATGTCCATCGGAGGCGTTGAAGACAGCCCTATTAACCTGGGTCTGTTCTAGCATTTTGTCTGGGTTTTCAGAGCAGTTTTCAACACCATGATTCTACAGCTTTCCAAACAAACAGTCAAATAAAGACTCTTCTTCAAAGAAGTCCAACCAATCACCTTCATAGGTGTCTGCCACATGGCAGTAATAATTATAGGGCTGATAAAAAATCATAACTTTGTGAGTTTTACATCCAACGCATTGGTACATCCATACACAACAGGTGAGGGACCACGAACTGTGACATCCCTAAGTGGCAACTCCTCGGAGACCACCGATGTAATTCGTTGGCCTAAAGTAGAGGTAGTGCATGCTTTTCTACCACTTAAAAGGTTCGATCCCGGGCCGCGACATACCAAAGTCGTAAAAAATGGTACTAGCTGCTCCTCGCTTGGCACTCAGATTTACGGGGTTTAGCTAGGACTAGCGGGGTCGACGCAGTGTCAGGATAATGTGACTGGGTGTGGTATCATGTAATGTGTCTGGGACATGATACTTCAGTGAGACAGCTCACCAATTGCACCTCCATAATAGTTTCTAGTCTTTTTAATATCTCTCCTTAAAATGGATTTAAAACACAAAATAATACAATGGAATTGTCGAGGTCTTAAATCGAATTATAATGGACTCTTATTACTTATTTCGCTACTAACCCCATCGGCGTTTTGTTTGCAAGAAACTTTTTTAAAAAATGATGACAACATAGATGTCAGGGGTTTCAATACATACAACTATATCTATTCTGATGGTAACAAACCATCTGGTGGCAGTTCAATTTTTGTTACATCATGTTTACCACAAAGAGAGATCAAATTAAAAACAGACCTACAAGCTGTAGCAGTATCGGTTTCTCTGGATAAAGAAACTATAATTTGCTCTCTATATATTCCACCCTCATTTTCTTTAAAGCCCGAACATCTTGACTCATTGCTGAGTCAACTTCCATCGCCATATCTTTTAGTTGGCGACTTCAATGGTCACAATATTCTATGGGGCTGTAAAGATATCAATAACAGAGGAGCACTTGTTGAAGATTTTATTGCAAAGAACGATCTTTGCTTGATGAATGATAAATCTTATACTTACCTTCACCCTGCGACAGGTCATTTATCTTCTTTAGATCTCTCTTTGTGTCACCCATCTCTCTTCTTAGACTATGACTAGTCTGTTCATGACGATCAGTGCAGAAGTGATCACTTCCCTGTTATAATTGAGAGCGTAAACGAACCAGATGAGGACTGTAACCAGAAGTGGAAAATGAATAAAGCCGACTGGGAATTATTCCATAATTTATGTGAAGAAGAGTTATCATTTGATCAATTTAATGAATCATCCGTCATTGTTTCTGATTTCACATATACACTTATTAATATATCAGAACAATGCATTCCAAAGACCTCCACAAATACTAAGAAAAGCAAGCCTTGGTTTAATAATGACTGTAAAGAAGCTATTAAAAAGCGTAAACAGGCTGTAAATAAGTTCTGCAAAAGTCCCACTTCAGAAAAGCTAAACGACGTAAAAGTTTTTAGAGCTAAAGCTCGGCGAACAATCCGAGCTTCCAAACGAAAGTCATGGAGAGAATATGTCTCCAAATTGAACTACAAAACCCCCATTAAAAAGTTTGGGATATGGTACGAAAAATTTCAGGAAAAACAAAGTCCTCTAGTTTTACACATTTAAATACTGAATTTGAAACAATAGCTTCAACAAAAAAAAGATATTTCAGATACTCTTGGGAGCACATTCTTAAGAAATTCGTCATCGCGTAATTATTCTGACACCTTTAGAAATTTCAAAAAGAACCAAGAGAAAAGAAATCTAAACTTTAAATCCCTTAATCACGAAGAATATAACAAACCGTTTTAACTTATCCGAACTCGTTGAAGCCATTGAAAAATCACATGATACGGCAACCGGCCCCGATGAAATTCATTATCAGATGCTTAAGCATCTGCCAAAAAGTTCTCTTTCAACACTTTTAGATATCTTTAAATATATTTGGGAAACGGGGGTCTGTCCTGAGAGCTGGCGTGTAGCTACAGTTGTACCAATTCCGAAACCAGGAAAAGATCATGCAGAACCTACAAATTATCGTCCGATAGCTTTGACAAGTTGTTTGTGTAAAACATTGGAGAGAATGATAAACAAGAGATTAGTCTGGTACTTAGAGTCCAACAACCTCATTTCAGAATATCAATCGGGTTTTCGTTCGGAACGTAGTACCAATGACAATTTAATAAGACTAGAAACATTTATACGAGATGCTTTTATTAACAAAGAACACGTAGTAGCTGTCTTTTTCGACTTGGAGAAAGCATATGATACAACATGGCCTTATGGAATATTGAAAGATCTACATAACATTGGCTTAAGAGGAAAACTTCCCAGTTTTATTGAAAGCTTTTTAGGGGAGCGCATGTTTCAGGTGCGTGTGGGGTCTACCCTGTCAGATTTCTATGATCAAGAACAGGGAGTCCCACAGGGAAGTATTCTTTCAACTACGCTATTTAACATCAAAATAAACAATATTGTACAATGTTTGGACGACAAAACTGATTGTTCATTGTATGTTGATGGTTTTTGTATATGTTACCGTTCAAAAAATATGAAAACAATTGAACGAAAGTTACAACAAAATTTAAAAAGGGACTGATAAAAATGGTTTCAAGTTCTCCAAGTCGAAAACGCAGTGTGTTCATTTTTGTAAACTACGGAAGAAACACGAACATCCTTCCTTGTTTTTATACGGATCACAAATTCCTGTTGTTGAAGAAGCCAAATTTCTTGGGGTCATATTTGATCAAAAGTTATCTTTTATTCCCCATATTAAATATCTTAAAGCGAAATGCTTAATAGCTTTGAATCTTTTAAAAGTTTTAGCTCATACAAGTTGGGGAGCAGATCGGTATACTTTATTACATCTTTACCGGTCTTTAATAAGATCTAAATTAGATTATGGGTCTGTTGTTTATGGTTCTGCCAGAAAGTCCTATTTAAAATCATTGGATACTATCCATCACCAAGGCCTTCGTTTGGCTATGGGAGCCTTCCGTACTTCTCCCGTATTAAGCCTTTATGTAGAAGCAGGTGAACCATCTTTAACTTCGCGCAGAGAGAAACTTTCTCTTCAGTATGCTATTACTTTCTCTTCAGTATGCTATTAGACTTGCTGCTAATCCATCTAACCCGGCATCCAAAATTTCATTTCCACCTCAATTTGTGGATAAGTATGAAACTAAACCCACAGCAATCAAACCTTTTGGATTACGTATTTTACCACTGCTAGAAAATTCAGGTATCGACCTTAAAAATATTCAAAAACATGAAACGGCCGAAGTTCCATCTTGGTGTATTAAAAAACCTTCTATTCTGTTTGACTTACATGATGGTAAAAAATCCGAATCAAATCCAATGCTACTCAAACAAAACTTTCAGGTACTGCAGTCACGTTACGATGATTACCAGCAAGTCTATACTGATGGTTCCAAAGAAGGAGAAAAAGTTGGTTGTGCGTATGTTTCTAAAGATACGCACAAAACCATGCGCCTTCCAGATGGTTCATCTATTTTTACAGCTGAAGCCAAGGCAATAGACCTTGCTTTAGATTTTGTCAGTTCCTCAACAATTCAAAAAGCAGTTATATTTTCTGATTCACTTTCTGTGCTTAAGGCTTTAGACCATTCATCATCTAAAAATCCTCAAATACAAAAATTGATCGAAAAACATCATGAAATTTCTAAAACGCACCAAATCTTGTTTTGTTGGCTTCCGAGCCATATTGGCATTGTGGGCAATGAATATGCTGACAAGAAAGCAAAGGAATCGCTCAATCTTGATCCGTCTGGTTTTAAAATTCCTTTAATAATTTTAAACCATTTATCAACAGATACATCTTGTCGGAATGGCAAGGCGAAGGAGACCGTGCAATAAATAACAACTCCATGAGATTAAACCTGTCTTTGGAACACAATGCTTACTTATACTTCAAAGCTGACACTTTGCAACAATTGTTTCAAGATGTACCTTTTGAAACAATTGTTGGCTTAACAGATACACCTTGTCGGAATGGCAAGGCGAATAGGACCGTGAAATAAATAACGAACGCCATGCCATTAAACCTGCCGTTGGAACCAAATGCTCTCCTCCACAAGTTTCCAGGAAAGAGGATGTAGTATTAACGCGACTGCACATCGGCCATACTAGCACGACTGCGCATTGGCCATACAAGAGTTACTCATTCTTATATTTTAAATGGTGATGAACAGCCTACCTGCGTAGGCTGTGATCAGCCTTTCACTGTGAAACATATTTTAATTGAATGTGTAGACTTTGTCTAAATTTGTCTAAATCGCGACGGAAGTAAGGGCGAGGATTGTGGCCACGTAAAATCGATTTACGCCCCCCAGTGGAAATCTTCCACTGACCGTTCCAAGGCGGCTCTTCTGTGCCGATTTATTTATGTTGTTGTTTGTTACTTACTGTGTGTATCACTTGTGTCTTTTGGTTTTGGATGGCCATATGGCCATTTTGTGGGAAAGTAACTGTCCTTATGGCCTTCCTTTGTTTAGGTTTCCATTATGGTCTGGTCGCTTAATGTTTGTATTTCTTTCCCTTTGGTGTCTTTTATGGGTGGAGTAAGTTAATTGTATCAATTCCTGATCTTTGTTTTACTTCTACTTTTCACAGTCCCGTAACTTATACTTCAAAGCTGACACTTTGCAACAATTCTTTCAGGATGTACCTTTTGAAAATATTATTTTATTCTTAAAAGAAATTGGACCTTTTCATAAGATTTAACTGTTTAAGATTTTTATACATATCAAACTAACTTTGTTACTTTTAATATCCTCATAATTCTCAATGCCGTTAACCATTAACCGTTTGACGCTTATGACCCCAAAGAGGGTTGACGCGTCGTTAAACACGAAATCATCATCATCATGTCCTCCAATAAATCCTTCAGGAAAGGTTGGCACTTCCTGAAACTTTGAATCTGTAAGCTCAGGTGAGCGATACCGGGCTATCTTGGTCCTCTTGTTTAATTAAAATGTAGGGATAGTATGGCATTTTCAGAAAAAGGTAGGGAAAAGTAGGAGCAATGTAAAACAAGAGCTCGCCTGTTTATCGCCTTCAAGATATAAGGTAAAATTACTGAACCATGAAATATAGGTCACCCTCAACTAGATATATTTTGAGATCAATGATCAGGTCACATGTAACATATATTTCAGATATTACAATGTCAATGTCAATGATTTATTTGCACTGAACACATTCACAATGAAGGTAATGGCATACATATAATAATACTGAATGCAATTAACATATCATCACAAATTGACTGTTATAACAGGGCAATGGTGATAAAAAACCGGAGTTACATAGGTTACGACACTAGCAACATTGTACGCTTTTCAAAAAAGGTTTGAATGTATTTTATCAAACAGGTCACATTTTTATTATTCAGCAAAGAATACAGCTGCTTTCTACTACTCATGCAGATCGTAGGTGAAATGTTCGTATTTAATTTGCTTAATTTCAAAAACAAAGCCTCCCGTAAGGGCCTGTATGCCGCACATACCAAAAGAAAGCGGTTCTCATCCTCTACTGATTCTGTACTACAAAGAGTGCATTTTCTATCAGACCGGGGGATGTCCTTATGCCTTCCTGTTTCTATAGCAAGACTGTGTGCTCTTAATCGTAGTTTAGCCCAAACAGACCTATCCTCTGTACTGCTTACAAGATTTACATATTGTGCACGAGTATTAACTTTATGAATGTTTTTATAAAAATCTAATTTTGGACTACTTTGAATGAAAGAATCTTGCTCTTGATCATTGATTCGAAGTTGCATATGTTTAATGTACGTATGGATTTGTGTGGCAGGATCTGACAAGACATGCGGAAAACCGAGCCTTTTAATAATGTTTTCAACATTTTGAACCCACATATTGGTTGTCTTAGTTATTTGATAAATTCTGTAAACCAGCGTATTATGCGAGGATAAAATATTTTCAAAATATTGAAGAAAACTGAATTTTTGCTTTTAAAGGGAGTCTGTTCAATTCTGCTCTGCATGCAGAATTTGTCGTTTTATAATGTACGCCAAGGATTTCCTTGATGAATTTAAGATGCAGATATTCAAAGGGATCAGAGTCCCTAAAAGTTGAATCTATGCCCCAAAGTACAATAAAATAGTAGATACTAGGGAATCAAAGAGTTTTTCTAACAGTGAGCATGAATGATCAAACCCAATGCATTTATCTTAAAGAAAGGTTTCCTTCCATTTTCCATTAAAAGAGAACAAGATGTCCTGATACTGCCTGTGTATTTTATTGTTACTCCAAGATAACAAAAGGATTTTACTGTTTCTAAGATTTTATCTTGAAACTTTAAGGTATTAATGTGGGATTCACCATTAGAATTGAAAACAATTACTTTAGATTTTTCATGGTTAACTGATAATTTCCATTTGGTGCAAAATTCATTCAAGCATTGGTGCAAAATTCATTCAAGCAATCAAGAGATTTTTGGAGCCCTTTGTCTGAATGGGATAGAAAAAATATATCATCAGCATAAAGTAATGAGCTGATTGATAAATTACCTATGCCTATTGGGTCACATTGGGAATCTGTTAGTGATTTGACTAGATCATTAATAAACAAATTAAATAGAAGGGAACTTAAAACATCACCTTGCTTAACGCCGCAAGTAGACAGAAATTCCTCACTGAGACCGTTTGAAAATTTAAGTCGACAAAATGAGTCTTCATACATAGAATGAATTATTTGGAAAGTTCTTACTGGTATATTTGCCATTGCTAATTTATAAAATAGACCATCTCTCCATACAGTGTCAAAAGCTTTTCGGAGGTCAATAAAAGCAGCAAAAACCTTCTCTTTATTCAATTTAGAGTTTTCAATTAGTGATTTAAGAGTGAAAATATGATCCGATGTGCGTGAATTCTCCTTAAAACCAATCTGATTTTCACTAATAAGATTGTTATCATTAACACATTTTAGCAAACGATTATATATCACCTTATTAAAACGTTTTCCTAGGTTGGAAGTTAAAGATATATCTCTGTAATGGCTTGGGTCATGCTTACTACCTGTTTTATGAATTAATTTTATAATGCTTTCATTCCATCTCTTGGGAAAATTACCATTACTAAAAACAGAATTAAATAGTTTATGAAGTGGTTTTAAAAGAATTGGGAACCCATATTTTATCATTTCATTAGAAATTAAATCGGCTGATGATGATTTTCCATTTTTAGCTCACCGTCACGTAGTGACGAGGTGAGCTTTTGGGATCACTTTTTGTCCGTCGTGCGTCCGTGCGTGCGTCCGTAAACAATTTCTTTAAACGACATCTCCTCCTAAACCACTAATCGGATTTTGACCAAACTTGCCAGGAATGATCCTTAGGTGGTCCCTTTTCAAAGTTGTTCAAATGGTTCCGGTCCGTTGCACATCTAGGTCACAGGAGCCAAAAATAGATTTTTTTCACCAAAAACTTAAAAAATCTTCTTCTCTGAAACCACAAGGCCCAGGTCTTTGATATTTGGTATGAAGCTTCATCTAGTGGACCCCTACCAAGATTGTTCAAATTATCGTGCTGGGGCCAAAAATGCCCCCGCCACGGGGCCCTTTGGTTTTACATAGGCTTATATAGGGAAAATCTTTAAAAATCTTCTTCTCTGAAACCACAAGGCCCAGGACTTTGATATTTGGTATGAAGCTTCATCTAGTGGACCCCTACCAAGATTGTTCAAATTATAGTGCTGGGACAAAAAATGCCCCCGCCACGGGGCCCTTTGGTTTTACATTGGCTTATATAGGGAAAATCTTTAAAAATCTTCTTCTCTGAAACCACAAGGCCCAGGTCTTTGATATTTGGTATGAAGCTTCATCTAGTGGACCCCTACCAAGACTTCAAATTATAGTGCTGGGACAAAAAATGCCCCCGCCACGGGGCCCTTTGGTTTTACATTGGCTTATATAGGGAAAATCTTTAAAAATCTTCTTCTCTGAAACCACAAGGCCCAGGTCTTTGATATTTGGTATGAAGCTTCACCTTTTAGACCTCCCTCAACATTATGCACATTATAACCCTTGGGTCAATAATGGCCATCCCTGGGGCCACCTTGTTACTCTATGGATCAGGTGAGCGACCCAGGGCCATCATGGCCCTCTTGTGTTTTAGGATCACTTTTTGTCTGTCATCTGTGCGTCAACAATTTCTTCAGACGACATCTCCTAAACTACTGATCGGATTTTGACTAAACTTCACAGGAATGATCCTCAGGTGGTCCCTTTTCAAAGTTGTTCAAATGGTTCTGGTCCGTTGCACATATAGGTCACAGGAGCCAAAAATAGATTTTTTTCACCGAAAACTTAAAAAATCTTCTTCTCTGAAACCACAAGGCCCAGGTCTTTAATTTTTGGTATGAAGCTTCATCTAGTGGACCCCTACCAAGATTGTTCAAATTATAGTGCTTGGGCCGAAAATGCCCCCGCCCCGGGGCCCTTTGGTTTTACATGGTCTTATATAGGGAAAATCTTTAAAAATCTGCTTCTGTGAAAATGCAAGGCCCAGGTCTTTGATATTTGGTATGAAGCTTCATCTAGTGGACCCCTACCAAGATTGTTCAAATTATAGTGCTGGGGCCAAAAATGCCCCCGCCCCGGGGCCCTTTGGTTTTAAATGGGCATATCTAGGGAAAATCTTTAAAAATCTTCTTCTCTGAAACTGCAAGGTCTTTGATATTTGATATAAAGCTTCATCTTGTGGGCTTCTACCAAGATTGTTCAAATTATAGCCCTGGGGCCAAAAATGCCCCTGCTCCGGGGCCCTTTGATTTTACATTGGCTTATATAGGGAAAATCATTAAAAATCTTCTTCTCTGAAATTGCAAGGCCCAGGTCTTTGCTATTTGGTATGAAGCTTCATCTAGTGGACCCCTACCAAGTTTGTTCAAATTATAGTGCTCGGGCCAAAAATGCCACCGCCCCGGGGCCCTTTGGTTTTTACATGGTCACATATAGGGAAAATCTTTTAAAAATCTTCTTCTCTGAAAACGCAAGGCCCAGGTCTTTGATATTTGGTATGAGCTTGATCTAGTGGACCCCTACCAAGATTGTTCAAATTATAGTGCTGGGGCCAAAAATGTCCCCGCCCCGGGGCCCTTTGGTTTTACATGGGCTTATATAGGGAAAATCTTTAAAAATCTTCTTCTCTGAAATTGCAAGGCCAGGTCTTTGCCATTTGGTATGAAGCTTCATATAGTGGACCCCTACCAAGATTGTTCAAATTATAGTGCTTGGCCAAAAATGCCCCCGCCCTGGGGCCCTTTGGTTTTACATTGGCTTATATAGGTAAAATCTTAAAAAAAAATCTTCTCTGAAACTGCAAGGCCCAGGTCTTTGATATTTGGTATGAAGCTTCATCTTGTGGACCTCTACCAAGATTGTTCAAATTATATCCCTGGGGCCAGAAATGCCCCTGCTCCGGGGCCCTTTAGTTTTACATAGACTTATATAGGGAAAATCTTGAAAAATCTTCTTCTCTGAAACCACAAAGCCTAGGTCTTTGATATTCGGTATGAAGCTTCAGCTAGTGGACCTTTACCAAGATTGTTCAAATTATAACCCTGAGACCAAAAAATGTCCCTGCCTCGTGACCCTTTGGTTTTACATAGACTTTTATAGGGGCAATCTTTAAAAATCTTCTTCTATGAAACCACAAGGCCTAGGTCTTTGATATTTGGTGTGAAATTTCATCTAGTGGACCTCTATCAAGATTGTTCAAATTTAAGGCCCTGGAGCCAAAATTTTGGTTTAACATAGACTTATGTAGGGAATATCTTTAAAAACCTTCTTCTCTGAAACCGCAAGGCCCAGGTCTTTGATATTTGGTGTGTTGCTTCATCTAGTGGACCTTTGCCAAGATTGTTCAAATTATAGCCTTTGTTGCTAGTTGGTATGAAGCTTCACCTTTTTAGACCTCCCTCAACATTATGCACATTATAACACTGGGGTCAATAATGGCCCTCCCCGGGGCCCACTTGTTACTCTATGGATCAGGTGAGCGATCCAGGGCCATCATGGCCCTCTTGTGTTTTATATTAGGATCACTTTTTGTTTGTAATCCGTGCGTAAACAATTTCTTCAAACGACATCTCCTCCTAAACCACTGATTGGATTTTGACCAAACTTCACAGGAATGATCCTTAGATGGACCCCTTTCAAAGTTGTTCAAATGGTTCTGGTCTGCTGCACATCTAGGTCACAGGAGCCAAAAATAGATTTTTTTCATCGAAAACTTAAAAAATCTTCTTCTCTGAAACCACAAGGCCCAGGTCTTTGATCTTTGGTATGAAGCTTCATTTAGTGGACCCCTACCAAGAATGTTCGTATTATAGTGCTGGGGCCAAAAATGCCCCCACCCAAGGGCCCTTTGGTTTTACATAGGATTATATTGGGAAAATCTTTAAAAATCTTCTTCTCTGAAACCCCCAAGGCCCAGGTCTTTGCTATTTGGTATGAAGCTTCATCTAGTGGACCCCTACCAAGATTGTTCAAATTATAGTGCTGGGGCCAAACATGCCCCCGCCCCGGGGCCCTTTGGTTTTACATGGGCTTATATAGGGAAAATCTTTAAAAAGCTTCTCTGAAACCGAAATGCCCATATCTTTGATATTTGGTATGAAGCTTCATCTAGTCGACCCCTACCAAGATTATTCAAATTATATTGCTGGGGCCAAAAATGCCCCCACTTCGGGGCCCTTTGGTTTTACATGGGCTTATATAGGGAAAATCTTTCAAAATCTTCTTCTCTGAAACCCCAAGGCCCAGGTCTCTGCTATTTGGTATGCAGCTCCATCTAGTGGACCCCTACCAAGATCATTCAAATTATAGTGCTGGGGCCAAAAAAGCCCCCGCCCTGGGGCCCTTTGGTTTTACAAGGGCTTATATAGGGAAAATCTTTAAAAATCCTCTTCTCTGAAACCCAAGGCCCAGGTCTTTGCTATTTGGTATGGAGCTTCATCTAGTGGACCCCTACCAAGATTGTTCAAATTATAGGGTTTGGGCCAAAAATGACCCCGCCCTGGGGGCCCTTGGTTTTACATAGGCTTATATAAGGAAAAATCTTTAAAAAATCTTCTTCTCTGAATCCGCAAGGCCCAGGTCTTTGATATTTGGTGTGAAGCTTCATCTTGCGGACCTCTACCAAGATTGTTCAAATAAAAGCCCTGGGGCCAAAAATGCCCCCGCTCCGGGGTCCTTTGGTTTTACATAGACTTAGTTTGGGAAAATCTTTAAAAATCTTCTGTGAAACCACTAGGCCAAGGTCTTTGATATTTGGTGTGAACTTTCATCTAGTGGACCTCTTTCAAGATTGTTCAAATTATAGCCCTGGGGCCAAAAATGCCCCTGCCCTGAGACCCTTTAGTTTAACAAGACTTATATAGGGGAATCTTTAAAAATCTTCTCTGAAACTGAAATGCCCATGTCTTTGATATTTGGTATGAAGCTTCACCTTTTTAGACCTCCCTCAACATTATGCACATTATAACCCTGGGGTCAATAATGCCCCCCCCCCCCCCTGGTCCCCTTTCAAAGTTGTTCAAATGGCTCCTAACGTTGCACATATAGGTCACAGGAGCCAAAAATAGATTTTTTTCACCGAAAACTTAAAAAATCTTCTTCTCTGAAACCGCAAGGTCTTTGATAATTGGTATGAAGCTTCATCTAGTGGACCCCTACCAAGATTGTTCAAATTATAGTGCTTGGGCCAAAAATGCCCCTGCCCCGGGGCCCTTTGGTTTAACAAGACTTATATAGGGGAATCTTTAAAAATCTTCTCTGAAACTGAAATGCCCATGTCTTTGATATTTGGTATAAAGCTTCACCTTTTTAGACTTCCCTCAACATTATGCACATTATAACCCTGGGGTCAAAAATGGCCCTCCCCGGGGCCAATTTGTTACTCTATGGATCAGGTGAGCGATCCAGGGCCATCATGGTCCTCTTGTGTTTTATATTAGGATCACTTTTTGTCTGTCATCCGTGCGTAAACAATTTCTTCAAACGACATCTGCTCCTAAACCACTGATCGGATTTTGACCAAACTTCACAGGAATGATCCTTAGGTGGTCCCCTTTCAAAGTTGTTCAAATGGCTCCGGTCCGTTGCACATATAGGTCACAGGAGCCAAAAATAGATTTTTTTCACCGAAAACTTAAAAAATCTTCTTCTCTGAAACCGCAAGGCCCAGGTCTTTGATAATTGGTATGAAGCTTCATCTAGTGGACCCCTACCAAGATTGTTCAAATTATAGTGCTTGGGCCAAAAATGCCCCTGCCCCGGGGCCCTTTGGTTTTACATGGACTTATATAGGATGATCTTCAAAAATCTTCTTCTCTGAAACCACAAGGCCCAGGTCTTTGATTTTTGGTATGAAGCTTTATCTAGTGGACCCCTACCAAGATTGTTCAAATTATAGTGCTGGGGCAAATAAATGCCCCCGCCCCGGGGCCCTTTGGTTTTACATGGGCTTATATAGGGAAAATCTGTAAATTTCGTCTTCTCTGAAACTGCAAGGCCAAAGTCTTTGATATTTGATATGAAGCTTCATCTAGTGCACCCCTAACAAGATTGTTCAAATTATAATGCTGGGGCCAAAAATGCCCCCGCCCTGGGGCCCTTTGGTTTTACATAGGCTTATATAGGGAAAATCTTTAAAATCTTCTTCTCTGAAACTGCAAGGCCCAGGTCTTTGCTATTTGGTATGAAACTTCATCTAGTTGACCCATACCAAGATTGTTCAAATTATAGTGCTGGGGCCAAAAATGCCCCCGCCCCGGGGCCCTTTGGTTTTACATAGGCTTATGTAGGGAAAATCTTTAAAAATCTTCTTCTCTGAAACTGCAAGGCCCAGGTCTTTGATATTTGGTATGAAGCTTCATCTTGTGGACCTCTACCAAGATTGTTCAAATTATAGCCCTGGGGGCCATAAATGCCCCCCCCCCCCTCCCCCTCGCTCCGGGGCCCTTTGATTTTACAAAATTTGGCTTATATAGGGAAAATCTTTAAAAATCTTCTGTGAAACCACAAGGCCTAGGTCTTTGATATTTGGTGTGAAATTTCATCTAGTGGACCTCTATCAAGATTGTTCAAATTATAGCCCTGGGGCCAAAAATGCCCCGCCCTGAGACCCTTTGGTTTTACATAGACTTATATCGGGAAATCTTTTACAAGTTTCTTCTGAAACTGCAAGGCCCATGTCTATGATATTTGGTATGGAGCTTCATCTAGTGGACAATTATAGCCTTCGTTGATATTTGGTATGAAGCTTCACCTTTTTAGACCTCCCTCAACATTATGCTCATTATAACCTTTGGGTCAATAATGGCCCTCCCCAGGGCCCACTTGTTACTCTGTGGATCAGGTGAGCGATCCAGAGCCATCATGGCCCTCTTGTTCAAACCTTTTGCTGCTTTGAATATTTCTTCTTCACTTAATGGCATATTAAACTCATTGGTGTCTGGATAGGTTTCCTTGTTATTCAAACGTAATTTTAATTGTTCAAGAATGTCGTCGTGGCAAACCTTATTTTTAGCTCACCAGAGCCGAAGGCTCCGGGGGAGCTTATAGTATAGGCAGTGATCCGCCGTCCGTCGTCCGCGTCCGCGTCTGCGTCAACATTTTCAAATGACTTCTTTTCTGAAACTACTTGACCAATTGAAACCAAATTACATTGGGAGGCTCTGTGGGAAGGGGGAACGAAAGTTTGTTCGTGAAGACTGGGTCACATGACCAAGATGGCCGCCACGCCCATATATGGTAAAAACCTTTAAAAATCTTCTTCTCAAGAACCGAATGGCCGATGATCTTGAAACTTGGTATGCAGCATCGGGGACTCGGGCCCTACCAAGTTTGTTCAAATTATGACCTTTGGTTGACCTTGACCTGTTTTACGTCAAGGTCAAATTTGGTCACTTAGACATTTGTATGGAAAAAAGGCAAAACATAGGTTTTCTGATTGCATGGTAGCTAGTGGCATCAGAAATGGTATTTGCAGTCAGCTGAATGGAAGTTTATCAGTTCCAAAGGTCAAGTTCATTTTCCGACCTTTGTCCAGGACAGCTCAGATTCAGTTTTTTCATCTTCTTCTTCACTTGAACTGCTCTGCCAATTGAAACCAAATTATATATGGAGCCTCTATGGAATGGGGGAACTAAAGTTTGTTCGTGAGGATGAGGTCACATGACCATTATGGCCACCATGCCCATATATGGTAAAAACCTTTAAAATCTTCTTCTCAAGAACCGAATGGCCGATGATCTTGAAACTTGGTATGCAGCATCAGGGACTCGGGCCCTACCAAGTTTGTTCAAATTATGACCTTTGGTTGACCTTGACCTGTTTCACGTCAAGGTCAAATTTGGTCACTTAGACATTTGTATGGAAAAAAGGCAAAACAGTGGATTTTCTGATTGCATGGTAGCTAGTGGCATCAAAAATGGTATTTGCAATCAGCTGAATGGGAGTTTATAAGTTCCGAAGGTCAAGGTCATTTCCCGACCTTTGTCCAGGACGGCTTAGATTCAGTATTTTCATCTTCTTCTTCCCTTAAACTACTTGGCCAATTGAAACCAAATTACATGTGGAGCCTCTATGGAATGGGGGAACCAAAATTTTTTTCGTGAGGACTGGGTCACATGACCAATATGGCCACCATGCCCATATATGGTAAAAACCTTTAAAAATCTTCATCTCAAGAACCAAATAGCTGATGATCTTGAAACTTGGTATGCAGCATCAGGGACTCGGGCCCTACCAAGTATGTTCAAATTATGACCTTTGGTTGACCTTGACCTGTTTTACATCAAGGTCAAATTTGGTCACTTAGACATTTGTATGGAAAAAGGCAGAACAGTTGATTTTTCTGACTGCATGGTAGCTAGTGGCATCAGAAATGGTATTTGGAATCAGCTGAATGGAAGTTTATAAGGCCAGAAGGTCAAGGTCATTTACCGACCTTTGTCCAGGACGGCTCAGATTTAGTATTTTCATCTTGATCTTCACTTAAACTACTTGGCCAATTGAAACCAAATTACATGTGGAGCCTCTATGGAATGGGGGAACGAAAATTTGTTCGTGAGGACGGGGTCAACTGACCAATATGGCCACCATGCCCATATATGGTAAAAACCTTTAAAAATCTTCTTCTCAAGAACCGAATAGCGGATGATCTTGAAACTTAGTATGCAGCATGGGGGACTCGGGCCCTACCAAATTTGTTCAAATTATGACCTTTGGTTGACCTTGACCTGTTTTACGTAAAGGTCAAATTCGGTCATTTAGACATTTTTATGGAAAAAAGGCAAAACAGTGGATTTTTCTGATTGCATGGTAACTAGTGGCATCAGAAATGGTATTTGTAATCAGCTGAATGGAAGTTTATAAGTTCCAAAGGTCAAGGTCATTTCCCGACCTTTGTCCAGGACGGCTCAGATTCAGTATTTTCATCTTCGTCTTCACTTAAACTACTTGGCCAATTGAAACCAAATTACATGTGGAGCCTCTATGGATTGGGGGAACGAAAGTTTTTTGTGAGGACCGGGTCACATGACCAATATGTCCGCCATGCCCATAAATGGTTAAAAACCTTTGAATATCTTCTTCTCAAAAACCGAATTGTTGATGATCTTGAAACTTGGTATGCAGCATCGGGGACTCTGGCCCTACCAAATTTGTTCAAATGATGACTTTTGTTTGACCTTCACCTATTTTATGTCAAGGTCAAATTTGGTCACTTAGACATTTGTATGGAAAAAAGGCAAAATAGTGGATATTTCTGATTGCCTGGTAGGCTGTGACATCAAAAATGATATTTGCAGTTAGCTGAATGGAAGTTAATCAATTCCAAAGGTCAAGGTCATTTACTGACCTTTATCCTGGATGCCTCAAATTCAGGGTTTTTTTTATCTTCTTCTCCACTTAAACTGGTGGGATGATTGAAACCAAATTACATTTGGAGCCTCTATGGATAGGGGGAATGAAATTTGTTTGTAAGGACTGGGTCACCTGACCAATGTGGCCGCCATGCTCATATACAGTAAAAGAATTTAAGAATTTTCTTCTCAGGAACCAAATAGCCGATGACCTAGAAATTTGGTATGTAACATTGGGGACTCAGGCTCTACCAAATTTATTCAACTGATGACCTTTAGCTGACCTTGACCTGTTTTATGTCAAGGTCAAATTTGGTCACTTAGACATTTGTATCGAAAAAGAGCAAGACGGTGGATTTTACTGATTGCATGGCAGCCGGATCCATCATAAATATTATTTACAATCAGATGAATGGAAATTATTCAATTCCAAAGGTCAAGGTAATTACTGACCTTTGTCTTGGATGGCTCAGATTCAGTATTTTTATCTTCTTCTCCAGTAAAAGAGTTGTGATGATCGAAACTAAATTACATTAAAAGCCTCTATGGGGATGAGGCAATTGAACATTATTCGTGGTATTGTTGTCACATGACCAAGATGGACGCCTTGCCTGTATATGGTGTAAACTACATGACCTCTGGTGAGCGTAGTGGCCCATGGGCCTCTTGTTTGAATTGAACGATGCAGAATTTAGGTCTTTGTAAAACCGAGTAAACGACTGTGTGTTTATTTCATCAACATTATTATCATTTCCCTCATTATTATAGCCCCGCTTTGAAAAAGTGGGGGCTATATTGGATTTGGCTTGTCCGGAATTTCGTCTGTCTGTCTGTCTGTAATATTTGATATTGCGTACCTTGTGACCGCAACTCCTCTTACAGTTCTAGGTCAATCCTTTTGAAACTTTACAGGTGTTTTCATAAAGGTCTGAAGATGTGCATATTCTTTTTTCATTATCCTTAAATAATTTTTTTCACTTATTTCACCTTTTTTAACTTAGACATTTTTGAGATCTACTAATGTTAAAATGTATAGGGAGTAGCTACCTTGTTACCGCAACTCCTCTTACAGTTCTAGGTCAATCCTTTTGAAACTTTACAGGTGTTATCATATAGGTCTGAAGATGTGCATAATCTTTTTTCATTATCCTTAAATAATTTGTTTCACTTATTTCACCTTTTTTAACTTAGACAATTTTTGAGATCTACTAATGTTAAAATGTATAGGGAGTAGCTACCTTGTTACCGCAACTACTCTTACTACTCTTACAGTTCTTGGTCAATCCTATTGAAACTTTACAGGTGTTTTCATATAGGTCTGAAGATGTGCATATTCTTTTTTCATTATCCTTAAATAATTTTTTTCACTTATTTCACCTTTTTTAGCTTAGACAATTGTTGAGATCTACTAATGTTAAAATGTATAGGGAGTAGCTACCTTGTTACTGCAACTCCTCTTACAGTTCTAAGTCAATCCTTTTGAAACTTTACAGGTGTTTTCATATAGGTCTGAAGATGTGCATATTCGTTTTTCATTATCCTTAAATAATTTTTTTCACTTATTTCACCTTTTTAACTTAGACTGATCGCAACTCCTCTTACAGTTCTTGATACTCCTCTTACAGTTCTTTTCATTATGCTATTTTTTATCTTGTGATCGCAACTCAGCTCTCACAATTTTTGTTCACACTTAGACTTTTTTCGAGCCCTTATGCTAGAACTGTATGGAAGGTATGTACCTTGCGTCGGCTACTGCTCCTAGTTTTCAGCTGATCCTTTTGAAACGTCTGAAGATATGCATATTGCTTTATCAGAATCTTGAATTTATTTAGCTGGACTAGAAGACCGAGCATGCTAATTTGAAGATAGTTATTAGGGATGATGATAAGGTACAAAATTTTTCTGAACCCTGAAATCACTTCTCAGCTCATCTGAGCCAAAGGCTCACGTGAGCTTCTCATATGACAAGGATTTTGTCAGTCATCTCTCACATTTTCAAACTTCTCCTCCTCAAATACCGCGCTCTGAAAATATCATTTATGATTTTTCCAGAGTTCTGAAATTCAATGCTTTGTCATGTTTGTCTTAGATTATTTTCAACATGAAAACCTCCCACATTGCTTTGTCATGTTTGTCTTAGATTATTTTCTATGTTCCTGTGCCTGTAATTACTGTTGAGGATCCTTAAATAATGTAAGTATTGTTTATAGGAATGTAAACTTCTTTGTTATTATGTTCTCTGTGGTGGCTGCTAGTACAAATCACCCTCGTACACTTCTGTTGCCATCCTCATACTATTGTTTTATTTGATGGCACCAATTCCAACCATAAACATTGAAAAAAAAATACAAAAAATCTTTCAATTAAATCTTTCTTTGGTCAGCAATTTTTCTAAAAGTTCACAAAGTCAATACAAAATTGCAGATTATAATTGGTATATTCTTTATAAGTTTATAGTTGGAATTTAAAAGGCTTAGGTCCTCGTTCCTGGTGCCGGAAACATTGCTCACTCATCTATTTTTCACAGAAGTAGTAGCTTTTAGCACAGTGTCAATGCTTTCTTACTCGTGTCAATGCTTTCTCACTCGTATAGTTTCGCAATAGTATTAGCTGCTTTGCACCAGTGTCACTGCTTCTTACACTAATGGTCGGGATGGGGCTTAATTGCTTATACTTTTTAGGCATGATGCTGTCAATCATACTTGATTTTTTTGCCATGTTTCAAATAACCAGTAGTTATTTTAATGAATGTAAATGTCATGCAGTATGGTTATCATTTGTTTTCCATTTTTGATATAACGGGTAGTTCATTTTAATGAACGTAAATGTCATACAGTATAGTTATCAGCTGTTGTGCTTAATTGCTTATGGTCTCTTAGGCATGATACTGGCATACTTAATTTGTTTTCCATGTTTAATATAACGAGTAGTTAATTCAAATGAATTTAAATTGCAAGAGTGAGGAATGGCTAAAAGCCTATCATTTTAATGAATATAAATTGCATGAGTGAGGAATGGCTAAAAGCCTATCATTTTTAATGAATATAAATTGCATGAGTGAGGAATGACTAAAAGCCTATCATTTTTAATGAATATAAATTGCATGAGTGAGGAATGGCTAAAAGCCTATCGTTTTTAATGAATATAAATTGCAAGAGTGAGGAATGGCTAAAAGCCTATCATTTTTTCAATACTTCAGTCTGGACATGCCTGGTTTATACTTGACTTTAACTAGCTTTATTTAGAATATAGTATCAGAATTGATAGAGGCTGCTGCATCCCTTATAATGAGCATGTGCTCAGCAAACATTCAGCTACAGAATCAGTCATGTTCTATTACCCCCAGGTATTAGACTTCCTGCCTTGCCGTGGCCCTGGGGGCTCAATTCCCACTGGGCACGTTGCTGCTGTGGTCAATGTGCCCACTGGGAAGAGCTAAAGGAAGTACCACCCGTTTGCCGTGGGTGGCGTCCTGTAAGCCGGAAGAAGGGATCCTGGAGGTTGAGGGTTACCTGAGGTGGCGGTGCTTCAGGTGCCCAACACGCCTCTTTGGCCTGGCTTTTCGGTGTAGACGGGTGGCCGTGCGGTCCGGCACGGTCAATCGGCTGGTCACGCCGAGCCCTAGAGATACCGCTTTGCTTTCTCTTCAACTCTTTTTGTATCTTTCCTGATACCAACCATATGCCCATTTACCTTACCCTTTTCTGTCTTTTTATCTCTAGAAGGCGGTGGCTTAACGGATCAATCGTGTAGGCATTTTGTTTATACGAGTATATCTCACGTGTATCTCTAACATCTGCGAGTTGGATAACCACTCCAGTATGGTGTTCCCTTGTAGGGCTCCACGGAGGGCGGAGAGCACTTGGGACGAAACTAGAATTTTTTTCTTATGGCTCCTGGAAAAAAACATAACCGCAAATCACCTAACCGCAAATCACCTAACCACAACGCACCTAAACGTAAAAAACAAGAAGATTCATCCGAATCGGATGAACACAGTCAACAATCCAGTCAGCAGTCAAGTCAACAATCTAGTCAGCAGTCTGCTGAACCAAATTTTGACAATGTTCCGCGTTTCTTGGTCGTTACGTCGCTTGACGATACACGAACTGTATCTAGCCTTTCCCCCTTCGTCATCGAGAAAAGTATTCTCTCCATTGCCGGACACCCTAAGAGTATAAAACAACTCAAATCGGGTGATCTTCTCTTGGAAGTCGAGAAAAAACAGCAAGTGGTAAGCCTGCTAAACACCAACAAACTCTTTGATCTAAAAGTTAAAGTCGCTTTACATAACACGCTCAATTCATCTAAGGGAGTGATTCGCAGTCCAGAACTGCGTCCTTGTTCAGATGAAGAGATAGTCGATAACCTTAAGGATCAGGGAGTTGTTGGTGTTCGTAACATTCAAGTTCGTAGAAATGGTGTACTAAAACCAACAGCAACTTATGTGTTGACTTTTAATACACCAATTCTACCCAAGAAAATCAAAGTAGCATATCTTTCCATTAACGTAGAGGTATACATCCCAAACCCTCTTAGATGTTACTCTTGTCAGGCTTTTGGCCATCACGAAAGCAGATGTCAGAGAAAAAAACTCTGTCCTAATTGTGGTGAAGAAAAGCATGTTGATAATCACCTCAACTGCAAAAATGAACCCAAATGCGTAAATTGTGATGGCAAACATGCTGTTTTCTCCCGAGACTGTCCGGCATGGAAAAAAGAAAAAGAAATACTCACTGTCAAGTACCAAAGGGGGATAACATTCCCAGAAGCGCGGAAGATTGTCGAAGAGCGATACATAACACCAACCACCAGTTTCGCCAGCATCACAAAGGGTGCTGGTGTAAAATGTACCAGCTCCGCAACACAGACTGCTGAATCATACATTGCTGAACTGAAAAAGTCTGGTGCATGGAGTAAATCCACTCCAGCACCACAAAGTTCAACCAATTTATCAAAAGGCGCAATCCAGGTTGCTTCGGATCGGTCGACAGCGACCGTACCGAAGCCAGCGCCGAATGTAAAAGAGAAACCCGACTCAGGTCGAACTAATAAGGGGTCGCAAGATCCGATCAAAAAACATCAATTGTCTCAAAGACAAACAGACAGACAACGTAAAATGGAAAGAGACAATATAAAATTTCAGAACAGATTCGGATCTTTGAGTGACAGTGATATGGAGTTGACTGAAACTCCATCATCACCAAGTGGCAATAACAGATCGAGGTCTGCCACACCAAGAGCTGGTGGTAGCAGATCTATATCACCAATTGCACCTCCATAATAGTTTCTAGTCTTTAAATATCTCTCCTTAAAATGGATTTAAAACACAAAATAATACAATGGAATTGTCGAGGTCTTAAATCAAATTATAATGAAGTCTTATTACTTATTTCGCTACTAACCCCATCGGTGTTTTGTTTGCAAGAAACTTTTTTAAAAACTGATGACAACATAGATGTCAGGGGTTACAATACATACAACTATATCTATTCTGATGGTAAAAAACCATCTGGTGGCAGCTCAATTTTTGTTAAATCATGTTTACCACAAAGAGAGATCAAATTAAAAACAGACCTTCAAGCTGTAGCAGTATCGGTTTCTCTGGATAAAGAAACTACAATTTGCTCTCTATATATCCCACCCTCATTTTCTTTAAAGCCCGAACATCTTGACTCATTGCTGAGTCAACTTCCATCGCCATATCTTTTAGTTGGCGACTTCAATGGTCACAATATTCTATGGGGCTGTAAAGATGTCAATAACAGAGGAGCACTTGTCGAAGATTTTATTGCAAAGAACGACCTTTGCTTGATGAATGATAAATCTTATACTTACCTTCACCCTGCGACAGGTCATTTGTCTTCTTTAGATCTCTCTTTGTGTCACCCATCTCTCTTCTTGGACTATGACTGGTCTGTTCATGATGATCAGTGCGGAAGTGATCACTTTCCTGTTATAATAGAGAGCGTAAACGAACCAGATGAAGACTGTAACCAGAAATGGAAAATGAATAAAGCCGACTGGGAATTATTCCATAATTTATGTGAAGAAGAGTTATCAGTTGATCACTTAAATGAATCATCTGACATTGTTTCTGATTTCACAGATACACTTATTAATATATCAGAGCAATGCATTCCAAAGACCTCCACAAATACTAAGAGAAGCAAGCCTTGGTATAATAATGACTGTAAAGAAGCTATTAAAAAGCGTAAACAGGCTCTAAATAAGTTCTGCAAAAGTCCCACTTCAGAAAAGCTAAACGACGTAAAAGTTTTTAGAGCTAAAGCTCGGCGAACAATCCGAGCTTCAAAACGAAAGTCATGGAGAGAATATGTCTCCAAATTGAACTACAAAACCCCCATTAAAAAGGTTTGGGATATGGTACGAAAAATTTCAGGAAAAACAAAGTCCTCTAGTTTTACACATTTAAATACTGAATTTGACACAATAGCTTCAACAAAAAAAGATATTTCAGATACTCTTGGTCACACATTCTTGAGAAATTCATCATCGCGTAATTATTCTGGCACTTTTAAAAATTTCAAAAAGGACCAGGAGAAAAGAAAACTTAACTTCAAATCCCTTAATCACGAAGAATACAACACACCTTTTAACTTATCCGAACTCATTGAAGCCATTGAAAAATCACATGATACGGCAACCGGCCCCGATGAAATTCATTATCAGATGCTTAAGCATCTGCCAAAAAGTTCTCTTACAACACTTTTAGATATCTTTAATAATATTTGGGAAACGGGGGTCTGTCCTGAGAGTTGGCGTGTAGCTACAGTTGTACCAATTCCGAAACCAGGGAAAGATCATGCAGAACCTACAAATTATCGTCCGATAGCTTTGACAAGTTGTTTGTGTAAAACATTGGAGAGAATGATAAACAAGAGATTAGTCTGGTACTTAGAGTCCAACAACCTCATTTCAGATTATCAATCGGGGTTTCGTTCGGAACGTAGTACCAATGACAATTTAATAAGACTAGAAACATTTATACGAGATGCTTTTATTAACAAAGAACATGTAGTGGCTGTCTTTTTCGACTTGGAGAAAGCATATGATATAACATGGCGTTATGGAATATTGAAAGATCTACATAACATAGGCTTAAGAGGAAAACTTCCCAGTTTTATTGAAAGCTTTTTAGGGGAGCGCATGTTTCAGGTGCGTGTGGGGTCTACCCTGTCAGATTTCTATGATCAAGAACAGGGTGTCCCACAGGGTAGTATTCTTTCAACTACGCTATTTAACATCAAAATAAACAATATTGTACAATGTTTGGACGACAAAACTGATTGTTCATTGTATGTTGATGATTTTTGTATATGTTACCGTTCAAAAAATATGAAAACAATTGAACGAAAGTTACAACAAAATTTAAAAAGAATAGAAGAATGGACTGATAAAAATGGTTTCAAGTTCTCCAAGTCGAAAACGCAGTGTGTTCATTTTTGTAAACTACGGAAGAAACACGAACATCCTTCCCTGTTTTTATACGGATCACAAATTCCTGTTGTTGAAGAAGCCAAATTTCTTGGGGTCATATTTGATCAAAAGTTATCTTTTATTCCCCATATTAAATATCTTAAAGCGAAATGCTTAAAAGCTTTGAATCTTTTGAAAGTTTTAGCTCATACAAGTTGGGGAGCAGATCGGTATACTTTATTACATCTTTACCGGTCTTTAATAAGATCTAAATTAGATTATGGGTCTGTTGTTTATGGTTCTGCCAGAAAGTCCTATTTAAAATCCTTGGATACTATCCATCACCAAGGCCTTCGTCTGGCCATGGGAGCCTTCCGTACTTCTCCCGTATTAAGCCTTTATGTAGAAGCAGGTGAACCATCTTTAACCTCGCGCAGAGAGAAACTTTCTCTTCAGTATGCTATCAGACTTGCTGCAAATCCATCTAACCCGGCATCCAAAATTTCATTTCCACCTCAATTTGTAGATAAGTATGAAACAAAACCCACAGCAATCAAACCTTTTGGATTACGTATTTTACCACTGCTGGAAAATTCAGGTATCGACCTTAAAAATATTCAAAAACATGAAACCGCCGAAGTTCCATCTTGGTGTATTAAACAACCTTCTATTCTGTTCGACTTACATGATGGAAAAAAATCCGAATCAAATCCAATACTTCTCAAACAAAACTTTCAGGTACTGCAGTCACGTTACAATGATTACCAGCAAGTCTATACTGATGGTTCCAAAGAAGGAGATAAAGTTGGCTGTGCGTATGTTTCTAAAGATACGCACAAAACCATGCGCCTTCCAGATGGTTCATCTATTTTTACAGCTGAAGCCAAAGCAATAGACCTAGCTTTAGATTTTATCAGTTCTTCAACAATTCAAAAAGCAATTATATTTTCGGATTCACTTTCTGTGCTTAAGGCTTTAGACCATTCATCATCTAAAAATCCTCAAATTCAAAAATTGATCGAAAAACATCATGAAATTTCTAAAACACACCAAATCTTGTTTTGTTGGCTTCCGAGCCATATTGGCATTGTCGGAAATGAATATGCTGACAAGAAAGCAAAGGAATCGCTCAATCTTGATCCATCTGTTTTTAAAATTCCTTTTAAACCATTTATCAACAGATACATCTTGTCGGAATGGCAAGGCGAATGGGACCGTGCAATAAATAACAAACTCCATGCCATTAAACCTGTCGTTAGTACAAAATGCTCTCCTCCACAGTTTTCCAGGAAAGAGGATGTAGTATTAACACGACTGCGCATTGGCCATACTAGAGTTACTCATTCTTTTATTTTTAATGGTGATGATCAGCCTTCTTGTGTAGGTTGTGATCAGCCATTCACTGTGAAACATATCTTAATTGACTGTGTTGATTTTTCAACCTCACGTATTTTATATTTCAAAGCTAACACTTTGCAACAACTGTTTCGAGATGTACCTGTTGATAATATTATTTTATTCTTAAAAGAAATTGGACTTTTTCATAAGATTTAACTGTTTCAGATTTTTATACATTATCATTCTGACTTTTTACTTTTAATATCATCATAATTATTCATGCCGTTTAACCATTAACCGTTTGACGCTTATGACCCACAAAGAGGGTTGACGCGTCGTTAAACACGAAATCATCATCATCATCATCATTGTATGTTGATGATTTTTGTATATGTTACCGTTCAAAAAATATGAAAACAATTGAACGAAAGTTACAACAGAATTTAAAAAGAATAGAAGAATGGACTGATAAAAATGGTTTCAAGTTCTCCAAGTCGAAAACGCAGTGTGTTCATTTTTGTAAACTACGGAAGAAACACGAACATCCTTCCCTGTTTTTATACGGATCACAAATTCCTGTTGTTGAAGAAGCCAAATTTCTTGGGGTCATATTTGATCAAAAGTTATCTTTTATTCCACATATTAAATATCTTAAAGCGAAATGCTTAAAAGCTTTGAATCTTTTGAAAGTTTTAGCTCATACAAGTTGGGGAGCAGATCGGTATACTTTATTACATCTTTACCGGTCTTTAATAAGATCTAAATTAGATTATGGGTCTGTTGTTTATGGTTCTGCCAGAAAGTCCTATTTAAAATCCTTGGATACTATCCATCACCAAGGCCTTCGTCTGGCCATGGGAGCCTTCCGTACTTCTCCCGTATTAAGCCTTTATGTAGAAGCAGGTGAACCATCTTTAACCTCGCGCAGAGAGAAACTTTCTCTTCAGTATGCTATCAGACTTGCTGCAAATCCATCTAACCCGGCATCCAAAATTTCATTTCCACCTCAATTTGTAGATAAGTATGAAACAAAACCCACAGCAATCAAACCTTTTGGATTACGTATTTTACCACTGCTGGAAAATTCAGGTATCGACCTTAAAAATATTCAAAAACATGAAACCGCCGAAGTTCCATCTTGGTGTATTAAACAACCTTCTATTCTGTTCGACTTACATGATGGAAAAAAATCCGAATCAAATCCAATACTTCTCAAACAAAACTTTCAGGTACTGCAGTCACGTTACAATGATTACCAGCAAGTCTATACTGATGGTTCCAAAGAAGGAGATAAAGTTGGCTGTGCGTATGTTTCTAAAGATACGCACAAAACCATGCGCCTTCCAGATGGTTCATCTATTTTTACAGCTGAAGCCAAAGCAATAGACCTAGCTTTAGATTTTATCAGTTCTTCAACAATTCAAAAAGCAATTATATTTTCGGATTCACTTTCTGTGCTTAAGGCTTTAGACCATTCATCATCTAAAAATCCTCAAATTCAAAAATTGATCGAAAAACATCATGAAATTTCTAAAACACACCAAATCTTGTTTTGTTGGCTTCCGAGCCATGTTGGCATTGTCGGAAATGAATATGCTGACAAGAAAGCAAAGGAATCGCTCAATCTTGATCCATCTGTTTTTAAAATTCCTTTTAATAATTTTAAACCATTTATCAACAGATACATCTTGTCGGAATGACAAGGCGAATGGGACCGTGCAATAAATAACAAACTCCATGCCATTAAACCTGTCGTTAGTACAAAATGCTCTCCTCCACAGTTTTCCAGGAAAGAGGATGTAGTATTAACACGACTGCGCATTGGCCATACTAGAGTTACTCATTCTTTTATTTTTAATGGTGATGATCAGCCTTCTTGTGTAGGTTGTGATCAGCCATTCACTGTGAAACATATCTTAATTGACTGTGTTGACTTTTCAACCTCACGTATTTTATATTTCAAAGCTGACACTTTGCAACAACTGTTTCGAGATGTACCTGTTGATAATATTATTTTATTCTTAAAAGAAATTGGACTTTTTCATAAGATTTAACTGTTTCAGATTTTTATACATTATCATTCTGACTTTTTACTTTTAATATCATCATAATTATTCATGCCGTTTAACCATTAACCGTTTGACGCTTATGACCCACAAAGAGGGTTGACGCGTCGTTAAACACGAAATCATCATCATCATCATCATGTTCTATTAATTTATCAAGTTTGTACATGTGAAAAATAAAACTTATGTTTGGGTATCTTGTGAACTTCAGCTCATTTTAAATGCAAAATATAGCCTTGTTATATTTTTGTGCTTGTTACCTTGGTACAGAAATATGATATGACTGTGATAAGTACAATAAAGTGTTTTAGTTCTCATCAGTTATATGGTGCGGCTCTCTTAACTAGAGGCTATACTCAGCATACTCTCCGTCCTTACATTGATTCTGAAATTAATCATAAACGCCATTTCTTCAAAATATCCTTCATTAATAAGGGTATGGATTTTATAGATTTGCCCAGTATCTTCCGTGAGAGATCGGTGCTTTCTTCCATTCCTGCTTATTTTCAAAATACTGAAACACCTATAATTTGCTATAAATATAACAAACCTGTTAGATCTATCATTTTTAATTTCAATAAACTTGTTTCAGATCTTGATATTGATACTAATACTCCTGATTCATGTGATTGTAAAAACTCAAAGTATTGCTATCCTGCTGCTGGTCATGTAATTACTGGCAATTTGAAAATTATTCCTGATTCTAGGATAAGGAATATAATTTCTAAAGGACCGAAATATCGGTTTCCTTCTAAAATTGATTTCAGTAAATGTAGAGATGAAATCGCTGCTTCCTTGAATGAATTCGGTAATCGATGGTGTAAGCGAGAGTATGTTGAGCATAAAGCCCTTAAGGACTGGAAACTTAGCATTTTAAAACTAGTGAATAAACGCATTTCTTTCTATTCTCAAAATACTAACTTATTACCTCCTAAGCCCAAGACGTCTTTACGTCATCTTAAACTAGGTATTCAAGAATTTCATAAGAAGTTTGTTTTGGCCCCTGCAGACAAGGCCGCTAACAACGTCGTCGTTGTGTGACGGCTCCACTATGTTAACACGCTTAAGCAGGAGCTTGGTGGTACTAAGGCCTATGAACTTCAGCCTTTAGCTGAAGAGAGAGCTATAGTAGATAAACATGTTTGTCTTTCAGCCACCAAGTTTGCTGTGTGTGTTAACGAAGGCCAAGACAAGCTTCCTACGCTATACTGGTTACCAAAACTTCATAAAAAACCTTACAAAGCACGGTTTATTGCAAATTCTAGCTCTTGCACTACCACTGAACTTTCTAAATTATTAACTTCCTGTCTTACTGCTATTAAAACGCATGTAATTAAATATTGTGATAAAGTCTTTGAAAGATCAGGAAGAAATCTGTTTTAGTCTATAAAAAATTCGAATGAGGTTTTAAATAAATTGAAATCTAGACATTTTCGTGCTTCTAGTCTGTCTACCTACGATTTTTCCACTCTTTACACTACACTTCCTCATAATCTTATAAAAGAAAAGCTTAATGATTTAATTGAATGGGCTTTTCACAGAGAAGATTCTCTCTATCTTGCATGTAATGTCAGAAATGCATTTTTCACTTCTAAAGAGCATAAGAATTATACACTTTGGTCATGTCAGAAAGTGTGTGATGCCCTCACCTTTCTACTTGACAATATTTATATTATATTCGGTACTAAGTTATTTAGACAAATTGTGGGTATTCCGATGGGTACTAATTGCGCACCTCTTGTGGCTGATATGTTCTTGTATTGTTATGAAAGAGACTTCATTTTGTCGCTTTCCATTGATACCCAATCTGAAATTATTGAAGCTTTTAGCTCTACTTCTAGATATTTAGATGATTTATTAAATATTGATAATACCTATTTTGATGGTTTGATCAGTCAGATTTACCCCCTAGAACTTCAGTTAAATAAAGCAAATTCTTCTGATACCGAGGCCCCGTTTTTGGATTTACATCTATCTATTGTAGATGGATTTGTTTCGTGCAAAATTTATGATAAACGCGATGACTTTGATTTTGAGATTGTAAATTTTCCTTTTTTGGATGGTGACGTTCCTTGTGCGCCATCCTATGGCGTTTATATTTCGCAATTAATTCGATTTGCTAGAGTGTGTAGTCATGTAACTGACTTCAACACTCGTAATAAATTATTAACGGCTAAACTCCTTAATCAGGGTTATCGGTACCATAAACTACGCAAAGCCTTTTCAAAATTTTATAGACGCCATTCTGATTTAATTTCAAAATTCAATATTGGACTTAAATCTCTTCTGCAACAAGGTCTATCGGAACCCGAATTTTATGGTGACTTAGTATATAAATTCAGAAAAATATATAACCGCAATGACTTCAGCACCCAATTTCGTAAAATCATTCTTCGATATAAAAAGATTGGGTACAACATGGATATTATACGACAGACTGCATGCATGGTAGTTAACCCAATCACGGTTGGCAACTTTGCTTCCCTCTTTAATTGCACGCCGGTGGGTCAGGCCTCAGATTCTATGACGGCTCCAACGTAAAGGCTTATTGAAAATTAGAGAGATAATGTCGGTTGGTGCCTGATGCTCTGTCTCTGGTCGGGCTCTTCGGAGTCTAACTGTTGGTTTTCTTTTGCTCCAGTATTTCAGTGGTTTCTTGCTGTCGAGTCCTCACCGTTGTCTCACCTCTGTGGTTTTTTGATTTTTGTGTTCACGGAGATGTTGCACTGATGAGTTAGGAGGCCTTCATGCGGACTGAACAAATTATTTGTCTAAATCGCGACGGAAGTAAGGGCGAGGATTGTGGCCACGTAAAATCGATTTAAGCCCCCCAGTGGAAATCTTCCACTGACCGTTCCAAGGCGGCTCTTCTGTGGCGATTTATTTATGTTGTTGTTTGTTACTTACTGTATGTATCACTTGTGTCTTTTGGTTTTGGATGGCCATATGGCCATTTTGTGGGAAAGTAACTGTCCTTATGGCCTTCCTTTGTTTAGGTTTCCATTATGGTCTGGTCGCTTAATGTTTGTATTTCTTTCCCTTTGGTGTCTTTTATGGGTGGAGTAAGTTAATTGTATCAATTCCTGATCTTTGTTTTACTTCTACTTTGATTCCGTTTGCAGGATTTCTAGACACCGGTTGAAATACACGTACAAATCGCAGCATGATTTTGCAGACCAGTCTTCCGATTACAAAATTCTTGTAGAAAAGTCCATTTTTGCCACGTTTGTTGTAAAGAAAGACAGCCAAATGGACAAAAATGCATTTTTCTACAAGGATTACTGCTTGGACATTGAAATCCTCTTTCTAGTTTGTAGTCGGAAGACTGGTTTGCATGTCCATATTGCGTTTTCTGCATGTATTTCAACCAGTCTCTAGAAATCCTGCAAACGGAATCAAACCCGGAAGTAACTGCAAAATGACTGATAATCGTGCTGCGGACTGCTGAAAAGCCGAACTTTTGCTTGCATATAAGTCTGTATATAATGTATGAAGTGGCCTAACAACAAGTTTGCCAGAGATGTCTGTATTTTTTATGAAATCCGTATTTGCCTTTTTACAGGTAAATTTGTTTACCTCTTTTACAATTCATATTTGCATGGGTCCTTAATAACATATGTTTATGCATATTTTTCAGAGTAATGAGATGTAATGAGATGTCTGTATTTTTTATGAAATCCGTATTTGCCTTTTTACAGGTAAATTTGTTTACCTCTTTTACAATTCATATTTGCATGGGTCCTTAATAACATATGTTTATGCATATTTTTCAGAGTAATGATGTCTGAGTCAGAAGAAAAATCCGCAGCCAGTCTGCCAAGTACCAGTCTGGCAAGTGCCAATCTGCCAAGTGATAGCCAGCATTCTAGCCAAATACCCCAATCACGTCTCCAGCAAAGATGTACACTCCTGTCCCAAAACAAAATCCAACCTGCTCAGCAAGTGAATTAAAGAGGGCGAGGTAGTTCTTTTTAATGAACGTAAATGTCATACAGTATACTTATCAGCTGTTGTGCTTAATTGCTTATGGTCTCTTAGGCATGATACTGTCATACTTAATTTGTTTTCCATGTTTAATATAACCAGTAATTCATTCAAATTACGATCAGACTACTGAGTAACCACTTGTTAGAGAAAGAGCTGCTCACTCAGAATGCCACATGTTTCGCTAGATTAATGATGTTAATCTCAACATGCTTCTTTCCCTTTGGTGTTTGAAGTAAGATGTGGAATCTCACTGTATCATGCTTGTCATTGGAAGTTTAAGGACCCATGCAAGTTTTAATTGTAAAAGAGGTAACAAATTTACTTGTAAAACGGCAAATACGGATTTCGTAAAAAATACATTTCTACAAGAATTACTGCTTGTACATTGAAATCCTCTTTCTATATTGTAGTCGGAAGACTGGTTAACATGTCCATATTGCGTTTTCTACATGTATTTCAACCAGTCTCTAGAAATCCTGCAAACGGAATCAAACCCGGAAGTAACTGCAAAATGACTGATAAGCGTGCTGCTGACTACTGAAAAGCTGAACTTTTGCTTGCATATAAGTCTGTATATAATGTATGAAGTGGCCTTACAAGTTTTCAAGAGATGTCTGTATTTTTTACAAAATCCGTATTTGCCGTTTTATAGGTAAATTTGTTTACCTCTTTTACAATTCATACTTGCATGGGTCCTTAATAACATATTTTTATGCATATTTTTCAGAGTAATGATGTCTGAGTCAGAAGAAAAATCCGCAGCCAGTCTGCTAAGTACCAGTCTGGCAAGTGCCAATCTGCCAAGTGACAATCTGCCAAGTGATAGCCAGCATTCTAGCCAGGATATGTTAAATACCCCATATACGTCTCCAGCAAAGATGTACACTCCTGTCCCAAAACAAAATCCAACCTGCTCACCAATTGAATTAAAGAGGTCGAAAGCTGTTGAAAAAAGCAAAACAGCTGAAAAGGAGTTGAAAAGTGAAGTAGACTCTTTGGAAGAAACATTAAGAAGTAAATTTGTTGAGTTCGACACAAACATTAAAGCTGCTTTGTATAGTATTAGTATTGCTAAGAAACCAGAGGAAGCGGTGGAATCCCTTGAAAGGGTGTTACGCCTTTTGAAGGCATCTGCAAAGAAGAACAAGGCCTTATTCAAAGAAGTCAAGAAGGGCATTGAGAAGCTGACATGCAAAAACATTGATTTGGAGAAAGAAATGGCAGACAGCCAATCAAAATTAACAGAGTTAGCCAAGGATTATATAGGGGAAGTCTTTGAAGACGATGACATGTGACATTATTGAAGTTTGAAAGACTTAAAAATTATTGAACTGCCTGAGAACTCTATAAAGTGCCTCTCACACATCACCGGATAGCGCCAACGGACGTCAAACGGATAAGAAAAAAATTTAATCTGTTTGTCTCCGTTCGCATCCGTTTCTAGTGCGTTTCTCATCCTGTGAGTCCGTTCCTTGCACGTCGGCATCCGTGCATGTCCGTTTCGCCCGTCGAAAGGTTTTGATCATTCTCAAAACTAGGAACGGTCACGAACGGAAAGAGACACCCGGTAGATGTACGTTAGCTTTCTGTTTTGTCCGCTTCTTATGTGTTTTATATTCGTTTTATCCTGCTTGCGTCCATCAGTTGTACGGTTCGTGCGCTTATCGTCCGTTACTTTTCCTGTACATTTTCAGTATGGTCATAGTTTCTTTTATCGTCTTTCTTACTTTGATCGCGGTTTCCTGTGATCTTGAGTTTTTATTTTTAAAACCGGACATCAGAACAGGTTCCGATTTTTTTTTAGCCTTTCCAATGGCTCAAATCTGCCTCTCATAAGGTTTATTTTTTTAACCGAATTTTTTGCTAAGAGCAGCAAATAAGATTTATCCCCTGCTATTTTTATATCATATTGGTAAAATAACTGGCTGTTAATTTTGCCCAATTAAAAACTGTTTAATGATAGTTCACTGCATATGCTCGGTGCATATTCAATCAAAATATGTGCGGGTGTTTATCATATTAAAATATTTACTATTTCTTTTAATTAAATACCCTTTTTGTGTTTGGTTGAACAAGTATTGGCAAATTATATAAAGTTGCCTCCCTTGTATAAGTTCATTAAAATTTCAAGGGAGGCAACTTAAATATAATTTGTCAATAACATTTAACCAAACACAAAAAAGCATATTTAGGTATAAGAAATATAAACAATTTTAATATAATATACACCGAGCATATGCAGTGAACTATCATTAAACAGTTTTTAATTGGGCATAATTAACAGCCAGTGATTTTACCAATATGATATAAAAATGGCAGGGGATAAATCTTATTTGCTGCTCTTAGCCAAACATTCGGTTAAAAAAATAAACCTTGTGGGAGGCAGATTTGAGCCATTGGAAAGGCTCAAAAGAAATCGGAACCTGTTCCATCAACGGATAAAATTAAACTCTTATTTTTATTACCCTTTTTACGTCCATTAGCCCTATCCTGTGATGTGTGAGAGGGCATTTAAGGGCAGTCTGAATCACTGTCATATAAGCGGCATCTTTTTTTTTTTTTTTTTTTTTTTTCATTTTCTTTGAGTGACAATTATTCTTGTTGGAACCATTGTAACCACTATGGAGGATCATTAAAGCCTGTTATAGGTGTCTGATAATTATATTCATTTGTCGTCCTTTAAATACATAGCTGACAATTGGAAAAGGACAACGAACCTGCTTTAAGAAAAGTTTGCAGGTTTATAGCCATGAAAATGATTTGGTTGATTGGCCTATACCTAAAAAAGACTGATAAGCATTGTTTTATACATTTCTAAAATGTTTGTGCTGTTGTATTATTGTGATTTGTGTGGCCACTAATGAGGATCATTAAAGTCTCTTTCGGTGTCTGATAATTATATTGATTTGTTGCCTAATCATTTCAGTATTAGTTCAGTTACTTTAATATATGGGACATATTTGTGTTTAAGGAAACAAACATGTAAAGACTTTTGAGAGAATTAGGTCGTCCTTTAAATGCATAGTTGACAATTGGAAAGGGTCACTGATGAGGCTTTATTAGCCGAAACTACGTAGTATGACCAATCTTCTTTCTTATGAATGTTTTCATTGCTCTTAAAGGATCTCATTTTTGATTTTTATTTGTTTTATACATTTCTAAAATGTTTGTGCTTTTGTATCATTGTGATTTGTGGCACATCAAAATAATCTGTTTGCCCATGGGGTTTTATCTATGCATATTTGTAACATATCGAAATGTGTTTACGAGCTGGGGTATAGTAAATAGTACATATTTGTAACATATCGAAATGTGTTTACGAGCTGGGGTATAGTAAATAGTATATTTTATGCATTGCAAACACTCAGATAAGCCTGCACATCCTGATAAGAGTGTTTTCTGTGTCATGAGTAAGATAAGACTGCACGGATCAGTGGTTTTGCTCAGAGTGTTTATAAATACAGGCCAGTTGCAGAAGCCTTAAAAACAAGCACTTTTGTCAAAAGTTTTTGACACTTTTCTAATCAAGTATTTCATCTGCTTTGCATGCTCCAATTTTTGTCAACTTGCTTTGTTTGTCATCTTCACCAATTTTATATGTTAGCATATGAAGGTCATATTTTCTTAACTTATTGAGTCAGGATGTGATAAGTACAAATTAGACCATATTGGCATATGCGCTTACATGTATCTTTGTATTACAGATAATTTTTAGCTATATAAACAGGCCCAATGACGATCAAGTACACTTTGTTACATTTATTCATGCAGTTGAAATTTTAGGAGTATACAATTGACAGTAGAGAATTTACAAAGAGCAGAAGGCAGTTAAATATATATTTTTTATATTGTGTGCATTATGTACTAATCATTGCACTATACTTCATAAACTTGATTCCCTCTTTTGTTTTCATACGGATTTGTCTGTAATCTTCTCACTCACTTACTCAATAAGTAAAGCAAATATGACTCTCATAATCTAACTCATAAAATTGCAAAGGCTGATGACAAATCAACTGGAGTTTACACATCATTTGGGCATACAAAACAAATGAAATTCTTGATCAGGAAAGAGTGACAAAACATTTTACAAAAGTGGAAGTATTTAAACTTTAGCAGTTAACCTACAATTTGCAATACTCGGCGGTTACCATTTGTGCCAAATTATATACAGATTGCACCAATTTTTTATACCAATTGCGCCAAAAATGAACTATGAATTGCGCCAAAATTGAATTTACAAATTACGCCAACCTTACAGGTAATGGCTGCCAAATTGTTGACACACACGCACAGACACACATTTTGGTGTTAATTATACGTCTGAAAATTGTCAACACGACAGTCTGATCATGCCTTGGTGTATGAAAATGCTGTTCAATTTTTCGTATTTCTTAAAATATTACCTTATACGCATTCATATCGATTAAAACACATTTAAAGCTAAACGACATGCAATGTAAGTGATAAGATTTTCCTTAAAAACTCACTTCCTCAGAGGTAAAAATATTAGAATACAGGTAAACAACAGATAACAATGGGATTATTACGGTTGAATGATTGGCGCAATTTGCAAAGTAGGTCTAGATCATTTTGGCGCAAATGGTATACGTCCGAATTACTGCACTTCAGCAAACGTAAGTCGTTCATATTTTATATACCTGAATATACTAGCGATTTAATGATGCTGTGTTTCTGAAATATGCACAAGGATAATGCTTTTCAGTTATTTTTTTATGTCATCTGTTTTTCAGCCCAGGAAAACAACACAATGTCCCTACTGCGGGAGCTGGCAAGTGAACACACCGAGGCACATTCGGGGTTCCCACGCTGACCAGGCGGTGCCCAAAAAAGCCAGCAAGGCCATCAAGAAAGCTTGTCCGATGGAGAACTGCTCTGGGGCCACAAACAGAATGGACATCCACCTACAGAGGCAGCACAAATTACAGAAAGATGATCCCCAGTTTACGTTGCTCCTGGCATCCGCTCAGGAGTACGTTAGTGATCGGGACGAACCCAAGGACTATCTGGATTTAGTCCTTGAAGAATACGGGTAAGTGTCTTCAGTATATTAACTTGCTTACTTAATTTGTGATAATGCTTGCAAGCTAAGGGAGTGAGTAGCGAGTAAGAAGTAAACACAGCTCTTTCCGAATCTTATTTCCCCCAGGTATTAGACTTCCTGCCTTGCCGTGGCCCTGGGGGCTCAATTCCCACTGGGCACATTGCCGCTGTGGTCTCTGTGCCCACTGGGAAGAGCTAAAGGAAGTACCACCCGTTTGCCGTGGGTGGCGTCCTGTAAGCCGGAAGAAGGGATCCTGGAGGTTGAGGGTTACCTGAGGTGGCGGTGCTTCAGGTACCCAACACGCCTCTTTGGCCTGGCTTTTCGGTGTAGACGGGTGGCCGTGCGGTCCGGTACGGTCAATCGGCTGGTCGCGCCGAGCCCTAGAGATACCGCTTTGCTTTCTCTTCAACTCTTTTTGTATCTTTCCTGATACCAACCATATGCCCATTTACCTTACCCTTTTCTGTCTTTTTATCTCTAGAAGGCGGTGGCTAAACGGATCAATCGTGTAGGCATTTTGTTTATGCGAGTATATCTCACGTGTATCTCTAACACCTGCGAGTTGGATAACCACTCCATTATGGTGTTCCCTTGTAGGGCTCCACGGAGGGCGGAGAGCACTTGGGACGAAACTAGAATTTTTTCCTTATGCCTCATGGAAAAAAAAATAACCGCACCCACGCATCTAAACGTAAGAAAGACGAGGATTCATCCGAAACGGATGATCCCAGTCACCAATCTAGTCAACAGTCTAGTCAGCAGTCTGAAGCACCTAAGATTTTAAATTTTCCACGCTTCTTGGTTATGACATCAGTCGAGGAAACTCGCACTGTGTCAAGTTTATCGCCTTTTGTTATTGAAAAGAGCATAATGTCCATTGCCGGACACCCAAAAAGCATCAAAAAGCTTAAGTCAGGTGATCTCCTCCTGGAAGTAGAGAGAGAACAGCAGGTTAAAAGCCTGCTTGGTACCACAAAGCTCTTTGATCTCAAGGTCAAGGTGTCTCTGCACAATACACTCAATTCGTGTAAAGGTGTCATCCGCAGCCCAGAGCTACGTCCTTGCACCGATGCAGAGATAATTGACAACTTGAGATCTGAGGGCGTCATTGCAGTACGTAACATCCAAGTTCGTAGAGATGGTGTGTTGAAGCCAACAGGTACTTACGTGTTGACCTTTAATACACCAGTTCTGCCCAAGAAAATCAAAGTAGCATATCTTTCGGTTAACGTAGAGGTATATATACCAAACCCTCTCAGATGTTACTCATGTCAGGTTTTTGGCCACCACGAAAGCAGATGTCAGAAGAAACAACTTTGTCCAAACTGTGGTAAAGACAAACATGTTGATAATCATCAACACTGTAAGAATGAGGCCAAATGCATCAATTGTGGTGGCAATCATGCTGTTTTCTCTCGAGATTGTCCGGCATGGAAAAAAGAAAAAGAAATACTCACTGTAAAATACCAAAGAGCGATAACCTTCCCAGAAGCGCGGAAAATTGTTGAGGATCGAAACGCAACACCAACCACCAGTTACGCCAGCATCACAAAGGGTGCTGGTGTAAAAGTGTCAAGCTCCGCAACACAGACTGTTGATTCATACATAGCTGAACTGAAAAAATCTGGTGCATGGAGTAAATCCACTCCAGCGCCACAAAGTTCAACCAAGTTACCAAATGGCGCAATCCAGGTTACTTCGGATCGGTCGACAGCGACCGTACCGAAGCCAGCGCCGCATGTAAAAGAGAAACTCGACTGCGGTCGAACTAATAAGGGATCGGAAGATCCGAAAAAGCAATTGTCTCTAAAACAAACAGACAGACAACGTAAAATGGAAAGAGACAATATAAAATTTCAGAACAGATTCGGATCTTTGAGTGACAGTGATATGGAGTTTGAAGCTCCATCATCACCAAGTAGCAATAACAGATCGAGGTCTGCAACACCACGAGCTGGTGGTAGCAGATCTATATCACCAATTGCAGCTCCAATATAGTTTCTAGTCTTAATCTCTTCATAAAATGGATTTAAAACACAAAATAATACAATGGAATTGTCGAGGTCTTAAATCAAATTATAACGAACTGTTATTACTTATTTCGTTATTAAACCCATCGGTTTTTTGTTTGCAAGAAACTTTTTTAAAAACTGATGACAACATTGATGTCAGGGGTTTCAATACATACAACTATATCTATTCTGATGGTAACAAACCATCTGGTGGCAGTTGAATTTTTGTTAAATCATGTTTACCACAAAGAGAGATCAAATTAAAAACAGACCTACAAGCTGTGGCAGTGTCAGTTTCTCTGGATAAAGAAACTACAATTTGTTCTCTATATATCCCTCCCTCATTTTCTTTAAAGCCCGAACAGCTTGACACATTGCTGAGTCAACTTCCATCGCCATATCTTTTAGTTGGCGACTTCAATGGTCACAATATTCTATGGGGCTGTAAAGATATCAATAACAGAGGAGCACTTGTCGAAGATTTTATTGCAAAGAGCGATCTTTGCTTGATGAATGATAAATCTTATACTTACCTTCACCCTGCGACGGGTCGTTTGTCTTCTTTAGATCTCTCTTTGTGTCACCCATCTCTCTTCTTGGACTATGACTGGTCTGTTCATGATGATCAGTGCGGAAGTGATCACTTCCCTGTTATAATTGAGAGTGTAAACGAACCAGATGAGGACTGTAACCAGAAATGGAAAATGAATAAAGCCGACTGGGAATTATTCCATAATTTATATGAAGAAGAGTTATCAATTAATCATTTTAATGAATCATCCGACATTGTTTCTGATTTCACAGATACATTTATTAACATATCAGAACAATGCATTCCAAAGACCTCCACAAATACTAAGAAAAGCAAGCCTTGGTTTAATAATGACTGTAAAGAAGCTATTAAAAAGCGTAAACAGGCTCTAAATAAGTTCTGCAAAAGTCCCACTTCAGAAAAGCTCAACGACGTAAAAGTTTTTAGAGCTAAAGCTCGGCGAACAATCCGAGCTTCCAAACGAAAGTCATGGAGAGAATATGTCTCCAAATTGAACTATAAAACCCCCATTAAAAAGGTTTGGGATATGGTACGAAAAATTTCAGGAAAAACAAAGTCTTCTAGTTTTACACATTTAAATACTGAATTTGACACAATAGCTTCAACAAAAAAGATATTTCAGATACTCTTGGGCACACATTCTTGAGAAATTCATCATCACGTAATTATTCTGACACTTTTAGAAATTTCAAAAAGGACCGAGAGAAAAGAAATCTAAACTTTAAATCCCTTAATCACGAAGAATACAACAAACCTTTTAACTTATCCGAACTCGTTGAAGCCATTGAAAAATCACATGATACGGCAACCGGCCCTGATGAAATTCATTATCAGATGCTTAAGCATCTGCCAAAAAGTTCTCTTACAACACTTTTAGATATCTTTAATAATATTTGGGAAACGGGGGTCTGTCCTGAGAGCTGGCGTGTAGCTACAGTTGTACCAATTCCGAAACCAGGGAAAGATCATGCAGAACCTACAAATTATCGTCCGATAGCTTTGACAAGTTGTTTGTGTAAAACATTGGAGAGAATGATAAACAAGAGATTAGTCTGGTACTTAGAGTCCAACAACCTCATTTCAGAATATCAATCGGGCTTTCGTTCGGAACGTAGTACCAATGACAATTTAATGAGACTAGAAACATTTATACGAGATGCTTTTATTAACAAAGAACACGTAGTAGCTGTCTTTTTCGACTTGGAGAAAGCATATGATACAACATGGCGTTATGGAATATTGAAAGATCTACATAACATTGGCTTAAGAGGAAAACTTCCCAGTTTTATTGAAAGCTTTTTAGGGGAGCGCATGTTTCAGGTGCGTGTGGGGTCTACCGTGTCAGATTTCTATGATCAAGAACAGGGTGTCCCACAGGGTAGTATTCTTTCAACTACGCTATTTAACATCAAAATAAACAATATTGTACAATGTTTGGACGACAAAACTGATTGTTCATTGTATGTTGATGATTTTTGTATATGTTACCGTTCAAAAAATATGAAAACAATTGAACGAAAGTTACAACAAAATTTAAAAAGAATAGAAGAATGGACTGATAAAAATGGTTTCATGTTCTCCAAGTCGAAAACGCAGTGTGTTCATTTTTGTAAACTACGGAAGAAACACGAACATCCTTCCCTGTTTTTATACGGATCACAAATTCCTGTTGTTGAAGAAGCCAAATTTCTTGGGGTCATATTTGATCAAAAGTTATCTTTTATTCCCCATATTAAATATCTTAAAGCGAAATGCTTAAAAGCTTTGAATCTTTTGAAAGTTTTAGCTCATACAAGTTGGGGAGCAGATCGGTATACTTTATTACATCTTTACCGGTCTTTAATAAGATCTAAATTAGATTATGGGTCTGTTGTTTATGGTTCTGCCAGAAAGTCCTATTTAAAATCCTTGGACACTATCCATCACCAAGGCCTTCGTCTGGCCATGGGAGCCTTCCGTACTTCTCCCGTATTAAGCCTTTATGTAGAAGCAGGTGAACCATCTTTAACCTCGCGTAGAGAGAAACTTTCTCTTCAGTATGCTATTAGACTCTCTGCAAATCCATCTAACCCGGCATCCAAAATTTCATTTCCACCTCAATTTGTAGATAAGTATGAATCAAAACCCACAGCAATCAAACCTTTTGGATTACGTATTTTACCACTGCTAGAAAATTCAGGTATCGACCTTAAAAATATTCAAAAACATGAAACGGCCGAAGTTCCATCTTGGTGTATTAAAAAACCTTCTATTCTGTTCGACTTACATGATGGAAAAAAATCCGAATCAAATCCAATACTTCTCAAACAAAACTTTCAGGTACTGCAGTCACGTTACAATGATTACCAGCAAGTCTATACTGATGGTTCCAAAGAAGGAGATAAAGTTGGTTGTGCGTATGTTTCTAAAGATACGCACAAAACCATGCGCCTTCCAGATGGTTCATCTATTTTTACAGCTGAAGCCAAAGCAATAGATCTAGCTTTAGATTTTATCAGTTCTTCAACAATTCAAAAAGCAATTATATTTTCTGATTCACTTTCTGTGCTTAAGGCTTTAGACCATTCGTCATCTAAAAATCCTCAAATTCAAAAATTGATCGAAAGGCATCATGAAATTTCTAAAACACACCAAATCTTGTTTTGTTGGCTTCCGAGCCATATTGGCATTGTTGGCAATGAATGTGCTGACAAGAAAGCAAAGGAATCGCTCAATCTTGATCCATCTGTTTTTAAAATTCCTTTTAATAATTTTAAACCATTTATCAACAGATACATCTTGTCGGAATGGCAAGGCGAATGGGACCGTGCAATAAATAACAAACTCCGGGCCATTAAACCTGTCGTTAGTACAAAATGCTCTCCTCCACAGTTTTCCAGAAAAGAGGACGTAGTATTAACACGACTGCGCATCGGCCATACTAGAGTTACTCATTCTTATATTTTTAATGGTGATGATCAGCCTTCTTGTGTAGGTTGTGATCAGCCATTCACTGTGAAACATATTTTAATTGACTGTGTTGACTTTTCACCCTCACGTATTTTATATTTCAAAGCTGACACTTTGCAACAACTGTTTCGAGATGTACCTGTTGATAATATTATTTTATTCTTAAAAGAAATTGAACTTTTTCATAAGATTTAACTGTTTCAGATTTTTATACATTATCATTCTGACTTTTTACTTTTAATATCATCATAATTATTCTTGCCGTTTAACCATTAACCGTTTGACGCTTATGACCCACAAAGAGGGTTGACGCGTCGTTAAACACGAAATCATCATCATCATCTTCCGAATCTTATTTAGAAAGATTGACGTTTACTTTTCACTTTACTTCTCACTCCCTAAATCGCATACTCCAATTGCAACTTCCTCGCGACTATTTGGATTTAGAACTTGAAAAACAAGTTATCGTTTCTAAGCACACGATTCTTTGTTTCAATTTCAGGGACTCACTCCGACACCGAAAAAGCGGGAAGCAAAGGACTACCAGAACAGTGGAGAAACACTCGCAAGGAGTCCGCATGTTTCTCAAGTGCCTCAACAAGAAGGCACTTGAACAGCTGCCAGGCATAGGAAAAAAGGATGGCGTTATAGATACTTACCTGGCGGAAAAGTGAGTATTTATCATTTTTCCAGGCTTCAGATTCTATGACGGTTCCAACGTAAAGGCTTAAATGGAATTGTATTATAAATTGTAGGTAATGTTGGATGGTACCTGACACTCCGTCTTTGGTCGGGCCCCTCGGAGTCTATTGGTTTTCTTTTGCTCCAGCATTTCAGTTATTTCATGCTGTTGAGTCCTCACCTTTGTTTGATTTGTATGTTCTTGGAGATGTTGCACTGATTAGTTAGGAAGCCTTCATGCGGACTGAACAAATTGTTTAAACGAGTCTAATTTTACTCGACAAAGAAATATAGTCATATGGTAAGATATTTAATATTACTCGAATTAAATAGCATATAATTATATTCCTTTGTCGAGTAAAAAGATACATATATGTACAAGAATATATTTAAATTATTCAATTTCTAATGTTATATATACAAACCCAAGACACTTATGGACTATTTGGGATACTTGTGCAGCTTTCTGCAGTTTCTGGCAGGCTCCAAAAAGCTACTAACAGTACTTCAGTTGGACGCCAATGATGTAACAACGAGTAAGCATTCCATGAAGAACATCTCCAAAAGCCTGGAAGTGGATGAGCGCCGAGAGGCCGTAGAACGGTAGGTCAATGGTTATTTTTATTTAAGAGTAAGGTTTAAGTTTGGCCACTTATGTAGGAGGATCATGCAGATATGCTACATAAGTGGCCATAGTGTAGTTTACTAAAATCTATAATTATGTAGCATATCACGTTCTATGTAGCAAATCACGATACAAGTAGGAGTATAATAACGATATGCTACATAAATCGTGAAATGCTACATAATTGTAGATTTTAGTAAACCACACTATGGCCACTTTTGTAGCATATCTGCATGATCCTCCTACTTATATCATGATATGCTATTAAAATCCTGATATGCTATATAATTGCTGCAAAATTAATTGCAAGTATGTAAGGTCGAAGAGATTATCATTCGTATCACGAACATTATTATTTTTTTGCTTTCAGATCCATTGAAGGAAAAAACATATTGGATGTTGATGCACAGATGCTGGGCCAGTATCTGTCTGGGGTCAGGCCAGCAGAAGCCAAAAAGCTGCTAGAGGGCGACACATTTTCTACCAAGACGTCTGTCAGCATCAGGGACGCCCTGGCCACACAGTTGCTGCTACAAAATGCCAAGAAGGCGGGGGACATCTGTTCCATCTATGTAGATGATGTCAGACGGACAGACCTCCCTGAAGATGACACAGAAACAGAGATATTTGTAAGTTAGATATTTTATTGGTATTCAAAGTATTTATGAAATCTGAGTTTACTCTGAGCTTTAAATATTCTAAGCTTATCTGTACTGGTAAATATATTATTTTCATTTTCATTTAGATCTATGAGCACAAAGAGGTAAAGTAGAAGTAAAACAAAGATCAGGAATTGATACAATTAACTTACTCCACCCATAAAAGACACCAAAGGGAAAGAAATACAAACATTAAGCGACCAGACCATAATGGAAACCTAAACAAAGGAAGGCCATAAGGACAGTTACTTTCCCACAAAATGGCCATATGGCCATCCAAAACCAAAAGACACAAGTGATACACACAGTAAGTAACAAACAACAACATAAATAAATCGCCACAGAAGAGCCGCCTTGGAACGGTCAGTGGAAGATTTCCACTGGGGGGCTTAAATCGATTTTACGTGGCCACAATCCTCGCCCTTACTTTCGTCGCGATTTAGACAAATAATTTGTTCAGTCCGCATGAAGGCCTCCTAACTCATCAGTGCAACATCTCCGTGAACACAAAAATCAAAGAACCACAGAGGCGAGACAACGGTGAGGACTCGACAGCAAGAAACCACTGAAATGCTGGAGCAAAAGAAAACCAACAGTTAGACTCCGATGAGCCCGACCAGAGACAGAGTATCAGGCACCAACCGACATTATCTCTCTAATTTTCAATAAGCCTTTACGTTGGAGCCGTCATAGAATCTGAGGCCTGACCCACCGGCGTGCAATTAAAGAGGGAAGCAAAGTTGCCAACCTTGATTGGGTTAACTACCATGCATGCAGTCTGTCGTATAATATCCATGTTGTACCCAATCTTTTTATATCGAAGAATGATTTTACGAAATTGGGTGCTGAAGTCATTGCGGTTATATATTTTTCTGAATTTATATGCCAAGTCACCATAAAATTCGGGTTCCGATAGACCTTGTTGCAGAAGAGATTTAAGTCCAATATTGAATTTTGAAATTAAATCAGAATGGCGTCTATAAAATTTTGAAAAGGCTTTGCGTAGTTTATGGTACCGATAACCCTGATTAAGGAGTTTAGCCGTTAATAATTTATTACGAGTGTTGAAGTCAGTTACATGACTACACACTCTAGCAAATCGAATTAATTGCGAAATATAAACGCCATAGGATGGCGCACGAGGAACATCACCATCCAAAAAAGGAAAATTTACAATCTCAAAATCAAAGTCATCGCGTTTATCATAAATTTTGCACGAAACAAATCCATCTACAATAGACAGATGTAAATCCAAAAACGGGGCCTCGGTATCAGAAGAATTTGCTTTATTTAACTGAAGTTCTAGGGGGTAAATCTGACTGATCAAACCATCAAAATAGGTATTATCAATATTTAATAAATCATCTAAATATCTAGAGGTAGAGCTAAAAGCTTCAATAATTTCAGATTGGTTATCAATGGAAAGCGACAAAATGAAGTCTCTTTCATAACAATACAAGAACAGATCAGCCACAAGAGGTGCGCAATTAGTACCCATCGGAATACCCACAATTTGTCTAAATAACTTAGTACCGAATCTAATATAAATATTGTCAAGTAGAAAGGTGAGGGCATCACACACTTTCTGACATGACCAAAGTGTATAATTCTTATGCTCTTTAGAAGTGAAAAAAGTCAGGAAAGACGTCATACATTCTGGTTGCCAGAGATCTTCTTCAACAACTAAAGACATACGCGGAGAAGGTCCGACCCACCACAGAGGCAAAATATCTGTTCACGACGTTCCTGGGGAAGGGAAAGGGAGGCAAGATCTCTGAATCGGTGAGTGCTGCATTAAGAATTATTGACTAAAATTTCATTTCGTATTGATTATGTCTCCTTTTACTTTTTTCAGACTCTGCAATGCCAGTTATCTTGTATTTGTCATTACAGACTGTCTAAATTGGTGGACAGAGAGTGGAAGAGACATGGAAAGGATACAGATCTTCCCAAACTCACGGCGACGAAAGCCAGAAAAGTGGCAGTAAGCAGCTTCAGAGAACAGGGGGCCAGTCGAGAAGAGCAGGAAACACTTGCCCGACAGATGGCCCACAATGTAACAACCGCCGACAAATACTATGACAAGGGCCTCCAGACAGAGAAAAGGCAGAATGTTCTTGGGAAGCTCGGGTCCCATTACAAGGTAATTGTTTTATCACTTAATTAATCAATCATAAAAATGTCTTCCAACAGCATAAAGGGAAAAGGACAAACATTTATACTATGTATTAACTTTTTCAGGCAGCTGCTCAACCTGAAGCTAATGGGTCAAGTGGGAAAAGGACTGCGGTAGAAAGAGAGAAGGACTTGGTTGACCTGGCGAAGAGACAGACGAGGAAAGAACTGGACTTGAGTTCAAGTGACGATAAAATTTCAAAGTGATGTCATAAAACTTTTTGTGTTTGTTTGATTTGAGGTTTAACATCTGCGTCAACACAGTAAGGTCATTTTGGAGACGTGGCTTTTGTGGGACTTTTACCCGACATTGAGATGAAACCTATAGGGTTTATTAGCATGGATGGTTCGCCTCGCACCGCGGTTCCTGGACAGGCTTAGATCTTCTAAGCGGTTTACCAGTAGTACTGTGCAAGCCGGCTTCAGCTCTGCGTGGAAGCATCTTGCAGTCCATATAACTCCCGCCAATTTGGGCTTGGAGAAATAGATTGGGCTGCACGATGCTTCCAATCCGAAAACATTTGGTGTTTGGTGAACTTTCGGTATCTTAAAGTACCTCGAATATCAACGGCTATTATGAAATTTAATTTTATATCAGAAACCACTGATATTTCAAGGTCACTTCTCTGGGACCAGAAAATATATTTCCTGGGATCAGAGAATTTACTTTAAGATATCAGTGGTTTGGGATGAGCTTGAACTTTCAGATACAGAGAGATTGCCGATTGTGTTTTCGAATCCAGGAAGGATTCTACGTGAAGCAACACGCCTATATATAGTTTATATTTTACTTTTGGTCCTTTGAGATCAGCGTGAATATTCTGAGAAATCAGAAATAAATTATTGGTTTAGACTCATATTCTAGACAGGTTTTTAATTATTTGGATCCCATTTTGATTTATATCAGTCTTTGTATCGACTGCCTATTCGAAATTCGCAAAATTGCAGTTTGTTTCCTCTGGCTTTCTTTGCCGGATCATTACAGGGTCACTGATGAGGCTTTATTAGTAGAAACTACGTCGTATGACTCATCTTCTTTCTTATGAATGTTTTCATTGCTCTTAAAGGAACTCATTTTTGATTTTTATTTATATATGTGTATGATTTGTGTTTTGTGTTTTTTTATGTGCAGTTTGTTATTTGTTTGTGTGTCGACCATGTGTATTGTGTGTTTGTTTGATTTGAGGTTTAACATCTGCGTCAACACAGTAAGGTCATTTTGGAGACGTTGCTTTTGTGGGACTTTTACCCGACATTGAGATGAAACCTATAGGGTTTATAAGCATGGTCGGTTCGCCTCGCAATGCGGTTCCTGGACAGGCTTAGACTTTCTTAGCGGTTTACCAGTACTACTGTGCAAGCTGGCTTCAGCTCTGCGTGGAAGCATCTTGCAGTCCATATAACACCCGCCAATTGGGGCTTGGAGAAATAGATTGGGCTGCACGATGCTTCCACGCAGAGTTGATACCGACCGCACATTAGCAGTAGTAATCCGCTAAGGTCTAAGCCTGCCCAAGAAAATTGCTGCGAGTCGGTCCGTTCATGCTTATAAACCCTATTGGTTCTATTGGGCGGCAGAGATTGCGATGTCATTTCACCTCAATGTCGGGTAAAAGTCCCACAAAATTGGAAGCAACGTCTCCAAAATGACCTAAATTGTGTTGACAGGGACGTTAAACCTCAAATCCAACAAACGGGCGGGGGCCGAAAACATTTGGTGTTTGGTGAACTTTCGGTATCTTAAAGTACCTCGAATATCAACGGCTATTATGAAATTTAATTTTATATCAGAAACCACTGATATTTCAAGGTCACTTCTCTGGGACCAGAAAATATATTTCCTGGGATCAGAGAATTTACTTTAAGATATCAGTGGTTTGGGATGCGCTTGAACTTTCAAAGGAACTCATTTTTGATTTTTAATTTCAGATACAGAGAGATTGCCGATTGTGTTTTCGAATCCAGGAAGGATTCTACGTGAAGCAACAAGCCTTTATATATGTGTATGATTTGTGTTGTGTGTTTTTTATGTGCAGTTTGATATTTGTTTGTGTGTCGACCATGTGTATTGTTTTGTGTGTTTATGTGCGCGGAATCATTTCTGTCTTTACTACAGGGGTGTTATTCCATTAAACTAAATGTCTTTTTTCAGTGACTTTGTTATGTATCTCCCCCAATTACACCACTTGTGCAGCATGTTACTTCGGAACAGCCAGTAAATATTTTGATTATTTACACATCATACCTTATTTTGCCAATTATGATCACGATTGCTACATAATGGACTTTGCCATTTTATCAACTTAAATCTTTTATGTGGTCAATCATGATTTGCTACTTAGCTCACCAAAATCTAGAATGTAGACTCTCATGATTTGCTACATAATGGACTTAGTTTATATAATATATATATATATATATATATATATATATATATATATATATATATATATATATATATATATATATATATATATATAAAATAACAGACAAGAAACAAAAAGCTGAAGCACGATCGAAAATGACTGATCAGCAAAAACAAAAATATAAAATAACAGACAAGAAACAAAAAGCTGAAGCACGATTGAAAATGACTGATCAGCAAAAAAAAAGCTGAAGCACGATTGAAAATGACTGATCAGCAAAAACAAAAATATAAAATAACAGACAAGAAACAAAAAGCTGAAGCACGATTGAAAATGACTGATCAGCAAAAACAAAAATATAAAATAACAGACAAGAAACAAAAAGCTGAAGCACAATTGAAAATGACTGATCAGCAAAAACAAAAATATAAAATAACAGACAAGAAACAAAAAGCTGAAGCACGTTTGAAAATGACTGATCAGCAAAAACAAAAATTTAAAATAACAGACAAGAAACAAAAAGCTGAAGCACGATTGAAAATCACTGATCAGCAAAAACAAAAAATATAAAATAACAGACAAGAAACAAAAAGCTGAAGCACGATTGAAAATGACTGATCAGCAAAAACAAAAATATAAAATAACAGACAAGAAACAAAAAGCTGAAGCACGATTGAAAATGACTGATCAGCAAAAACAAAAATATAAAATAACAGAGAAGAAACAAAAAGCTGAAGCACGATTGAAAATCACTGATCAGCAAAAACAAAAATATAAAAAAACAGACAAGAAACAAAAAGCTGAAGCATGATTGAAAATCACTGATCAGCAAAAACAAAAATATAAAATAACAGACAAGAAACAAAAAGCTGAAGCAAGATTAAAAATGACTGATCAGCAGAAGCAAAATACCAAACAAGTAGACAGGAAACGTAAACATGAAGCTATGCGGCAAATGACAGATGGTGAAAAACAAAGCAAATTTGCCAAAAATGCCACTGCTAAAGGAAAACATAAAATGAAAATGACTGATCAGCAGAAACAGCAAGTACAAGAGATGGATAAAATCAGAAAACAGCGGTTCCGTGCAATGCAGTCACAAATAGGACAGAAAGCGACACAAACATTTCGTTCACAAGTTAAAGAAGGGCCTATATTTGTGTGTACATGTTGCCATAGACTAATGTACAGAGAATTCGTAAATATATTTACACCTTCAACTTTTTCAAAATGTGATAATTTGTTACTGGAACGATGTATATCTGGTTATCAACATACAGACAATAGACAGTATATCTGTAAAACTTGTGACTGGAATCTGAAAAGAAACAAAATCCCTCCACAAGCTGTTGAGAATGGCCTACAGCTTGATCCGATAGCAGATGAACTGCAAAATCTTTCAGCGCTAGAATGCATGTTAATTTCAAGAAGAGTACCCTTTATGAAAATACTTGCCTTGCCAAGGGGATAACAGCGTGCAATTCATGGTTGTGTAGTCAATGTTCCAGTTAATCCTGAAGAATCCTGTTCTATTCTACCTCGTCTACCATCATCATCAGCCATCATCACTGTCAAGCTGAAAAGGAAGCTGCAGTATAGAGGACATGTGATTAAGCAATGTGTGTCTCCATGGCGAGTTTTCCAAGCGCTATATCATCTTAAGTACATCGCCCAACATCCACATTACCAGGATGTTATTATTAATGAACACTGGAATGAAGATGCTGCACATGCCAATGAAGAATTATGGGACAGTTTGACTTCAGAAAATCATTCGGGAGAGGGTAGTTCATTCTGTGTTGCCAGATGAAGACGAAACCCACAAAGGTTCTTCTGCTACCAGTAGTAATACAGATGAAAACACAGAGAATTGTGAACAAAATGAAGATGATGAAGAGGATGAAAATGCTAAAATGAGGGGCTTGCCATTTGATTCATGTCTTCAACCAAAGGATATCAGTTCAGATAAAGACCTTGCATTGAGCATACCTCCTGGTGAAAGAAAAGTCCCTATAAGCCTCTATGCTGACAAAAACAATGAAGAATTAGCTTTTCCAATGCTATTTCCTAAAGGAAGGTTTGGCTGGAATCATAAACGTGAACAAAATTTATCAATGAAAAAGTACTTCAATGCAAGACTTCTAAATGTAGATGGCAGATTCTCTAAGTCTACTGAGTATCTGTTTTATGCACAGTATAGATGCGAGGCTAAAGAGGTTTCCATTATCGGTACCATAAACTACGCAAAGCCTTTTCAAAATTTTATAGACGCCATTCTGATTTAATTTCAAAATTCAATATTGGACTTAAATCTCTTCTGCAACAAGGTCTATCGGAACCCGAATTTTATGGTGACTTAGCATATAAATTCAGAAAAATATATAACCGCAATGACTTCAGCACCCAATTTCGTAAAATCATTCTTCGATATAAAAAGATTGGGTACAACATGGATATTATACGACAGACTGCATGCATGGTAGTTAACCCAATCACGGTTGGCAACTTTGCTTCCCTCTTTAATTGCACGCCGGTGGGTCAGGCCTCAGATTCTATGATGGCTCCAACGTAAAGGCTTATTGAAAATTAGAGAGATAATGTCGGTTGGTGCCTGATGCTCTGTCTCTGGTCGGGCTCATCGGAGTCTAACTGTTGGTTTTCTTTTGCTCCAGCATTTCAGTGGTTTCTTGCTGTCGAGTCCTCACCGTTGTCTCACCTCTGTGGTTCTTTGATTTTTGTGTTCACGGAGATGTTGCACTGATGAGTTAGGAGGCCTTCATGCGGACTGAACAAATTATTTGTCTAAATCGCGACGGAAGTAAGGGCGAGGATTGTGGCCACGTAAAATCGATTTAAGCCCCCCAGTGGAAATCTTCCACTGACCGTTCCAAGGCGGCTCTTCTGTGGCGATTTATTTATGTTGTTGTTTGTTACTTACTGTGTGTATCACTTGTGTCTTTTGGTTTTGGATGGCCATATGGCCATTTTGTGGGAAAGTAACTGTCCTTATGGCCTTCCTTTGTTTAGGTTTCCATTATGGTCTGGTCGCTAAATGTTTGTATTTCTTTCCCTTTGGTGTCTTTTATGGGTGGAGTAAGTTAATTGTATCAATTCCTGATCTTTGTTTTACTTCTACTTTCCGATAGTGTTAGCATAGCCTTAAAGAAATGCAAAGGAAAACAACAAAATATCAAAGCAGGTCAGATCAAGGATGATACAGAGATCAGAAAACTAATAAGAAATGATCTTAGCCTCAATTTCTTGCAGAAAATAAGAGGATCTCCTGCATATTATAACAAGCTACTACTAGACCTTCTCGGAATGGTGAGACAGCTAGGAAATTGTACATGGTTCCTCACTTTAAGTGCAGCTGATCTAAAGTGGACTGAAACAATCCAAATAATAGCTGCTCAGAATGGTGAGTTTCTGTCTGATGAACAGGTAAATCAGCTGACATGGGAACAAAAGTGTATGTGGCTAAGAACAAATCCTGTGACTGCAGCTCGACATTTTGACCATAGACTTCAGACCTTCATGAAAACCTTGGTTCTTGGTGAACTACATCCAATTGGACACGTTCAAGATTATAAATACCGAATAGAGTTCCAACAAAGAGGGTCCCCACATGCGCACATGTTGATCTGGGTAAAAGGAGCTCCAGACGTGAAAAACAGTAGTGAAGAAGAAGTGTCACAGTTTGTTGACAAGTATATATCATGCAGCATACCAACAGATGATGATGAACTAACAGACTTAGTAACTAGACTACAGAAACACTCTCACTCGTCAGCCTGCAAAAAAACAGGAAAGAGCTGTAACTAGACTACAGAAACACTCTCACTCGTCAGCCTGCAAAAAAACAGGAAAGAGCTGCAGATTTACATTTCCAAGGCCACCATTAGATGAAACAACTGTGTTCCACCCAGCAGAAGAAACTATTACAGAGCAAACAAAGGACTTGTATAGTAACATTCTAACAAGTGTATATGACAAAGTTAGTGCTTTGGAAGCAGACTCTGATCCTTCTTTAGATGAGCTTTTGCAAGATTTACAGGTTCGCTTAGAGATGTATATGAAAGCCCTACAGTGGATTAAAACTAAACAGGGAAGACCAGGTGTTCTTGTAAGAAGAAAGCCAAAAGAGGGTTCTATCAACTTTTACAACCCAACACTTCTTAGAGCCTAGCAGGCAAATATGGACATTCAGATTGTCGATCATGTGGAATCATGTATTATGTATGTATCAAGCTACATAAGCAAGCAAGAGAAAACTCTTGGAGATGTATTAAAGTCTGTAAGTAAAACCTGTGAGCCACAAGGGCCAAAGAGAATGATGCAGGTGGTTTCGAAGAAATTCTTGACACATAGAGAAGTAAGTGCCCAAGAAGCTGTCTACAGACTCTTGTCACTACCCTTAGTTAGAGGCTCAAGACAAGTATTATTTGTACCTACTGACTTGCCTGAAAACAGAACAAAGCTTCTTAAACCATTGAAGGTAATACAGACGCTTGAGGATGATGATGAAGACTTGTATATGAGTGGTATTCTTGACAAATATGCAGACAGACCATGTTCAGTTGAGAATCTTTGTCTTGCTGATTTTGCAGCTCTTTACAGCTATGGTGGCAAAAGTAAGAACAAGGAACCAGAACTTGATGAATTTTCTGAGTCTGATTCTGAAGAGAATGAAGCTATAGAGCATTTAGAGTCATTGCCCAAGATCATTCAGTTAAAGACGATGAAAACAAAATTTAAGAAACGCACCAAACCTGCTATTGTTCGGACCCATCAGTATTCCCTAAGAAAGCAAGAAGAGTTTTACCATTCTAAATGATGATGATGATGATTTCGTGTTTAACGACGCGTCAACCCTCCTGGTGGGTCATAAGCGTCAGTCGGTTAACGGTTAAACGGCATGAATAAGTGTGATGATATTAAAAGTAACAAGTCAGAATGATAATGTATAAAAATCTGAAACAGTTAAATCTTATGAAAAAGACCAATTTCTTTTAAGAATAAAATAATGTTATCAACAGGTACATCTCGAAACAGTTGTTGCAAAGTGTCAGCTTTGAAATATAAAATACGTGAGGGTGAAAAGTCAACACAGTCAATTAAGATATGTTTCACAGTGAATGGCTGATCACAACCTACACAAGAAGGCTGATCATCACCATTAAAAATATAAGAATGAGTAACTCTAGTATGGCCGATGCGCAGTCGTGTTAATACTACGTCCTCTTTCCTGGAAAACTGTGGAGGAGAGCATTTTGTACTAACGACAGGTTTAATGGCATGGAGTTTGTTATTTATTGCACGGTCCAATTCGCCTTGCCATTCCGACAAGATGTATCTATTGATAAATGGTTTAAAATTATTAAAAGGAATTTTAAAAACAGATGGATCAAGATTGAGCGATTCCTTTGCTTTCTTGTCAGCATATTCATTGCCGACAATGCCAATATGGCTCGGAAGCCAACAAAACAAGATTTGGTGTGTTTTAGAAATTTCATGATGTTTTTCGATCAATTTTTGAATTTGAGGATTTTTAGATGATGAATGGTCTAAAGCCTTAAGCACAGAAAGTGAATCAGAAAATATAATTGCTTTTTGAATTGTTGAAGAACTGATAAAATACAAAGCTAGGTCTATTGCTTTGGCTTCAGCTGTAAAAATAGATGAACCATCTGGAAGGCGCATGGTTTTGTGCGTATCTTTAGAAACATACGCACAACCAACTTTATCTCCTTCTTTGGAACCATCAGTATAGACTTGCTGGTAATCATCGTAACGTGATTGCAGTACCTGAAAGTTTTGTTTGAGAAGTATCGGATTTGATTCGGATTTTTTGCCATCATGTAAGTCGAACAGAATAGAAGGTTGTTTAATACACCAAGATGGAACTTCGGCGGTTTCATGTTTTTGAATATTTTTAAGGTCGATACCTGAATTTTCCAGCAGTGGTAAAATACGTAATCCAAAAGGTTTAATTGCTGTGGGTTTAGTTTCATACCTATCTACAAATTGAGGTCGAAATGAAATTTTGGATGCCGGGTTAGATGGATTTGCAGCAAGTCTAATAGCATACTGAAGAGAAAGTTTCTCTCTGCGCGAGGTTAAAGATGGTTCACCTGCTTCTACATAAAGGCTTAATACGGGAGAAGTACGGAAGGCTCCCATGGCCAGACGAAGGCCTTGGTGATGGATAGTATCCAAGGATTTTAAAAAGGACTTTCTGGCAGAACCATAAACAACAGACCCATAATCTAATTTAGATCTTATTAAAGACCGGTAAAGATGTAATAAAGTATACCGATCTGCTCCCCAACTTGTATGAGCTAAAACTTTCAAAAGATTCAAAGCTTTTAAGCATTTCGCTTTAAGATATTTAATATGGGGAATAAAAGATAACTTTTGATCAAATATGACACCAAGAAATTTGGCTTCTTCAACAACAGGAATTTGTGATCCGTATAAAAACAGGGAAGGATGTTCGTGTTTCTTCCGTAGTTTACAAAAATGAACACACTGCGTTTTCGACTTGGAGAACTTGAAACCATTTTTATCAGTCCATTCTTCTATTCTTTTTAAATTTTGTTGTAACTTTCGTTCAATTGTTTTCATATTTTTTGAACGGTAACATATACAAAAATCATCAACATACAATGAACAATCAGTTTTGTCGTCCAAACATTGTACAATATTGTTTATTTTGATGTTAAATAGCGTAGTTGAAAGAATACTACCCTGTGGGACACCCTGTTCTTGATCATAGAAATCTGACATGGTAGACCCCACACGCACCTGAAACATGCGCTCCCCTAAAAAGCTTTCAATAAAACTGGGAAGTTTTCCTCTTAAGCCAATGTTATGTAGATCTTTCAATATTCCATATCGCCATGTTGTATCATATGCTTTCTCCAAGTCGAAAAAGACAGCTACTACGTGTTCTTTGTTAATAAAAGCATCTCGTATAAATGTTTCTAGTCTTATTAAATTGTCATTGGTACTACGTTCCGAACGAAAGCCCGATTGATATTCTGAAATGAGGTTGTTGGACTCTAAGTACCAGACTAATCTCTTGTTTATCATTCTCTCCAATGTTTTACACAAACAACTTGTCAAAGCTATCGGACGATAATTTGTAGGTTCTGCATGATCTTTCCCTGGTTTCGGAATTGGTACAACTGTAGCTACACGCCAGCTCTCAGGACAGACCCCCGTTTCCCAAATATTATTAAAGATAGCTCAAAGTGTTGTAAGAGAACTTTTTGGCAGATGCTTAAGCATCTGATAATGAATTTCATCGGGGCCGGTTGCCGTATCATGTGATTTTTCAATGGCTTCAACGAGTTCGGATAAGTTAAAAGGTTTGTTGTATTCTTCGTGATTAAGTGATTTAAAGTTTAGATTTCTTTTCTCTTGGTCCTTTTTGAAATTTCTAAAAGTGTCAGAATAATTACGCGATGATGAATTTCTCAAGAATGTGTGCCCAAGAGTATCTGAAATATCTTTTTTTGTTGAAGCTATTGTGTCAAATTCAGTATTTAAATGTGTAAAACTAGAAGACTTTGTTTTTCCTGAAATTTTTCGTACCATATCCCAAACCTTTTTAATGGGGGTTTTATAGTTCAATTTGGAGACATATTCTCTCCATGACTTTCGTTTGGAAGCTCGGATTGTTCGCCGAGCTTTAGCTCTAAAAACTTTTACGTCGTTGAGCTTTTCTGAAGTGGGATTTTTGCAGAACTTATTTAGAGCCTGTTTACGCTTTTTAATAGCTTCTTTGCAGTCATTATTAAACCAAGGCTTGCTTTTCTTAGTATTTGTGGAGGTCTTTGGAATGCATTGTTCTGATATGTTAATAAGTGTATCTGTGAAATCAGAAACAATGTCGGATGATTCATTAAAATGATCAATTGATAACTCTTCTTCACATAAATTATGGAATAATTCCCAGTCGGCTTTATTCATTTTCCATTTCTGGTTACAGTCCTCATCTGGTTCGTTTACACTCTCAATTATAACAGGGAAGTGATCACTTCCGCACTGATCATCATGAACAGACCAGTCATAGTCCAAGAAGAGAGATGGGTGACACAAAGAGAGATCCAAAGAAGACAAATGACCTGTCGCTGGGTGAAGGTAAGTATAAGATTTATCATTCATCAAGCAAAGATCGCTCTTTGCAATAAAATCTTCAACAAGTGCTCCTCTGTTATTGATATCTTTACAGCCCCATAGAATATTGTGACCATTGAAGTCGCCAACTAAAAGATATGGCGATGGAAGTTGACTCAGCAATGAGTCAAGATGTTCGGGCTTTAACGAAAATGAGGGTGGAATATATAAAGAGCAAATTGTAGTTTCTTTATCCAGAGAAACCGATACTGCTACAGCTTGTAGGTCTGTTTTTAATTTGATCTCTCTTTGTGGTAAACATGATTTAACAAGAATTGAACTGCCACCAGATGGTTTGCTACCATCAGAATATATATAGTTGTATGTATTGAAACCCCTGACATCAATGTTGTCATCAGTTTTTAAAAAAGGTTCTTGTAAACAAAAAACCGATGGGTTTAATAACGAAATAAGTAATAAGAGTTCATTATAATTTGGTTTAAGACCTCAACAATTCCATTGTATTATTTTGTGTTTTAAATCCATTTTATGAAGAGATTAAGACTAGAAACTATATTGGAGCTGCAATTGGTGATATAGATCTGCTACCACCAGCTCGTGGTGTTGCTGACCTCGATCTGTTATTGCCATTTGGTGATGATGGAGTTTCAGCGAACTCCATATCACTGTCACTCAAAGATCCGAATCTGTTCT